>CM038673.1:506953113-507507236 GCA_021605145.1 Aegilops bicornis
AATCTTCAAGCCAAGTGTCAGGCTTGGATTCTCCAGTGAACTTGCTGACTCCAGTCGCCAACCTGAAATTGGGGAATAAGCTGCAATACGATGGCTCTGCTTTGAAACACTCTGGTCCCGAGACATGGACTCTACTCTTTGGAAGGAACATCTCTATCATGGCCGTCTCGGTGAGCTCTGTTCCTGTCAACCAAACCTTGAACGATAATGGATCTCGCATCAAAGCCTGGCTCCCTGGGGTCGACTGGAATTCTTCGCCCAGCACTGTTTTGGCGTCTGTCATCCTGCTGCCGAGGAGCGTATGATCCACCCCTCAGGGAAGGAGTGGGCACTCGACGTCGATCATTGCGATCGAATCGGTGCTCATACTTCTCGCGGCCCTTGTATTGATCGTCATGCCGGCCTCCACGTTCCTCACGCCTCGGAGGCGATCTTGGACTATGGGCCGACTGGAATGAATTCGCAGCGACGGATCGACTGTGAACCCTGTTCCGCGACTGGGACACAACTGAGTTTTGATCTCCTGCCGCCCGAAGTAAATCCCTGATTTGCTGCAAACCTCTACCTGCCTCCGACTGGGAAGGCTGAATTGATTCCGCTATACGGGCGGCAGCCGCTAAATTCTGAATTGGAGTTCGATATACAGGTTGGTGGTTGAAAGAGGCTGGCGTCGATTGGATTACGGAATCCTCGGTCGCGTCGCTAAATCCGATTTCGCTGAAGATTCTCCAGTCGAGTGCGTTCAGCCAGGTTGGCCAAGCGCGCATCCTCCAAAGCACGAGCTTCGGGGGTCTCTCCAACGATAGGAGTGTGAAGTGCATCCATGTTCCGACAACGAAGTTCTTCCCTCTGGAGCGAAGTGAGGGGCTCGGGCAAATATTCTTCATGGGCTTGCGCCGGATCACCTCCACCTCCACCTTCGTCGATGCGGGTGAATCCAGGAGGACTGCGTGGTCCATCGACCATCAGAACCTCTGCCGCCGGGTCACTGCTATCGCATTCGGACGCGGTCTCTGCGGAGCCAGTCGAACAGGTCGTAGAGAGATTCGTCGGGCTCGATTGCCACGACTTGGGGGATGGCCGACTGGTAGTGAAGACGGCGCAGGAGCCGACCCATACTGGGTCGATGGGAGACGCAGGAGGACGCCGCGGACACATGCGCGAAAGTGTGTCGCCCCGCGGATGGGGAGCGCGTCCACGTCGAGCGGAGCCTCCTGAAGCCAAGCGGAGTCATCGACGACAAACGTGAGCGTACCGAGACGGATCTCGTGGCCGTCGACCAGAACTCCACCTGAAACCATGATGCCAGAGATCGAGAGAATCCCAACTTCTCCAACAATTCGCTAGAACACCTGCCCCATGGTGGGCGCCAACTGTCGTGGTTCTAAGCCTGATAGTAGAATGGGGGTAGGTATGGAGAGGCAAGATCCTAGCTATGGAGTAGTTGTATACGCAAGAGATTTACGAGTTCAGGCCCTTCTCGGAGGAAGTAACAGCCCTACGTCTCGGAGCCCTTAGGCGGTCATTTGGATTAATTGCGTATGTGTTACGAGTGCGAACCCTCTACCGTGGAGGGGTGGCTTATATAGAGTGCGCCAGACCCGGCCAGTCCACGAAAGAGGGTTTAAAATGCGTTAAGGCTAGGCGTTAATGGTAACATGCCTTACATAAAGTGTCATTAAGGTCTTAAAGACTATTTAACTCTGAGACCGCTTGGATACCGAGTGGCTCTTGGACTCTTGGTGGTCGAGTGGGTCTTCATAGTCGAGTGTCTTTGAATCAGTCAAGTGGGAGTCTACCAAGTCGACTGGAAGTTTGCTTCTCTTGTGAGTGTCCTTGTGGAAGGTACCTTTGGGCAGGTCTATGACCCTACCCTAGGTACATGACTTCATCAGGTGGAGGGGTATACATAGCCTCCACACAAAATCTAACTGTTACACACAATTTACCAAACTCGGTGGGACCGAATCATGAAACTCGGTCGGACCGATTTAGTTCAAAATGTGAACGTTAGGATTTTCGGTGGGACCGACATGATCAACTCGGTAGGACCGATGTGCTAGGGTTAGGGTAAAGCCTCAACTCGGTTTGACCGATTACACAAACTCGGTGGGACCGATTTGGGTAATAAGCGAAACAGAGAGTTGGCCAAGCAAACTCGGTGGGACCGATTGCATACCTCGGTGGGACCAAAATTATTGCAATAGGCAACAGAGAGTTTGCAAGCCCATCTCGATGAGACCGAGATCCCATCGGTGAGACCGAATTGATTAGGGTTACTGGCAGTGGCTATGTCAAGAGAATTCGATGGCGTCGGATATAAAGATTAGGCGGGCCGAGTTTGACTTTTGGTTTGGGACATATGTGGATGTGAGAAAGTGGTTGAGCGCTTTGGAGCATATCACTAAGCACTTTGAGCAAGCAATCCATTAAGCAACACCTCATCCCCTCTTAATAGTATTGGCTTTCCTATGGACTCAATGTGATCTTGGATCACTAAAATAGAAAATGTAGAGTCCTCGAGCTTTGAGCTTGAGCCAATCCTTTGTCCTCGACATCTTGAAGGGGTTCCACATCCTCTAGTCCATGCCACTCAATTGTTGAACTTATCTGAAACATACTAGGTAGAAGCATTAGTCCAACAAGAGATATGTTGACATTAATTACCAAAATCACCCAGGGAGCACTTTTGCTTTCAATCACATTATCAAAGCATATATTCCAACTCCGAGAGGCTTGCACCAGTCCATAAATGGATCGCTGGAGCTTGCACACTTTGCTAGCACCTTTAGGATCGACAAAACCTTCTGGTTGCATCAGATAAAACTCTTCTTTAAGATATCCATTAAGGAATGCAGTTTTGACATCCATTTGCCAAATTTCATAATATAAAATGCGGCAATTGCTAACATGATTCACACAGACTTAAGCATCCCTACGGGTGATAATGTCTCATCGTAGTCAACTCCTTGAACTTGTCGAAAGCCTTTCGCAACAAATCGAGCTTTGTAGACAGTAACATTACCGTCAGTGTCAATCTTCTTCTTGAAAATCTATTTATTCTCTATGGCTTGCCGATCATCAGGCAAGTCAACCAAAGTCCACACTTTGTTCTCATACATGGATCCCATCTCAGATTTCATGGCCTCAAGCCATTTCGCAGAATCTGTGCTCATCATCGCTTCCTCATAGTTCGTAGGTTCATCATGGTCAAGTAACTTGACCTCCAGAACAGGATTACCATACTACTCTGGTGCAGACCGTACTCTGGTTGACCTACGAGGTTTGGTAGTAACTTAATATGAAGTTTCATGATCATCATCATTAGCTTCCTCACTAATTGGTGTAGGAATCACTGGAACTGATTTATGTGATGAACTAGTTTCCAATTCGGGAGAAGGTACAATTACCTCATCAAGTTCTACTTTCCTCCCACTCACTTCTTTCGAGAGAAACTCCTTCTCTAGAAAGGATCCATTCTTAGCAACGAATATCATGCCTTCGGATCTGTGATAGAAGGTGTACCCAACAGTCTCTTTTGGGTATCCTATGAAGACACATTTCTCTGATTTGGATTCGAGCTTATCAGGTTGAAGTTTTTTCACGTAAGCATCGCAGCCCCAAACTTTAAGAAACGACAGCTTAGGTTTCCTGCCAAACCACAATTCATATGTTGTCGTTTCAAAGGATTTAGATGGTGCCCTATTTAACGTGAATGCAGCCATCTCTAAAGCATAACCCCAAAACGATAGCGGTAAATCAGTAAGAGACATCATAGATCGCACCATATCAAATAAAGTACGGTTACGACGTTCATACACACCATTTTGCTATGGTGTTCGAGGTGGCGTGAGTTGCAAAACTATTCCCCATTGTTTCAAATGAAGACCAAACTCATAACTCAAATATTCTCCTCCATGATCAGATCGTAGAAACTTTATTTTCTTGTTACGATGATTTTCCACTTCACTCTGAAATTCTTTGAACTTTTCAAATGTTTGGGCTTATGTTTCATTAAGTAGATATACCCATATCTTCTTAAATCATCTGTGAAGGTCGAAAATAATGATACCGCCATGAGCCTCAACACTCATTGGACCGCATACATCAGTATGTATTATTTCCAATAAGTCAGTTGCTCGCTCCATTGTTTCGGAGAACGGAGTCTTAGTCATCTTGCACATGAGGCATGGTTCGCAAGCATCAAGTGATTCCAAAATCCCATCAGCATGGAGTTTCTTCATGCGCTTTACACCAATATGACCTAAACGGTAGTGCCACAAATAAGTTGCACTATCATTATTAACCTTGCATCTTTTGGCTTCAATATTATGAATATGTGTATCACTACAATTGAGATTCAACAAAAAATAGACCACTCATCAAGGGTGCATGAACATAAAAAATATTACTCATATAAATAGAACAACCATTATTCCCTGATTTAAATGAATAACCGTCTTGCATCAAACAAGATCCAGATATAATGTTCGTGCTTAACGCTGGCGCCAAATAACAATTATTCAGGTCTAAAACTAATCCCGAAGGTAGATGTAGAGGTAGCGTGCCGAGGGCGATCACATCGATATTGGAACCATTTCCCACGCGCATCGTCACCTCGTCCTTAGCCAATCTTTGTTTAATCCGTAGCCCTTGTTTTGAGTTGCAAATATGAGCAACAGGATTAGTATCAAATACCCAGGCGCTACTACGAGCATTAGTAAGGTACACATCAATAACATGTATATCAAATATACCTTTCACTTTGCCATCCTTCTTATCCACCAAATACTTGGGGCAGTTCCGCTTCCAGTGACCAGTCCCTTTGCAGTAGAAGCACTCAGTTTCAGGCTTAGGTCCAGACTTGGGTTTCTTCACTTGAGCAGCAACTTGCTTGCCGTTCTTGAAGTTCCCCTTCTTCCCTTTCCCCTTTTTATTGAAACTAGTGGTCTTGTTAACCAACAACACTTGATGCTCCTTCTTGATTTCTACCTCCGCGGCCTTTAGCATCGCGAAGAGCTCGGGAATTGTCTTATCCATCCCTTGCATATTATAGTTCATCACAAAGCTTTTGTAGCTTGGTGGAAGTGATAGAAGAACTCTATCAATGACACTATCATCGGGAAGATTAACTCCCGGTTGAGTCAAGTGGTTGTGGTACCTAGACATTACGAGTATATGTTCACCGATGAACTATTCTCCTCCATCTTGCAGCTATAGAATTTATTGGAGACTTCATATCTGTCAATTCGGGCATTTGCTTGAAATATTAACTTCAACTCCTGGAACATCTCATATGCTCCATGACGTTCAAAACGTCTTTGAAGTCCCGATTCTAAGCCGTAAAGCATGGCACACTGAACTTTCGAGTAGTCATCAGCTTTGCTTTGCCAGACGTTCATAATGTCCGGAGTTGCTCCTGGAGCGGGTCTTGCACCTAGCGGTGCTTCCAGGACGTAATTCTTCTGTGCAGCAATGAGGATAATCCTCAAGTTAGGACCCAGTCCGTGTCGTTGCTACCATCATCTTTCAACTTAGCTTTCTCTAGGAACACATTAAAATTGAAGGAGCAGTATACGGGCCATTGATCTACAACAACATAGACATGCAAAAACTATCAGTCTTGAGTTCATGATAAATTAAAGTTCAATTAATCATATTACTTAAGAACTCCCACTTAGATAGACATCCATCTAGTCATCTAAATGATCACGTGATCCATATCAACTAAACCATGTCCGATCATCACATGAGATGGAGTAGTTTTCAATGGTAAATATCACTATGTTGATCATATCTACTATATGATTCAAATTCGACCTTTCGGTCTGAGTGTTCCGAGGCCATAGCTGCATATGCTAGGCTCGTCAAGTTTAACCCGAGTATTCTGCATGTGCAAAACTAGCTTGCACCAGTTGTATGTGAATGTAGAGCTTATCACACCCGATCATCACGTGGTGTCTCGGCACGACAAACTGTAGCAACGGTGCATACTCAGGGAGAACAATTATACCTTAAAATTTAGTGAGAGATCATCTTATAATGCTACCGCCGTACTAAGCAAAATAAGATGCATAAAAGATAAACATCACATGCAATCAAAATATGTGACATGATATGGCCATCATCATCTTGTGCCTTTGGTCTCCATCTCCAAAGCACTGTCATGATCTCCATCGTCACTGGCTTGACACCTTGATCTCCATCGTAGCATCGTTGTCGTCTCGCCAACTATTGCTTCTACGACTATCACTACCTCTTAGTGATAAAGTAAAGCATTTACATGGCGATTGCATTTCATACAATAAAGCGACAACCATAAGGCTCCCGCCAGCTGCCGATAACTTTTACAAAACATGATCATCTCATACAACAATTTATATCTCATCACGTCTTGACCATATCACATCACAACATGCCCTGCAAAAACAAGTTAGACGTCCTCTACTTTGTTGTTGCAATTTTTACGTGGCTGCTACAGGCTTCTAGCAAGAACCGTTCTTACTTACGCATCAAGACCACAATGATTTTCGTCAAGTGTGTTGTTGTAACCTTCAACAAGGACCGGCCGTAGTCAAACTCGATTCAACTAAAGTTGGAGAAACAGACACCCGCTAGCCACCTGTGTGCGAAGCACGTCGGTAGAACCAGTCAAATGAATGCGGTCATGTAATGTCGGTCCGGGCCGATTCATCCAACAATACCGCCGAATCAAAGTAAGATGTTGCTGGTAAGCAGTATGACTATTATCGCCCACAACTCTTTGGGTTCTACTCGTGCATATAACATCTACACATAGACCTGGCTCGGATGCCACTGTTTGGGAACGTAGTAATTAAAAAATTTCCTATGATCATGCAAGATCTATCTAGGAGAAGCATAGCAACGAGACAGAAGAGTGAGTCCACGTACCCTCGTAGACCGAAAGAGGAAGCGTTTAGTAACGAGGTTGATGTAGTCGAACGTATTCACGATCCAAGTACCGAACATACTGCACCTCCATGTTCAGCACACGTTCAGCACGACGACGTCCCTCGAGCTCTTGATCCAGTTGAGGACGAGGGAGAGTTCCGTCAGCACGATGGCGTGGCGATGGTGATGATGAAGTTACCGATGCAGGGCTTCACCTAAGCACTACGACAATATGACCGAGGTGTTAAATTGTGGACGGGGGCACCGCACACGGCTAAGAGATTGTCTTTTGTGCTTTGGGGTGCCCCCTTGCCTACGTATGTAAAGGAGGGGGGAGGAGGGCGGCCAAGGGGGAGGCGCGCCAAGGGGGGCAGTCCTACTAGGACTCCAAACCTAGTAGGATTCGGCCCCCCCTTTTCCTTCCAACGGAGAGGGGGAAAGGGGAAAGAAGGGAGAGGGAGAAGGAAAGAGGGCGGCCGCGCCCCCTCCCCTTGTCCAATTCGGATTGGGGAAAGGGGGGCGCGCCCCACCTCCCGTGGCCTGCCTCCTCTCCTCCACTATGGCCCATTAGGCCCAATTACTTTCCCGGGGGGTTCCGATAGCCTCCCGGTACTCCGATAAATCCCCGAACCTTATCGAAACCATTCCGATGTTTGTATATAACCTTTAGATATGTCAATCTTTACCTCTCGGCCATTTCAAGACTCCTTTTCATGTCTGTGATCTCATCCGGGACTTGGAACAAACTTCGGGCATCAAATCACATAACTCATAATTCAAATTGTCATCGAACGTTGAGCATGCGAACCCTACGGGTTCGTGAACTATGTACACATGACCGAGACACATCTCTGGTCAATAACCAATAGCGGAACCTGGATGCTCATATTAGCTCCTACATATTCTACGAAGATCTTTATCGGTCAAACCGCATAACAACATACGTCATTCCCTTTGTCATTCATATGTTACTTGCGAGAGATTCGATCGTCGGTATCTTCATACCTAGTTCAATCTCATTACTGGCAAGTCTCTTTACTCGTTCCATAATGCATCATCCCGTAACTAACTCATTAGTCACATTGCTTGCAAGGCTTATAGTGATGTGCATTACCGAGAGGGCCCAGAGATACCTCTCCGATACTCAGAGTCACAAATCCTAATCTTGATCTATGCCAACTCAACAAACACCATCGGAGACACCTGTAGAGCATCTTTATAATCACCCAGTTACGTTGTGATGTTTGATAGCACACAAAGTGTTCCTCCAGTATTCGGGAGTTGCATAATCTCATAGTTAGAGGAATATGTATAAGTCATGAAGAAAGCAATAGCAATAAAACTAAACGATCATTATGCTATGCTAACGGATGGGTCTTGTCCATCACATCATTCTCTAGTGATGTGATCCCGTTCATCAAATGACAACAGACGTCTATGGTGGGAAACTTAACCATCTTTGATTAACGAGCTAGTCAAGTAGAGGCATACTAGGGACACTCTGTTTGTGTATGTATCCACACATGTACTAAGTTTCCGGTTAATACAATTCTAGCATGAATAATAAACATTTATCATGATATAAGGAAATATAAATAACCACTTTATTATTGCCTCTAGGGCATATTTCCTTCACATATTGCATAAAAAGGTCCATAAAATATAGGTAAACATAGTTTTTGCAAACGCAATGTTAGGAATAGGCCCGGTTTATCAGTATATTCCTGATAAATCGCTTGTCAGAGTGATAAGTTGCAAACGATAAACGGTCAAGTTAATGCATAGTCTTATCGGTCAACCAATGAGTAGTGATAAATCAGACGATAAATCGCTGAATCGGAAGATTTTTTTAACAATGATTTTTATAGAAGAAGCCCACTCGGATGAGATCATGAAAAATTCACCCTCGACGGTAGTCGAACTCCAGTCTGCAAGGTGCGCCACTGCAATCTTGCCATTGGGCTACTGCCTAGTCCTATGGCAACTGGAAAGGCATGGCAGTTTCATGGTAAGATCAGCTTACTGAGCCATCTTAGCTGCGACACCGAATTCAATTGCGTCCGCCTCATTTGCAAACATTAAATTAATAGCATGTCAGTCAGTCCTTCACAATAAGCACTGAACCTACTCAGCTTTGCCAGGCTGTGGAAGAGATGAGACCAATGCCCATGCATTGTTCGAATGCACTTGGGCAATGGTTTTCTAGTATCATACTCCCTCCGTCCCAAAATAAGTGTCTTAATCTTAGTACAACTTTGTACTAAAGTTAGTACAAAGTTGAGACAATTATTTTGGGACAGAAAAAATATTAAGAGATGGCTGGTGCAAACTACCATAATTGGGACCTGCTTGGGCCATTCATATTCTACAAGACGATATAGTGCCATCAGAGAGAGCAACCTTTATGTTATGTAGAGCATGATCCATTTGGTCCTCACGAAATGCAGTCGAACATGGAGAAAGGGAACCAAGGATTGCTAGCTTAGTCGAATGGACCATTGATGTCATAATGTCTCTTACTATCACTGGAAAGGAGAAAGATGTTGTGGCTGTAAACTCAATGGCTCACTGAAAACCAGGTTTATCAAACTTGATGAAGGTTAATGTTCATGCAAGTTTTATTTTTTCATTCTTTTCTTGACTTAAAAAGGTAGACCATCTTATTTGGTCAAATACCTAACAAAAAATTACAATGTTGTGAATCAGACCACACTGCTGCTACTGGAGCTAGTGTTCGTGGACATGATGGAGCCTTCGTCCGAGCCCATGCCATGTGGGTTGAGCATGCACCAAATGCTCTGACCACTAAGGCCTTGGTTCTGCGGGATGGAGTACGATTAGTATGTGACACGCTTCATAATGTGATTATTGAAACGGATGCTGAAGGTGTTGTCAGCCTATGGAAAAAGATGGATGAAAGGAGATCTGAAATTGCTTCTATTCTGATGGATATTGAAGGTATCTCCGGAGGTTTTCATAGCTTCAATGTGGTTAATGTAAGGCAAGAGGCTAAAATGGCACGTCTTTGTGCCGGTCGAGCTAGTCGTACTAGAAGAAGCTTCTTGTGGATTAATTTTATTCCTAGCTTCCTCAAATCTTTGTGCTATCTTCTCTGCCAACATTTATAATCAATTGTATTAAGCTATATAAAAGGACTATTCTTGAGTGTGATAAATACATGATGCATTGCTTTTGGAGGGGTAAAGACTTGGAAAAGAAAAGCCCTCCCTTGGCAGCTTGGGGCCTCATTTGTAAACCCAAATATCAAGGAGGAGGTTTGCATTCTAAACTTTGAGGCTTAGAATGATGCTTTGCTATTATAAATGGTACATAAATTCCTCAATTGCCAAAACAGTTTGTGGATTAAATTAGCATGGGAGTCTTATTACCAATCAGGGCTACCTCCTGAACAATCTGCCAACTTTTCCTTTTGGTGGAAAGACTGCTTGAAGCCATTGGGCACTTACAAAACTCATGATCCATGTTTGCTTGGAAATGGCAAGGCTGTGTCCTTCTGGATGAACTCCTGGCAGGGGCAAACTTTACAATTTGTCTGGCCACAACTTTTTCTCTTTTGCAAAGAGCCAACAATTGTCGATGCATCAAATTCATTCAATTGAAGATGTTGTGTCCCTTTTCCACCTACCTTTGTCAATAGAGGCATTTTCTCAGTTTCAACAATTGGAAATTCTCTAAGATGGCATAGCCCTTGGTGACGACCCTAATTCTTGGCAATTCCCAACAAACACTTAGCATTTCAAGGTGGACCAAGCTTATAAACTCCTAATTGGGTTTTCCACACCAACTCTTACTATTTCCTGGCTTTGTAAAAATTGCGATCAACTCAAGCTCAAAATATTTTTTTTGGCTCCTTCTGAATGATCGATGCAACACCAGGCAGCTTCCGCAGAGGAACATTTTCTTAATTCATGATTATGCTTGTGTCATGTGTGACCAATTTGTTGTGGAGTCAAGGGATCCCTCTCTTCTTCCATTGTCCATTTACTCAGGGGCGGATCCAGCGTAGGGTCGTGTAGGGGCGGCCACCCCGGGAAAAGTTTTGGAACCTAGGGTACCCCTGTTGCTTTGGCCAGTGGCCGCCATAGGAGGCAAAGATGCTTTCATGTACGTCTCGGTTGGAGGTGAGGTACTGAGGTCGACCAGGAAGGAAGACAAGAAGAAAAGAAGACGATTCGTTTGTTTCTTGTGAGATGAGCCTGTGCGGTAGGAAGTAAATCCCAATTAAACAGAAGCCCATTATTTTATCTATATACACGGTCTTATCCAATTCCCTCTAATTTGCAATCGATCAGAAAACCTAGCATCAGGCGATTGTCTCAAAATACCTAGCATTAAGCGGTCACACTCGCATCGCCTTGCTATGGCGCTCCCCATCTCTTAAGTCCAACCACTAGTGTCGTCCGCACGGACAACATCGCCACCGGCTCCATCACGTGCCCCGCTAGAGGGAAAATATCTGGTGCACCGGAGCTTGTGGTGCTACCGGTGCACCGACTCACATTGTGATTTTCAAATGTTCTAAAAGAATTAGCACACTCACAAAACATTGGTGTAGGTTGTCACAAAATTTCAAGTCAAAATTCCAATCATAACTCGGAAAACAAAAATGGCAAATTCAACACTGAATAGTACATAACATAACTTGGGCTTTAGATTTGGCCCATTATCACACTGATGTCAAATTTTTCATTTTTGTATCTGAAAAAATATTTCAAATTTTTATACGAAATGTTGTGACATCATACATTGATGTTGTGTTAATGTGCTTGCTTTTTTAGATTTTTTAAAATATTCTAAGACATCCGGTGCACGGGTAGCACCACAAGTGTGGGTTGCTATCCTCTAAACTTCTCCTCTTTTGTCATATCATTCTTTAATTTCTTATCACATTGGTCTAGTTCTTGAAAGCTGATTATTGAAGTTTAATTACAAAATTTAATGTTTTGGGAACCTAAGAAGAAGAAGCAGCTTGATTACTTTCTCAGAGTACATTAGTCCAGACCGTCAGTTGGGAATAAAGAATGGAAGATTCAACCAGCATGAGCCTAGTTAGACTATATGATATTTCTATTGCATATATAGTTTTCTCGCATAGTTCTGTGAGAATGAAACTATTTTGAGCAATTAATTGTGTTGATTGTATTGCCTGAATGCAACTACTTCACCCATTAATCTTGTTGATTATCTGATTTGATTGCGCCGTGTCCTTGTATTTTTCCTTTAAAAAGTTGACCCCATGTAACTTCAAATCCTAGATTTGCCACTGCATTTACTCAAATTTACTAGAGGAATATCTTCCCCACTTGGTCAGTTTTGTCAGTTGGGATACAAGATCAAGTTGGCAATCTCGAAAATTTATTGAATCTGCCATTTGCTATGGATATCATCATTCCGATTGCATGGGCACTTGGAATACTAGGAATGCTTTTATCTTTACGGCAACTGCACTAAGTCTTTATGCTTGCAGAAGACACTTCAAGGAAGAGTTGCAATGGCTGGTGTTACGGGCCAAACGAAAGTCCTATAGATCCCTATCAAACTAGGTGCCGAATTTCAGATAAGCATTTTACTTGCTCCTTTTATCCTCTATTGTAATTGTTGTTGTAACTTTTTGTAGTTCTACCCTTTGTGCCTTTGTTGGTCAGCTCGCTTTCATTTGCTTATTTCTTCTTCCTTTTTGCTATACATGGATTTGGCTTTATGAGAACATATATAAAAATATAATGTCGGAAGAGATTCATATAGTTTTGGGTAAAAAATGTATATGCCAACGCCTATAATTAACACGTGCATGGGGATCATACCATGACGCACACATGTATTAGTTGTGTGCATTTGATGGAGAATGTAAATTTTGGCAAATTGCATGTGATAGAAGTACAAAACACTGGGAATATTCCTTATACATGATTCTGAATTCACGGTTATGAACTTGGCCTAACCTTTTCGGGTAATCCATTGGTCTCTAGCATAATATACTTTTAACTTTGCCTATTTACGCGTATGTGTGCCGTTTTTGCGCTAGAACAGTAAGGCACAAGACCTACTGTATAATTTTGTTAATTCATGAATATGTAATGAAAGCCAAATAAAAAAGGAGCAGTGCAAAAAGAGTTACGGGAAATAAACTAATGAGAACTATCTAAATAGAAAAGGCTCTCTGATGTCTTTTGTTTAGCATCCTGTCTTAGGAGGAGGTTCCCTTTTGTGTTTCTTTTTCGGGAGGCAGTGGCAGGGGTTCCATTCTTCAATATCTTTCAGTTCTCATCTTATGATAAATATGTCCATGGAAATATTCCTTGATAATTCTTGGCTTGTGAAAACGCATTCAGCAATGAATGATATATAGGCCCCTTATTATTGGAGTGACAACAAGCTTGGGCAAAGAGCAACCCCTAAACAGATCAATGAGAGTTTCTTGAGAGTATGAGGTACACAAGACACGGTTCTAGATTGAAAGATGGAAGGATTTTCTATCCAGCTAATCCATGGTATTTATTTTGTCATGGAGCGATAACCAGAATAGGATCTTATGCTTCTGTTGACATGCATTTTTCTAGAGCCATTTAGATAGGAAGTGTGCTTGTGCTTCCTTTTTTGACCTTAAGGCCTATGCATTTTCAAAGATGATTAGTTTGGAAATTTTCAGGAGTATGCACATCTATCAGTATAATTGTTTGTGACTATGCTAGTTATAGGATACCTTGAAGCGTGTTAAATTACCGAAAAGCCTGAACAGGCATGGCCGATAGAAGCAATTCTCCAGTGCCTTCTCATTTATCTTCATGAAATAAGCTAGAAACCCTATTTTTCACACAAATGTATTAGTTTGTTAAAATCATATGTTGTGTTTGGTCAACTTACTTTTACGTGGCTAATGGAATATGCATTGTCTGGTCTTGTATTAAGCTAAAGCCATTTTCAGTTGAAAAATAAATGGCTTGGAACGTTCCTTTACCATGGATGGAGTACGCAGGCCCGCTTACACATTATAATCCTTGAAAGAAAGAGCAAATATTTGACGATGAACAAAATAAAGAACAAAGAGGAAATTCAAGGAAAAACCACTTGAACACCTGATACACTCTATAATTCCCAGCTAATTACAACTCAATTAGGCAAGCGTGCTACACAACTTTCATTCGGATATTTGTTAGCTTGTATATAGTTAAACCATATATCAAGATATTTCCACGAAATAGACACAACACATATACATCTAGATAGATGGATATGATTTTGTCATGTTTTTATGCTTAGTTCGATTTGGATAAAATCTAGTTAGTGAGTTGTTAAAAATATGAACATGTAGTTTCCATGAAAAATAAGGTTCTACTTTAGGACAAGCGTATTTCTAATATTTAACATTTGAATCCTAACACTATTAATATTACTAGTGGTAATGGTGTGAAGTACAATATGATAAAATTTCTTAATATTGTGTGTTACAGGTAGCAAGAATAAAAATTATATACTACATTTAGTGGTGTCATGATCCTAAAAAAGTAAAACTGTTTTGTGTAAATATGTGATAGCCATTAATTTTGGCTCGGCTAGGAGAGAATGTGCTACATAGCTAATGCTACAAACTCGTAGTCAAGGAGATGGACTACACACGCCTCTTCACCCCCACCTGAGTGCCGCCGCCCCTCCCCTCCCCGCCTCCTACTGCGGGAGCGGCCGGGAATTTTTCCTAACATGGTTTACCACAACACTATCTTGCATAATCAAAACATGCCGCCAAACTTCATAACTGCTGCTGGAATGAGGTTCAGCTCGTACGTCAATGCATGGGAGTTTTACAACACTTATGCAAGACATGCAGGGTTTGGCATACGCAAAAAGTCGCACCACAAGACAAATAACTACATTGTCTACTCAAGAGAAGGGAAGCAGAAGGCGACTATGGCAGAATATGACCGGAAACGTGAGAAGACATCAAAGGGAATGGTTGCCGAGCAATAATTAGAGTGAAAGAGGGGAAGAATGGGAGCTTTGTGATATAGAAGGTTGAGCTGAAGCACAACCACAAGATGATCGAAAGCCCCAGGATGCTTTTGCACCTGCACTCACACAAAAGAGAGACGATCCTTTGATTGACCAGTTGATGAAGGGCATGCAGCAGGACAACCACACACACAGAGATAATGTCAACACTGTCGCATATGTCTGGTAGTCTGCAACTCATGGGACATACTAGTCGCGACTGGGTGAACAAGTAAGCACACCACAAAACTTCTCACTTGAGCATTTTTTTGGTAATTATTTACTGTTTTCATAAGATAAGTTTGCATTGTGTTTGAAATGCAGGAAATAATAGTTTACAAGAGAAGAGTCTCAAGATGGCGTCAAGAAACTTCTCGATTTCTTCGAGAAGATGAAGAAGATCAACCCAGAGTTTTATGATTACGACATCGATGCAGATAAACGTGTAAGAAACGTCTTCTATGCCAATGCAAGTTGCAGAGGATCTTATGAATATTTTGGAGACTGCGTCACATTCGACACGACATGTAAAATGCACAAGTTCCACATGCCACTCGGACTATTTGTGGGAGTGAACCATCATCTCCAGAGCACGATCTTTGTTGTCGCCCTTGTGCGAGATGAAATGATACCGTCGTTCGAATGGGTTTTCAAGCCGCCGATCTGCATGCTCACGGGTACAATACACCACCTGTATATTTACATTTTTGACATCCCCAAATTACTAAACCCTGGTTATGCTAATCATTCATGCCAAGTCATCATCATTATGCCCTAAGAAAAACAATTAAGAAATATTTCAACCTCTAATTCAAATTTTAAAATAAAGTCAAAATATTAATCATCCAAGCAGCAAAACAAAACTGTTCATAATATTGCAAAAATTCCCCAAACTGTTATAAAAATAAAACCAACATTATTTGAAACTCCAAAAATACCCCTAGCTATTTTTGACATGACCCAACAACACCCATCTATCACATTTAAATTCAAACTAAAAATCAAATGAATTCAAATGAGGTTCAAACTTTTTATGACAGTGCAAAATGTTGCATAATATTTGTTGAGACAAGTTTCACAATTTACAAAAAAAACGTTTGACAGCAAACAATGGCAAAAATTGAAAAAAGAAAACCAAAAAATGAGAAGAAACCATGTACACTACGGCCCAACAGCGCTACAGGCTGGCCCGACCCACGGACGCCGGCCTTTCCCTTTCCTCCCGCTGCGCCTCTGCAAAGGCCGCGCCATGGCCACCGCGCACAGCCTCCTCGCGCTGCAGTTCTGCGGGAGGGTATAAAGGCAACCCCGAGCGCCCCTCTCTCTCCCTTGGCAAACCCTAGTCCACCCCTTCGCTATATACAACTGCTAGAGTTCATAGATATATCTTCTGTGTGTAAGTTTTGATCTATCAATCTAATAAAACTTAATTATGGTACGAGGTCTGCGTATATATATACAAAAATAGAGTCCAATTAATCTTCACACATGGATGATGATCGAAGGTTTAGGCAGGCCTATAATATGTGTACTTTTTAAAGGAAGAAAATAAAATAAAAAATAAACCAAAATCAAATTGATGATTTTTCTAAGAAAGAATAAATTATTGTCATTGGTATTACCCTTTAAAAAGGATAAAATGCAAAAACTCAAAGAAGTAATGACAAAATTTTGCACAAAATTTACACAGAATTCGTTTTTTCATAATATAATATGCAAGACTAAGCATATAATAGGGAAAAATTGCGCCAAAAAGAAGTTTCCTAAGAATGAATGAATTAGTGGCATTTGTATTTTAACCAGGGTCTGAAGTAGAAGTCAAGTTAACCGTGTGTCCAAAACATCAAGGGGGAAACCCCGAGGAATCACCCTCTATGGATTCCATTCGATGTAACCGTCAAGGCGAACTAAGGAGGAATCACCCTCGATAGGTTCACACTTGAGGTGTCGCACGACAGAGTCGTTATCGGGAGTGGTGAAGGAGGAATCACACTCCATAAAACACGACTGACTAGCTACACTACAGAGGTCTCATCAGAAGTGTTGTACGAGGTATCACCCTCGGCACTCGATAGTAACTCTGCAGAGTCATACAACTAAAGGGGGTAAGGTGATGTGTCAGGCTCAGGTCATCGATCATGCTGATCGAGCCATCGGTCATCAAGCCGGGGCAACTGGGACAAGGTGAGGGGTCACTGACGGATCACTAACCAACCTATATACTAAGCAATTTAGGATAAGCAGGTAAGGTAATAATTGTAGGTTACAAAATCAGGCTATGCATCAGAATAGGAGCAATCAATTACGGTAGCAAAATCTAATGCAAGCATGAGAGAAAATGAAAGGGGCGATATCAGAATGATCAAGAGGGGTTTGCTTGCCTGGAAGCTCTACTGAAAGGGAAGAAGGGTCGTCGGTGACGTAGTCGATCACAGGGGCGGCGTTGGTCTCGGGGTCTACGGAGAGAAGAGGGGGAAAACATCAAATATAAAGCACACAGATGCATCACTAAGCATGACATGACGATATGCGGTGCTAGGGGTGTTCTAACGCAGTACTAGGTGATACCGACGAAGACGGAAAACGACCGGGAAAGTAGACATTTTCGGACAGATGAAACTGAGGGGGACGGTTCCATGTTCGCTATGCTAGGGATGTGTGACAGGCGAACAGAAGGCATATTCAGAATCGTCATATTTTTCTTAAAAACTTTCATGTATAAAGTATTTTCATCCGAGTTACGAATTATTTTATATTGATTTTCAAAGTTTTAACATTTTCTAAAAAAATAATTAAAAAATAAAATATTAAATTCTATGGGTACCCAGCTCTGGGTACACATAAGTGTACCAGAGGGGCGGACATGTGGGCCAAGGGGCCCAGTTGACCAGTCACAGTTTGACTGGTCAATAGGGGGTTGGTCCTCCTTTCATAGAGTGTCTAAGTTAATTAAATTAAGTTTAATTTAGTTAAGTTAATTAAACTAGATTAATTAATTATTATTTATTTATTTTTAAAATTCCTTTTTTCTACTTTCATTTTTCTTTTACATTTTTGTTTTATTCAGGGGCGGGGCCCCACATGGCGATGTGACCCGGCCTCGAGTGAGCACGGGCGCCTGAGGCGGAGGCCCGGCGTGTGAGCGATCCCAGAGTCTTGTAGGCCTTGAGGCCAGAAAGCCTTGGTGGCGGAGGCAGCCAGCCTGTGTATCTGTAACAAAGGCGGGTCGTAGTGGCAGCCAGGTGAACAAGCGACAACATTCTTGCCAGTCTTGAGGCCTTGGCTCTTGATGAAGGAAGCGATGGTGAAAGGCTGTGTGGCGTGAGGCCTGAGCCGGCAATCTGAAGCATCAACAACTCGAGGAGCGAGGCGCGGGGAGTGCGGGGGGTGTGGCCTGCTGAAGCTGGGCCTTGACGACCTTGAGGTGGTCGGCGAGGCCGGAGGCGGCCCTGACGAGCGTGAGGCGAGGGAAGATAGGAGGAGTGGATTCTCACCCCCGGTGCCGGGGGTCAAGGCGGTGAGGCGTGGAGAAGCGGCTCGGGGAGGAGGTCTTTTATTTTTCTTTTTACTTTTGGTTTACCTTTCTTTATTTATTTATTTTCTATTTTATTTTCTGATTATTTTCGTTTTGTAAAATGTCTAAATAACACCTAAATTAGTGTTACGAAATATGCTACCGTCATAAAAGTTTTGTCACTAAACAAATACTACCTCCGTCTGAGTTTATTAGGCCCCCTGTCCAAATCACAAGTATCAAGGCAATATGATTAATTCCCTGTAAATGCAGCCGTTTAGTTTCTTGATGCTTCGAAAGCCGGCGCCAGCTCACGCGCACAGCGCTGCTGCTACTTTATCCCGGCCTTGGATGCCGCATGGTCCATGCTTGCGCCAACAGAAGGAGGACTAGAAGTGCGTGCATTGGCTGGCTAGCCGTGGCGTTGTGCCAGAAGGAGTACTAGTCGCTCAATGTATAGGAGCTTGTGCATGAAAGCGGCTGGAAATTTACTACGCTTCAGAAGACGAACCATATATCGATGAAGGGGTCTAATAAGATGGGACGCTCCCTCCGCCCAGGGTCTAATAAACCCGGACGGAGGGAGTATGTAATCTTATAATTTATAAAAGGCATTTAACATAAATTAATCGAGCAATTCTCTTCTTCTTAATTAATCGATGAGGCAAAAATTTTGCCTCCGTTTTGAAAAAAATAAATAAAAGGCATTTAATTAATTGTTTAAGCCATTGTTTTAATAAGAGTAAAATGCATTAGTAGTCATTGAATTTACGTTGATAGCTCACTTTGATCATCGTATTTAAGAATACGGTCAATACGGTCACTATATATGACCGTTGGTGGTTATACGGTCACTACCTCATCATATGGTTTCGTATTTTTTTGGTTGAACGGTCAAACAGTCCAAATGGCGCCACAGCAACTCGCGTTCTCTCACTGCCTGTGCGGGGGCAGTATGTCAGTGGGAAAAAATCGTATTCCCTGCCTATGTGAATCGCTGCATGTGAGTGGGTTAAACTAAAATTATGGACGTTTAGCATGGATGTCTCGCTCGCCGCCGCCGACCACGTAAACTAGCCGGTTGAGTGCGCAACCTTTTTTTGTAAAAAAATTGGTTGATATTTAATATTCCCTCCGTTTCTAAATAATTGTCTTTTTAGAGATTTCAACAAATGACTACATACGGAGCAAAATGAGTGAATCTACACTCTAAAACATGTCTACATACATTCGTATGTTGTAGTTCATTTGAGATAGCTAGAAAGACAATTATTTGAGAACGGAGGGAGTACTCCGTATAAATTACCCATGACGCACACAGGACGTGAACACATTGTACGCACGCACGCGCTAGCACACAGCAGTCAGCAGGCATGCACACAACGAACACCCAGCACAATACTCACACTAGTACACGCGCACACACGTCGGGCGAGTCTTGACGCACCGAGCATCATCCATGCATCCGCTCTCGTCTGACGGCTACCTTCGACCAGCTCGGCTGCAGCCGCCGCCCGACAGGTGAGATACGTAAGCCCATGACCACGCGGGCTCGGCGTCGACGCCGGGGCCGTCGACCGCTGCGCCATCAGCAAGACACCGAGAAGTGATGTGCATGCATGGAGAGTAATCGCATGTGTCGATGTGTGAGTGTGTGCGCACGTGTTCTTGCACCTGTGTGTTGTGGGCGCACGTGCATGCGTGCTGGGTGTGTGTTGTCCGTGCTTTGTACTAGTAATAGTAAATACAGTAATAAATAATAAGAGGTTGATCCAATTTTGCATCACAAAGGTTTCCGCGCGCGCTCAATTTGCTAGCGCGTCTGGGTTGGACCAAGAGGTCCGTGTGTCGATTCGCCTAACAAACATAATTTTAGTTTATTTTGTTTATTTCTTTATCCCACTGACATGTGGGACCTGAGCTGATGAGACACCATTTAGATTGTTTGACCAGTCATTTGAAAAAAAATACAAAGCCATACGGTGAGGCAGTGACCATATAATCACCAACAGTCATATATAGTGACCGTATTGACCGTATTCTTAAGTACGATGATCAAAATGAGCTATCGACGCAAGTTCAATGACCGCCAGTGTATTTTACTCTTTTAATAACTTTAGTGCATTTAAACCTTTTATAAAAATGTGGTTTCTTCACCAATATTACCTGTGAATTATTTGCCACATTTTGCGCCTTTTTAGTTTTGACATTTGAAAATTTTATTTATTTGACTTTATTTTAAATTTGAATTTGAGCCGGTTTGCATCAAGGTGATTTCTAGCAACAGTAAAAGTGATGACATGACATCATTAGCAAGTGATTACTGTAGCTTGATTATCCGGCGTTACAAGAAGAAAACCCTTTGAATTCACGTATGTGGCAAATCTGTAGTGTTGTCTCAAATCTGAAAATTTCGCAGTGGCACGCACGGCCGGGAGCATGCATGCATGCGACCACCCTTTTGCTTCAAGATTGATGCACTAATTTACGTCATTAGCTCTTCACCGTTGAACTGGGGTCCATGCACGCCAGCTTGTGGCAGAGTTGCATACGCCACCCACTCCACCTCTTATACTTTTTCATTCTATCTCAAAATGTAATCTATTGTTTCTTTTGAACCAAAGGTCTAAATTAAGTTTCATTTGCATATTCCTGTTCGTTGCAACGAGTACTTTCGAACAACACCAATTTTGAATACGTTTTGACACCTTTTTTTATTTTTTATCAAGTTTCAAATATAAAACTTTAGAGTCACGATATGAAGTTTTACCAAGTTTCATTTGCTTTTAGAGGTTTAAGGTTAGGTATTAGGGTTTAGGATTTTAGTTTTAGTTTTGAAACTTGTTGAATTTACCATTCGTTATATTAAGTTTTCATAGAAAATATTAGGTTTCTACCCTTTCCTTCTATAATATATGATACGCACACTCGTGCGTATTTGAGAAAATATTAAGTTTTCATAGTTAAATTTTCTAAAGTTTTTGAAACTTGTCAAAAAGTATTCAAAAGTGAGTTTGTTTCAAAGCCCTCGCCACAAGGAACACTAATATGCAAACGAAATATAAATTTTTCTTTCATTCGAAAAAATGTAATATATTCAAACTTGCAAGTCAAAAGAAAAAGTATGAAAGATGGGCGGGTGGAGCATGTAGTAGTTAAACTCAGTCACGAAACAACTTAGGGGGTGTTTGGTTACAGGAACTTATTGGTGTAGGGACTTAAATAAGTCTTTTTAAGTCCCATCTAAACCAAACAGGAGGGACTTATAGGGACTTAAGGTGGACATTTGGGATTTATGAAATAAGACTCTGAAGGAGGGATTTATAGGGACTTATAGTTGTAATATGGTCTTTTAGTCCATGTTAAGTTCAGGAACCAAACAAGTAGGGACTTATTAGGGACTTGGGATTTATATGTTGGGACTAAAAAAGTCCTAAAACTTATGAACCAAACAGGGCCTTATTACCCAATGTTGGCGCAATCATGTGGTTGGATGCATGCGTGCCCCCGCCTCTCCGTGTCATAAATTCTCTCTCTCTCTCTCTCTCTCTCTCTCAAATCTGAGTTCCTATACTGTCAGTGTGTCAATGCATATTCTGATTTTTAGTCTGACTAAAACTAGTCTCTTTTAGAGGCTAAGGCCATGCTTGGATCCAAGGGACTATTTTTAGTCTGACTAAAACTAGTCTCTTTTAGAGGCTAAAGTTCCAATCACCTCTGACTAAAGAGAGGCTAGAACTAGTCTTGAGACTAAAACTTTTTAGTCATGGGAACCCTACTAAAATATGAATTAGTCCTCTCTCTCCTCATTTAACTCCTCTTCTTTAACACATGCGAGTTCGGGATTGGAGGGTTTGGAGGATAATAAATGCTCATTGACTCATTTTAGTCTATTTAGTATTTGTATCCAAGCATGGGTGAGGCTAGCAAGTTTTAGTCCCACTACTTTTAGTCATGGGACTAAAACGTATCCAAGCACCCTCTAAAGTTCCAATCACCCCTGACTAAAGAGAGGCTAGAACTAGTCTTGAGACTAAAACTTTTTAGTCAGGGGAACCCTACTAAAATATGGATTAGTCCTCTCTCTCCTCATTTAACTCCTCTCCTTTAACACATGCGAGTTCGGAATTGGAGGGTTTGAAGGATAATAAATGCTCATTGACTCATTTTAGTCTATTTAGTATTTGTATCCAAGCATGGATGAGGCTAGCAAGTTTTAGTCCCACTACTATTAGTCATGGGACTAAAACGTATTCAAGCACCCTCAATATCTGCCTGAAATACAACAACATGACAGCACTTAACAATAACCGGATGGAAAGAAGCTCCTCCATCGATGATTGGCGTGGCGGCATGCGTGCATGCAGTTATTCACCGATTTGTTTGAGTCGGGGTTTCCATCTATCTATAGTATGCTGGGCTGGACAGGCGGGCAGACATGAACCGAGGAAGAAGGGGAACCGTGGAATCCGATTAAATGGCCTGAAAAACGCGGTGCCGGTTTGTTACGCAAGGACAGCTTCTCCTGTATTGAGATAGGCCTGCAATTACGCCTAGCCTTACGACCACATTTCAACATGCACAAAAGTGTATAGCTAGCAACACCTATGACATGTAGGTACATCTGCCTTTCCTCACTCTTTTACTTTCAGGTTACTCGTGTCGGTGGAAATGGAGCAAATGGAATGGCACCACAGTAGCAATTGATGTCAGTGGAATGTGCCTGCTTCAACAAAAAAAGTAGGCCTTCATCATGAAGATGCCTACTCAAATATGTAGCGATCATCATGCATGTGTATCAATCACAACTTCACAAGTCCATCGCGCACTTCATGCATAGAAGTGTCTTTCATTTTAGTTCCCCTGGCACTGGATACTGCGCTGGGAGTGGCGAGCGAGTTCCAAATAAAGGTCATTGCCGCCTCAATGGAAATTTAAGGTCACTGTCAGCATAAGTTCTCGTTAGCTCACATCAGAATCAGAAGTAACCCTGCATACTGCACCTACCCCATCTCAGGAGTATATGGTAAACCGAAAGATACAGTATGCGTCTTGAGGGTCCTCAAAAAGTTACCATGAAAACTACTCCCTCCGTTTTTAAATAATTGTCTTTCTAGAGATTTCAACAAATGACTACATACGGAACAAAATGAGTGAATCTACACTCTAAAATATGTCTACATATATTCGTATGTTATAGTTCATCTGAGATGGGTAGAAAGACAATTATTTGGAAACGGAGGTAGTACTCGAGATGGCCATTGGATCGACCGGCAGCGACGCATGCTGTGCACTTCACAGGCTATAAATACAGCTACCCATGGACATACCATGCAGTGCAAGGCGCAGTCGATTGAGCAGCTACTAGCTAGCAGCAATCAAGCCAAGCTAAACAAGGACATGGGTGCGCTTGGCGTCCTCCTCGTGATGGCAGCAGCCATGGTAGCAGCGGCGGCGGCAGCAGCTACGGCGAGGGCTCCTCGTCCCTTCTTCGTGTTCGGCGACTCCCTGGTGGACAGCGGCAACAACAACTACCTGGCCACCACGGCGCGCGCCGACTCGCCGCCCTACGGCCTCGACTACCCGACCCACCGCGCCACCGGCCGCTTCTCCAACGGCCTCAACGTCCCCGACATCATCAGCGAGCACCTCGGGGCCGAGCCCGTGCTGCCCTACCTCAGCCCCCACCTCGACGGCCACAAGCTGCTCGTCGGCGCCAACTTTGCGTCCGCCGGCGTCGGCATCCTCAACGACACCGGCATCCAGTTTGTAAGCTCAGCTACTACGTACCTCTTGTAGTAGTACGTGCCTCAAATTGCAAATACAATCAACGAAACGAACGCGTTGCAGGTGAACATCATCCGCATCCAGAAGCAGCTGCGCTACTTCGAGCAGTACCAGAGCAGGGTGCGGCGGCTGATCGGCGAGCCGGCGACGCAGCGGCTGGTGCGGAGCGCGCTGGTGCTCATCACGCTCGGCGGCAACGACTTCGTCAACAACTACTACCTGCTGCCCTTCTCCGCCAGGTCCCGCCAGTTCGCGCTCCCGGACTACGTCCGCTACCTCATCGCCGAGTACAAGACCATCCTCCAGCAGCTCCACGGCCTCGGCGCCCGCCGCGTCCTCGTCACCGGCTCGGGCCCCATCGGCTGCGCGCCGGCGGAGCTCGCCACGCGGAGCGCCAACGGCGAAGTGCGACCTGGAGCTGCAGCGCGCCGCCGCGCTCTACAACCCGCAGCTGGTGCAGATGACCAAGGACCTCAACGCGCAGTTCGGCGCCGACGTGTTCGTCGCCGTCAACGCCTACCGGATGCACATGGACTTCATCTCCGCCCCGGCGGCGTACGGCTTCGTCACCTCCAAGGTGGCGTGCTGCGGCCAGGGCCCGTACAACGGCGTGGGGTTGTGCACCGCCATGTCCAGCGTCTGCCCCGACCGCTCCCTCTACGCCTTCTGGGACAACTTCCACCCCACCGAGAGGGCCAACCGCATCATCGTCAGCCAGTTCATGGCCGGCTCCCCGGACTACATGCACCCGCTCAACCTCTCCACCATCCTCGCCATGGACGCCGCCGCAATGCCATAATCCATTAACCCTACTAGTGCATTTTTCCCTATCTTAGTGTGCCGGTAGCATCCGTGTGCAATAAAAATTGCTGAATAAGCAGAGTATCTGTCCTCTTAATTCGACCGAGTAGTCAATAAAAATAAAGCAACTATGTTATTTTTTGTTTATCATCCTCTTGAAAATTCTGGAGAAGCTAGTGTGGCCTTGCTTTGCCTATGGAGTAGGAATGAAAATGGAGAGGAAACTTTCAGCTTTTCTGGTGGGAAACAGAAACGGAGAGGGAGAATGAAAACGGAAATGAAAGAGAAACTTTTTACGTGGAAACGAAACTGTGTTTTCCAGTGGAACAAGAATGCAGAATTTCCCTTTTAAATATGGGCATATGGCTATTTTATAGCTCAAGAAAACACAATGAGCAGAATGGCCCATGTGTGGCCCAACTACTACTGCTACTACTATTGTGGGTGTGTCACTGAAGCACTATTGTAGTTTGAGTTGCACTACCATGCCGATGTTTTTGGTTGATTAGTGTCTTTAAGTTTTTCTGTTGCCAAAGTTGAATATTTTTGTTGGTTTTCTTGTATTTTTTCTATGGTTCATGTGGTCTTTTAGTCACTGTGTACACTCGCTTCTGTCTCCATGTCCGCTCAGTATTTGCTTTGTTTTTATTCGGTAATATTTGTTTCTTATTATTTTGGGGGTTTCTCTATTCGTTTCATCTTTGCAAAAAAAATGAAATCAAATGTGGCAGCACCTAGTTTCGCTCTGTTTTCATCCTATAATGAGGCATACGAATGTGGACTTGTCCGTGACCTCGTGTGAGGTTTAGGATTCGCCTTTGTCATGGGAGCAGGTGCAGGTGAACACGCCTGGGCGCTCAGTTCTGCCTTTCGCGCAAACTCCACCCCATCGGCAAATAATGTCGATTCTCTCTTCACAAAAGAACTTTGCGACGTGCTAAACAACTTGGAGGTTCCTAGCCCTGGATTAGGAAGGAAGGTTGCTTGCCTCCTGACGGGAACGACAATCAGGGGCCAAAACAATAAAGTGGGCGATTGCCCTCGGACCAACATCCTGAATGAGAAGCCACTCATGTGCAAAGGCAAGAAGAGTGATGTCATAGGAAAGGCGCCCCCGGATGCTTGATGGATGATCTTCGGTCCATGACTCGTCCTCATGGTTTTGGTCATTACCGTGGTTTTGGTGTTGCCTATTGCCTTTTTTTGAGGTGTTGTTGATAGGGGTTCCATTGCGTTATACAAGTGGTGGGGGTTAGAGTTGTTGTTGCGTGTGAAGCGTTTGGCGGGCTGCTTGTGAGGTCGTGGGGTTTCATGCTTTGTGCGTAGTCCCCTTATGGTCGGTTCGTAGCAGTTTTTACCCGATTTTCTATAAATTAACCAGATTATTATCTTCTTAATTAATCAATGAGACAAATATTTTTCCTCTGCTCTGAAAATAAAATGACCACGACAAAGATTTCATGTCTGATATGCATCATTTGGTGCCAGCCTTGTTGGCTGTGGAAAAAAGAGTGATAAGGACAGCCAACAACATTCAGCTGGAATCATTTCCCAGAATAATGTCCTGCATCACACACCAGCTGCAAGGTTGTGTTTGATCCAACAATAATAGTCAGTGTTTGCTTCCAACAAGCAAAGCTAATCTCCAACTGAGTCCCCGATACCAACATACAATGATGGTGTTGTACTGTCCATGTCCCTTTTGATTATTTTGAACTTCTCAACATCATGTAGTGGCCACTCTATCTTTCTGTTGAGTTGACCAGTTGAAACAGACCCCTCAAAGGTAAACTCGTTGCAATGCATGTTTAATCCATCTAGAGTATATGATATTTGCTTTACCAAGAT
Organism: Aegilops bicornis; assembly: GCA_021605145.1. Taxonomy (NCBI): domain Eukaryota; kingdom Viridiplantae; phylum Streptophyta; class Magnoliopsida; order Poales; family Poaceae; genus Aegilops; species Aegilops bicornis. Next base: position 506,979,983 of record CM038673.1, read on the forward strand.
GGTTACAGTGAACTTTCTAAAGATAAATGGTTGGGAATGTTTGATGTTTAGATGAACACTCTGGGGTGAGATTGTTATGCAATCGAATGAGATGAAAAATGCTTGTGGACTCAGTTCAAATATTTGGTGAACAAGATAGAGTCAGATGGAAAATTGGAGCCAAAAAAGTCTTCGTTGTGAAAGAGCTTTACCTCCAAATTAAAGTTGTTGCAATGGTGGGCTATCGAAGTATCTGGAAAATCAAAATGCCTTTGAAGATTTAAATCTTCTTGTGGCTATGAAGGAAATATGCCCTAGAGACAATAATAAAGTTGTTATTTATATTTCCTTATATCATGATAAATGTTTATTAGTCATGCTAGAATTGTATTAACCGGAAACTTAGTACATGTGTGAATACATAGACAAACAGAGTGTCCCTAGTATGCCTCTACTTGACTAGCTCGTTAATCAAAGATGGTTAAGTTTCCTGACCATAGACATGTGTTATCATTTGATCAACGCGATCACATTATTAGAGAATGATGCGATGGACAAGACCCATCCATTAGCTTAGCATAATTATCGTTTAGTTTTATTGCTATTGCTTTCTTCATGACTTATACACATTCCTCTAACCATGAGATTATGCAACTCCGGAATACCGAAGGAACACTTTGTGTGCTATCAAACGTCACAACGTAACTGGGTGATTATAAAGATGGTCTACAGGTGTATCCAAAGGTGTTTGTTGAGTTGGCATAGATCGAGATTAGGATTTGTCACTCCGTGTATCGGAGAGGTATCTCTGGGCCCTCTCGGTAATATACATCACTATAAGCCTTGCAAGCAATGTGACTAATGAGTTAGTTACGGGATGATGCATTATGGAACGAGTAAAGAGACTTGCCGGTAACGAGATTGAACTAGGTATGATGATACCGATGATCAAATCTCGGGCAAGTAACATGCCGATGACAAAGGGAATAACGTATGTTGTTATGCGGTTTGACCGATAAAGATCTTCGTAGAATATGTAGGAGCCAATATGAGCATCCAGGTTCCGCTACATAGTTCTGGAACATAGATGTATTATGAGATGTGTTTGACCAGAGATGTGTCTCGGTCATGTATACATAGTTCTCGAACCTGTAGGGTCTGCATGCTTAACGTTTGATGACGATTTGTATTATGAGTTATGTGTTTTGGTGACAGAAGTTTGTTCAGAGTCACGGATGAGATCACTGACATGACGAGGAGTCTCGAAATGGTCGAGAGGTAAAGATTGATATATTGGAAGGTTATATACGGACACCAGAATTGTTTCGATAAGGTTCAGGGATTTTTCGGATTACTGGGAGGCTACCGGAACCCCCTGGGAAAGTTAATGGACCTAATGGGCCATAGTGGAGGAGAGGAGGCAGGCCACGGGAGGAGGCACGCGCCTCCCTTGTCCCAATCCGAATCGGACAAGGGAAGGGGGTGCGGTCCCCCTCTTTCCTTCTCCTTCTCCCTCTCTCTCCCTTCCCCTTTCCCCCTCTCCGTTGGAAGGAAAAGGGGGGGGGCGAATCCTACTAGGAACGGAGTCCTAGTAGGACTCCCCCCATGGCGCGCCCCCTTGGACCGCACTCCTCATCCCTCCCTCCTTTATATACGTGGGCAGGGGGCATGTGACGCCCTCGATTCAATTGTACACTAATCATACACGCAAATGTGTACGATCAAGATCAAGGACTCACGGGAAGATATCACAACACAACTCTAGACACAAATTAAAATAATACAAGCTTTATATTATAAGCCAGAGGGCTCGAATACATAAGCTCGAAAACACAAGAGTCAGCGGAAGCAACAATATCTGAGTACAGACATAAGTTAGACAAGTTTTCCTTAAGTAGGTTAGCACTAAGGCATCTACAGTCGAAAAGGCAAGGCCTCTTGCCTGGGAGCCTCCTAACTACTCTTGGTCGTTGGCGGTCTCAACGTAGTAGTAGTAGGCATCGACGATGGCATCTGGCTCCTGTGCTCCGACATCTGGTTACATCAATCGGAAAGAAGAACAAAGGGGGAAAAGGGGGGAGCAAAGCAACTGTGAGTACTCATCCAAAGTACTCGCAAGCAAGGATCTACACTACATATGCAACATTATCAAAGGAAGGCTGTATATGTGGACTGGGCTGCAGAAATGCCAGAATAGAGGGGAGAACCTAGTCCTATCAAAGACTAGCATCTTCTAGAAACCACCATCTTGCAAAGAATGGGAGGGAGTAGAGTAGCATAAAGTAAAGTAGTAGTAGTGTTATCAACCTCGTCCAGAGATCCTTTCTCGACTCCCTACGAGAAAGCAATCCCAGAGCCATACTATCCAGTTATCATCACAATCCATTTCTCATCACAAGTATCCAGTTCTAGTTGTATCGATCGGGATACAACTCCAAATGTCCGTTAGCGTAGGACAGGCTATCGATAGATGTTTTCTTCCCTGCAGGGGTGCACCAACTTACCCCCCACGCCGCTTAACTCCGCCGGACACACTTTCTGGGTCATGCCCGCCTCGGCCAAACAATACGCCGCAACCCGACCTAGGCTTAATAGAGAGGTCAAGACGCCGGACTAAACCTATGCCCCGGGGTCAAGGGCCATCTCCGGGAACTCCTGCACGCTATGCGTGGCGACCGGTGAGCAGACCTAGCTACCTCCTTCAACAAGGCAGGTGCTTACGCAGTCCAACCCGGCGCGCGCCGCTCAGTCGCTGATATCTATTAAGCTTCGGCTGATGTATACGACGCAGAACGCCCATACTATGCCCACGTGATGGTTAGTGCTATCAGGCCAAAGGCCCCTCGGATCAAATATCCAGATCGTAGTGGATTAGGAACACGCGGTAACAAGCAGAGACTCACGAAATATGTGACCCCGTTGCCCCGTCTCCAGGAGTTGCGACAAGGGCTAGGAATGCCCGGCCACGCCTCGTAATTATCTCGCGGGCACCCTCCAGGTCAACCCGACTCCTCATCACTCGCAAATATGCTCGCTGGTACCCTCGGGGCCGAATTCGTCTTTAGTAACAGGGTTCAGTGTAAGTCATAGTAACCATAGTAACCGTGTGTCCAAACATCAAGGGGAAAACCCGAGCAATCACCCCCGATGAATTCCACTTGATGTAATCATCAAGGTGAACGTAAGACGAACCACCCCGAGGTTCACACTTGAGGGGTTGCACGACAGAGTCGTATTGGAAGTGGTTAAGGCAGAATCACCCTCGATGACCATGACTGTATAGCTACACTACAGGGTTAACATCAGAAGTGCTGTAGAGGTCTCACTCTCAGCACTCGATAGTAACCCAGTAGTGTCGAGCAACTAAGGGGAAAGTGATCTGCGGTGCCAGGGCCTGGTCTTCGATCCCGTTGATCAGGTCTTCAATGATGAAGCAGGGGCAACAAGGACAAGGTGGTGGTCACCGATGGATCACTAACCAACCTATACTAAGCAGTTTAGGATAAGCAGGTTGGTAACAATAAGCAGGTTACAAAAGCAGGCTATGCATCACAATAGGAGCAAACAATAACAGTAGCAAAATCTAATGCAAGCATGAGAGAATGGAATGGGACCTATCGGGATGACCAAGGGCGGGTGTCGGTGTCAAAACCGGCGGATCTCGGGTAGGGGGTCCCGAACTGTGCGTCTAGGCGGATGGTAACAGGAGACAAGGTACACGATGTTTTTACCCAGGTTCGGGCCCTCTCGATGGAGGTAATACCCTACTCCGCTTGATTAATATTGATGATATGGGTAGTACAAGAGTAGATCTACCACGAGATCGAGAGGCTAAACCCTAGAAGCTAGCCTACGGTATGATTGTTGTTCGTCCCCACGGACTAAAACCCTTCGGTTTATATAGACACCGAATAGGGTTAGGGTTACACAGAGTCGGTTACAATGGTACGAAATCTACATATCCGTATCGCCAAGCTTGCCTTCCATGCCAAAGAAAGTCCTATCCGGACACGGGACGAAGTCTTCAATCTTGTATCTTCATAGTCCAGGAGTCCGGCCAAAGATGATAGTTCGGCTATCCGGAAACCCCCTAGTCCAGGACTCCCTCAGTAGCCCCTGAACCAGGCTTCAATGACGCATTTAGTCCGGCGCGCATATTGTCTTCGGCATTGCAAGGCGGGTTCTTCCTCCGAATACTTCATAGAAGGTTTTGAACACAAGGATAGTGTCCGGCTCGGCAAAACAAGTTCCACATACCACCATAGAGAGAATAATTTTTGAACAGATCTGCTGACGTATTTCGCGGCATGACATCACACCATGGTCAAGCCTTTATTCGAATCGTTTTTTATCGCCCACCTCGGTAGCGTTTAGCGAGGCGGTTTCCTTGGCACGCCTTATCAAAGCGTAGATCGTGCCCCCTTATTCCGGGATTCTCATCAATACGGACGTGGGTAACCCAACCGCCATTGATTGATTGCGGCGCTTGGGAGATAAGCGAGTTTTATCAGTGGTGGGGGCCGCATAGCCTCGTCCGTCCATATAAGGGGATAAGGATCCACCCTTTTCACCTACGCCTTCCTCCTCCCTTGCTCATCCATTTCCGCGCACTCTGAGCTCCAGCACCCAAGTCCGCACATCCTTCCTCAACCATCTCCAGCCATGTCCAGAGGCGGGAGGCGGTGGATGGTCTCCTCCGCCACGGAGGGCCAAGTAAAAGATCTGGAAGGCGGATACTTGTCCGGCGATGTCGCACATCGACCGCTTCGACGAAGGGCAGCTCATCCCCACCCTCGAGCCCCATGAGCGGTCGTATTTCTTGCCCACTTCCTCCGCTGGACTGGGTTTTCCACTTCACCCATTCGTCCGGGGCTCATGTTCTACTACGGCCTAGACTTCCACGATCTGGCCCCGAATTTCATCCTCAACATCTCGGCGTTCATCATCGTGTGTGAGGCTTTCCTCTGCATCCAGCCCCACTTCGGCTTATGGTTGAAGACCTTCAATGTCAAGCCAGAGGTTGTGGGCGGCCGCCAGGCGGAGTGCGGAGGCGCCATGGTCGGCAGGATCGCCAACGTCTTATGGCTCGATGGATCCTTTGTGGAGACCGTGAAGGGGTGGCAATCGGGGTGGTTCTACATCACCGAGCCGCTGACCCTAAATGGGCGGCGGCCCCAATTTCGGGTCCGGTATTCCCACGCGGCTCACTTCTTGGAAGGAGACTGGCACCGGCATGGGGTAATTCGGAAGAGCCGACCGGACTCCAAACCTGCATGCGGACCTTCGTGAACAAGAATCTCAGGCTCGTTGATGTGGTCCAGGTTATGCTCATCCGCGGATCCTCCCATGCCAACAACGGGCCTTCAAATTGTGGGAGTTCGATCCGGCACAGCATCCAACCCTGAAGAGGCTCTTCGAAACTACGCATTTAAGATGCCCGTAAGGTGCTGTTCAAGGCGCCGAGGCTCCCTCATCCGCTACGTAAGATCATGGATTCAGCTCGCAGCGTCAAGCTACCGAGGTAAGCTATTTTGCCCTTCACGGGAATCTTGCTTTTCATAGTTTGACTCTATGCGGGATCTAAACTCCCTCGCCTTTGACAGGACTGGCAGAGCACAACCGGGCAGGTTAACTGTCCGACTCCTTTGCCAGAAGACCCAGTAGGCGCCCGCTTGGCGGGGCTGCTGGCTCTGGCACCTTACGTGGTGCCGGAGAAGAAGGCCAAGAAGAAGGCCATGGGGACTCAAAGGAGTGCCCGGCGCCAGGTGTTGTCGGACTCATTGTCCGACGACTCGGAGGCGGACTCCTGCCGTGAAAACGAGGAGGAGGAAACAGAAGCCTCTCCCAATGGGAGAGAAGAAAAGAAAGGCCGCCCCAGCTGGGGAGGCCGGAGGGTTCAAGAAGGGAAGAACCCTTCCTCCAGACGTCTCCACCAACGCCGACGACGGCGAGGAGGAGTGGCCCTTGAGGGCCAAGCCCCTAGCAAGATCGTAAGTGTCCGGATACCCATGGCTTTTTTTATTGCATAATGTTCTCTAATGTCGAACAATCATGCAGCCCGCCCAAGGACGAGCTCGCCGCTTCGTCGAGCGGGTCCCTGAATTCGTCGGAAGTGGAGAGTACTTCACTTCCGGCCGCCTCCTCACCTCACGCTGCTGACGACGCCGAGGTGGGGCCCCAAGGGGGGGCCTGGTCAAGAGGAGGTGGCGCAGGAGGCGCCGCAAGGCAGCCTCCCGGACTCCAGGCGCGAGGGGAGCGAGACCCCAGGGGCTCTAAGCCCAACCCTTATTCGGACTCCATACCGGAACCTTCAGCGGTTCCGAAGTCCGGCAAGCGGCCCCTTCGTAGGAAGGGTAAGACGCCGGTGTCCTCCATCCAACCGGAGGCACCGGATAGCATCGAGGCGCCTAACAGGCGCCTCCATCGAGGAGGAGCACCGCCTGTTATGAGTGTGGTGATCCAGAAGTTCGATCCACCAAGAGCGGGCTGACTGAAGCCTGCAACGGCCTTCTAACATGCTTTGAGGTAAGTTTTCAATATATGTAAGAATATTACCGCATAGACAGTAGCTCCTGATGCTTAGTTCGGTGTTCGGAAAGAAAAGCCGGACTGAGGATCAAAAAAGATATACGCAGGAGTCTAACATAATTATGTCAATATGGGAATGCAGGCTGCCCTGACCTCTGCCAAGACCGATCTGCGAAGGTCAATGCATTGAAGGAGAGCCTCGAGCGGTCCGAGAACGAGCTCGGCCAAGCCAAGAAGGAGCTCGAGGACAAGGAAGGTAAGTAATACCTTATAGAATTTAAAAAATGTGGTTGCAAAAGATAACAGGAAGAACATGGGTACTGCAGGGGCCACGAGCGAGGTGGCGACCCTGAAGGAGGCGTTGTCCGCGGCCGAAAACAAAGCGGCCGCGGAGCGCACTGAGCGAGAGAAGGGGGAGGTGCAGCTGGCGGAGGTACGGCAAGAGCTCCAGGCGCTCGTGGAAAAACACGAGGGTTTGGAGCGTGACTCGAAGACCCGAGAGTCCGAGCTTGCCTCGGCTCTTGAGAGTGCCAAAGCTGCTAAGGCCGAGGCCCAACCAGCCCTCCAGGAGATTGAGGCACTAAATAAGATCACGGCGGGTAAGGCATTCTTTATGCAGAGCAAGAATGTAAAAGTCAATTATCTAGTACTTACCCGAATCCGGACCTCTCCGGTGAGCTGCCGCAGATCTGCCATGAGTGTCTCCGATGCCGCCGCTTTCACCGAAATAAGAAGGGAGCTCGACGGAAAAGGTGTTTTGGTCTCAGTATGCTGAGGCCAAACACCCGGTGCCCTTGAGCGACCAACTGAAGCAATTGGTCGAGCTCCACAAGGTCGCCGAACAGGCCATGAAGGGCCTTAAAGCTCGGTTGTGGCCAAATGAGGCCATGCGTGGGAGCTACTTCGGGCAAGTGCGGCGGCTGGTGGATGCCTGTCCATGGATCGAAGTCATCAAGCGCTTCGTCTATATTGAAGGTGCCCGTAGGGTCCTTGCCAGTGCCCAGGTGCACTGGGGCAAGCTGGACGCGGAGAAGCTGGTGACGGATAGGCCGCCGCCGGGCAAAGAACATCGCAAGCCCGAGAAGTATTATGAGGGCGTCCTGAAGGGTGACCGTCTTATAGCGGGTGAATGCTCCAAAGATGTAATATTTGAGTAGACTCGCATTTGTTATCTTGTACGCTGAAAACTTTTTCATATGCGCTAAGCAACGCTTTTGAATTTAAAGTATTACCTTTTGTGCGGCCGTTTATCAAATTTGAGAGATGGCGAGTCGTTATTTCAGCCCCATGCCACGAGTGCTGGGGTGTTCGGGATAAACTTGAGCGCTCTTGTTCCCATTCTTGGATCCTTAAGGGAGGCGCTCAACGCAACGAACCAGGCAACCGGACTATAATGCTTGAACACTCTCACTTAGCCATAGAATTCTATAATTTTAAATTTCGGCGAAGCCCCTAGTATTCGAAGACCGAGTTCGGGCGCTATCCACGCCTTGGCCGGACAATGCCGGTTCCTCGCTCTAAGCGGCATAAGTCTTTAGGGACTCAAGAAACCTCTCGAACAGCGATCGGCTCTCGCCTTACCATGACGGTCAGTTTTAGCTTTCTCCATCGAGGTGCTCAACCCAGCTCAACCGGGCACAATCGCAGTGGTTCTCCCAGCGCTACCTTAGCCGATATAATGTAACTAAGGTACCAAAACATGGGAGCCGGCAAACCCAACTATTGACCCAAGACATGATTCGGAGCCGATGCATATAATGCTATAAGTTCGGGTGCCGCACTTGTGAAAGTGTTCGGACTTGTCACACCATGTTTTTGGGGTACATAAGCCCTCGGTGTATTGGCCGTACTAAATTGTATGCAGTTGCGCAATGTCATAAATGAACATATATAATGGGAAAGAATGCAATAATAGGCAAGAGCTATATATTGGTTATTCAAAAGAAACTGCAAATAAAAGCGTAACGATACAAATTGTGCGATAAGCAAGGTACGGGACTTTTGATATGTCCTCTTCCGTGGGTAAGTTTGCGGTGTGGTATGTAAAATGTATATCGCTTCAGATTAGAGACCACCGGACACTCGACGCAGTTTTACGCTTCCCCGGCTGTTGCATCGTGGTATTCGGCGAATGCCGGACAGGGCTTCTGGAGAACAGAGTCCTGAAAGTAAAAGGAAGAAAAAGAAAAAAAGGAATGACACAAACGGGAGCCCCTAGTGCGGTCTAGCCGCATTCTGGGCGTGTCGTGGTCGTGGCCCGTCCCCTATGCCCATGGTGCCTCAGAGCGCAATTACATGCGCGTAGTACTGGCTTCACGAGTTCGCGAGGGCTGGGGTTGGGGCTGCATCACTACGCTTTGTTCGAACGTGCTGTGCGGTCTTGCTGTAGGTTACTCCGGGCGCGCTTTGATGTTGTCCGATTGTTTATTGGCTGGATCGAGAATTGCCTTAAGAGGCTGTTACGCACTTACGCCGCAAGGGCGACCGTATGCTCCTCCGCTCGGAGGGAGCGCTCGTGTTTCCATTGACCGTGATTACACCTCAAGGGCCTGGCATCTTGAGTTTGAGGTATCGCCAGAAAAGCGGCACCGCATTGAATTTTGGCGAATGCGGTTCGTCCGAAAGCGGTGTGTGATAGCCGCTGAACGGGGCTATGTCGAAGATTAACTCCTCACTCCGGAAGTTATCCGGGATCCGAAACCACTTCAAGTGTAACGGAGCCTGTGCAGTTGGCCTCTACACCTGGAATGACGCCTTTAAAGGTCGTCTTTGTGGGTTTGATCCTTGATGGGTATATGCCCATTTTGCGCACTGTATCCTGATAAATCAGGTTCAGGCTGCTGCCATCGTCCATCGGGACTCTGGTGAGGTGAAATCCGTCAATAATTGGGTCAAGAACCAATGCGGTGAAACCGCCATGACGGATGCTAATGGGGTGGTCCCTTCGATCGAAGGTGATCGGGCAGGAAGACCATGGGTTGAACTTCGGGGCGACTGGCTCCATCGCCAGATTATCGCCCCTTTAGTGCACGCTCGCTCCCTTTTGGGTATGTGGGTTGCGATATCATGTTCACCGTCCGCACTTGTGTGGGAAAGCCCTTCTGTCCTGTATTGTTCGGCGGCCAGGGCTCTTCCTCGTCATCGCTATGCAGCCCCTTGTCGTTGTTTTCGGCGATTAGCTTGCCTGCTTGCTTGAACACCCAACAATCCCTATTGGTGTGGTTGGCTGGTTTTTCGGGGTGCCATGTATCTGGCACAAGCGATCGAGTATTCGGTCCAAGTTGGACGGGCCCTGGGTATTTCTTTTGAATGGCTTCTTCCGCTGACCGGGTTTAGAGCTCTGAATCGGCATTTACTGTCGTATCTTCAGCATTATCACCGTTAATGCGGCGTTTATGCTTGTTGCAACGCGACCTGCCATTGATGTCCTTGGTATCCGAACTACCAGGGTGTTTGGCCAAGTTGTTGCTTCGAACTAGCCAGCTGTCATCTCCCGTGCAAAAGCGGGTCATGAGTGCGGTGAGGGCTGCCATGGATGTCGGCTTTTCCTGTCCTAGGTGCCGGGCTAGCCACTCGTCGCGGATGTTGTGTTTGAAGGCTGCTAGTGCCTCTGCATCCGGACAGTCGACGATCTGATTTTTTCTTTGTTAGGAACCATGTCCGTAATTGTCCGGCCGATTCTTACAGCCGCTGAATTATATGGCTAAGGTCATCGGCATCTGGTGGTCGCACATATGTGCCCTGGAAGTTATCAAGGAATGCGGCCAATTGACTCAGCTGACAAGCTGTTGAGCCAATGCCGAGCTGGTCCTTTAAGCTTGAGTGGGAGGTATTTGATGGCATGTAGATCATCACCGCGGGCCAAGTGGATATGGAGGAGATAGTCCTCGATCCAGACCGCAGGATCTGTGGTACCATCGTATGATTCGATGTTTACGGGTTTGAAGCCTTCAGGGATTTGATGATCCATTACTTCATCTGTGAAGCATAGTGGGTGTCTTGGCGCCTCTGTATTGGGCTATATCACGACGTAGCTCATATGAGCTTTGTTCATCGTGGTTCGCCCGGCCGGGTTTGTCAGATCCGGGCGTGACGGTAATCATCCCGAGTCGTTGGGCGCCCACGCGATCTGTTGATCGATCTTGTATGCTTTGCCTTATCCTCCAATATATCTCGCAAGTCCGGCGCATTTTCCCGTGCCTTGGTACTTTTTGAGCAGCGTCGGGGCGTGGCTTGAGCGGAGGGCCGAGAGGCTTCTCTGTCGCGGCCACGGGGTGGCCGGTCTGCCATGTCATGCGCTGGTGACGTGGGTGCTTCCTCCTCTGATCGAGGCAACGTCCTGCGTTTGGGGTAGCGTTTGGAGGCGTTCGAGTTCATACTCTTCGGCTGCAAGGACTTGATCCATCCGCCGCCTAGCAGGTCTTGGTCAGCTCTAAGTTGTTGCCGCTTTTCTTGAGGCTGCTTGCCGTGGCCATGAGCCTGCGTTTAAAACGCTTTTGTTCGACGGGTCCTTCGGCACGAATTAAATGCGTCGTCGAGGCTTACCTCGTCTTCGGAGGGGGCGATAATTATCGCCCTCTACCTCTCTTCTGCAGACCTTGTCGTGCGGACTTGCTTCTCCCTCCTCCTGCTGGAGTCCCGCTGGAGGGGTCATCTTCAACCGTCCGGGTATGATTGTCTCCCGTTCCGGAATCGCCGTTTTTACTGTGGCGGGATTTAGAGCGGCGCCGCTGACGTCGGCGCTTGGGTTGTTTCTTGGAGGGGTCATCCTCCGCCGTTCCATCACCATTCCCATCTTTTGGGATGTCCACCATGTATATGTCATATGACGAGGTGGCCTTCCAGTGCCCCGTGGGCGCTGGCTCTTGATCGTCTCCGGCACCGTCGTCCATACCGTCGATGTCTTGAGTCGAAGTCGAGCATGTCGGTTAAATCATCGGCAGTGGCTACAAAGTGGGTGGTGGGTGGGCGTTGAATTTCTTCGTCGTCCGAATCCCAACCTTCCTAACCATAGTTCGCCAGGGCTCTCGACAAAGAGAGAGACTTTAATGAGTTCGGATATCACCAAAGGGCGAGTCTTTGAAAGATGTCCGTGGCGGTGAACTCCATAACCAGCGCCTGGTCGGATTCGACCGGTAGAGGCGCCGGGGTTCGGAGTCCGTAAAGGAGTCCGGCACTGGAGTCACGAAGCCGCAGCGAGTGGATGGTGTTCGGCTCAATCGCCGTGGAGATTTCAGCCCCCGGGGCGGTGTCCAACCAACCGTCCTCGATCGGCGAAACCGGCTCCGGATTAAGGGTCGGAGCGGATACTGGTGCGGCCTCCAGGGCACTGTTCGGCGACAGAGCTAGATTGTACCCATCGAGACAGTGCGGCGTGCTCGGCTATGGTTCGAATCCGTCGAAGATCAAATCTCCGCGGACATCGGCCGTATAGTTCAGTCTTCCAAATCTGACCTGATGACCAGGGGCGTAGCTTTCAATCTGCTCCAGATGGCCTAGCGAATTGGCCTCAAGCGCACGCCTGCCAAATCTGAAGATCTGTCCGGGAGAAAAGTCTCATCCTCGGACTGCGTCGTTCTTGATGATTGAAGGAGCCATCGGCCTATAGGTGACGGCAGAGGAACTCTCAATGAAAGCACCAATGTCGGTGTCAAAACCGGCGGATCTCGGTAGGGGGTCCCGAACTGTGCGTCTAGGCGGATGGTAACAGGAGACAAGGGACACGATGTTTTACCCAGGTTCGCCCTCTCGATGGAGGTAATACCCTACCCCGCTTGATTAATATTGATGATATGGGTAGTACAAGAGTAGATCTACCACGAGATCGGAGAGGCTAAACCCTAGAAGCTAGCCTATGGTATGATTGTTGTTCGTCCTCTGAGACTAAAACCCTTCGGTTTATATAGACACCGAATAGGGTTAGGGTTACACAGAGTCGGTTACAATGGTAGGAAATCTACATATCCGTATCGCCAAGCTTGCCTTCCACGCCAAAGAAAGTCCTATCCGGACACGGGACAAAGTCTTCAATCTTGTATATTCATAGTCCAGGAGTCCGGCCAAAGATGATAGTTCGGCTATCCGGACACCCCCTAGTCCAGGACTCCCTCAGCGGGCTTGCCTGGTTGCTCAAACGAGAAGGAGGGGTCGTCGGTGACGTAGTCGATCACAGGGGCATCAACATTGTCACGGGGTCTACCGAAGAGAAGAGGGGGGAGAAACAATAAATACATAGCAAGCAAGTGCATAACAGGATAACAGTCAGAGCTAGACGTGTTCTAACGCGGTGCTATACGATACATGCGAAGGGGGAGAACATCCGGGAATGTTTTCCCGGGGTTAGGCATTTTCGGACAGATGAAACGGGAGGGGAGGGGGAGGTTGCATGTTCGCTATGTTAGGGACGTGTGGCGGACGAACGAAGTGTGTATTCAGATTCGTCTCGTCGTTCGGAGCAACTTTCATGTACAAAGTATTTTTCATCCGAGTTATAGATTAATTTAATATTAATTTTCAAAGTTTTAGTCAAAACTTGGAATTTAAATTAATTCGAAAATGAAAAGGGGAATTGCTAAATGCACACAGAAGTGTACACAGCAGTGGCTTGTGAGGCTGGTAGTGGGACCCAGTTGACTGCCAAGTCAGCAGTCAACTGGTCAGCTTTGACTGGTCAAACTGGCTGGTTGGACCCAGCTGTCATAGAGACATTGTAATTTAACAGTTTAATAAATTTTAACATATTAGGTGGGGGGCACATGTCATTGTCTTAGATATTTTTAAACAAGCTTTTAAATGAAATGGGTCCACATGCCATTTACAGTTATTCAACTAAACCATTTTATTAGGTTCTATCTAATTATGTGGTTAGGGGATTGGTTAAACCGGGCGGGCCCACGTGTCAGTGAGCCACACACGGTGGCACGCCGGCGATGCATACCGAGGGTGAGGTGCTTGCCGACCGGCCATCTCTGGTGACGTCTAGATCGGCGGATGGGCTCGACAGACGCAACGCAACGAGGCGCTCCGGAGGGTGGCCGTGGGGCTGTCGGAAGTGGGTTGCAGAGGCACCGGCATCGAGCGGAGCAGCTCCAGGGCTCGGCCTCGCAGCACGCACGACGAGAACGGCAAGACGGGGCCGCAGCGGCTAGCAGGGGGCATCGGGAGAAGCCGGTCCGTAGCCAGGCAGCGCAGGCGGGGCGAGCACGGCGGGAGCGGCGGGGCTAGGCAGCAGTGTAGTGAGCGCGAGCGGGTGCACGAGGCGCGGCGATGGTTACATGGGGGATCCGGCCGGGCGCGACGGCACGATGGTGAGTGGGTGCGAGGGCGCGGCGCTGGCGCGAACGGGAGCAGAGGGGAAAAATAAAGAGGCGGGGTGCTGACGTGTGACGTGAGAAGGGGGGCGACGAGGCTTGATGAGGTCCGGTGGGGAGGAGGACGAGGACGAGCGACGGAGACGGGGATGCGGTCCGGCGAGGAGGAGACGAGGACGACGGGGCGGCGTCGGGGAGGTGCAGTCAGGGGCGATGTGGATCGCCCGCATCCAGCAGAGAGAGGGGGAGGTGTGGAGGAAGGCGAGGCGTCCGGCGAGGGGGCGTTCTTTGGGCGGCGGGCAGTGTTCGACGGGGCCGGGGCAACTGCCCCAATCCAGATCCGATCGGGGCAGAGGGGAAGGAGCGAGGGAAACGTGTGGGGGAGTGGGGTTGGTCTCTAGGGTTCCTGGGAAGTGGGGGTAGGTGTAGTGGGGGTGGCTGGGCCGGTTCGGTTGGGCCGGCCTCCCTGGGGGGGGGGGCAGCTTGGCCAGTCAGCCCGGTGGGAAAAAAGGGCTCTCTCTCTCTCTCTCTCTCTCTCTCTCTCTTTCACATTTTATTTTCTATTTTCGACTTTAACTACTGTTTCTAGTAAATGGAGAAAACTAAAAGAGTTTTGTTAGAAAAGAGACTTGTCAAATACATCAAGCACATTATTTCTAGGAGTCACAAAAATCTTGAGGCCAAAAGGAGTTGTCTAACCATTTTTAGAAATTCAAGGCCAGATTAAAAAGCTGCTGGACCATTAAATAAAAATTACAGGGGCTCTTTGGGAAACCAAAAGAGGTTGATTCCAATATGACAATTACTCAGTGATTATTTGCCACACTTTGAACATTTTAGCTTTCATGTTTCAAAGCTTTGAGTTTTGGACTTTAATTTGAATCGGTTTCGAACCAACGCGAGTTTATCAACCGTAATCGTGGTGACGTGGCATCATTAGCAGAGGATTACTGTAGCTTAATTATCCGGGCGTCACAATTCTACTACACTACAAGAAATCTCGTCCCGAGATTTAAGGGGTAGACTAAGGGGGAAAGACTCAAGAAGGATGGAGCTCAACACAAGATAGGTACCTGGGGGCTATCTCAATGAACATGGCACAGAGGCATCTCTCGAGTTGAAATTGATGACTAGGCATCTCTCAAGTTGAAATTGATGAAAGTCATCGGGAACAAGGTAAGAAGGTCCAATAAAAGCTTCAACCAGGTAGGCAATCGTTCGTTGTCTGAAACAGAGGGTGAAAGGGGTTCAGAGCAATGGGAATAAGTATTTCGTCTGATACCAGAATAGATCACTAGTAAGTTGGCTCGTGATTTTACATACGAAGCCAAGTGCAAAGAAATTTTCAGAGTCAAGGTTGTACAGGAGAGTCAAGTTTCGATCCTGTGGAACTGTGGGTTATGGGCCCACCATGTGGGTTAAAAGCAGGAAGGCGCTAATCATTTTGCACGGTCATGATAGCAAGGCAAGTCAGAGGACAACCTGTCAGTTATGTTGGCAACAACGTTGGTACCAAGGGCGAGGGACAAAGAGAACCATTTTCGTGCTCGTTGAACAAGGCGGACCAATAGGCAAAGTTCTTGTTTATCGGTGGCTACCGGAATGTCATCAACAATAGTAACAAGGTCTTACTGACAAATTGTACACCGAGGTGTTTTCATAAGCAGGGAACTATTATTGCTTAGATCTCATAAACCACAAGAAAGGTTAAACAAAATAATGGAAAAGAAAAGGTGATCATTAGATTAATCAGAACATTGAAAGGAAAATGTGTTTACACACAAGAATTGGGAGTATATCCTTCCCAAGGGGAAGCAGAGCAGGATATACATGATATGACAGCAAGTTCAAAAGCATTTAGATAAAGGGGGTGAGGGAAGAATCATGATATTACCAATACAACGGTGCTTGGATAATAGGAATGTGCTTCCAATGTTCTTGTTGATATTCGGAATACCTCAGCCATGCTTCGAGGTAGCATTAACATGGTGTTACAAGTAGGGGTTGGAGTTGAAGATCACAAGAAATACTCAAGGAACAATTGCAGGAATAGCAAGGAGTCCAAGGTATAACCAAGACATGATCAAGCATGTGTTGGAAAGGAGACAAGGGGGGGTTGTCGATGATAATCAAATCATCAAAGGTCAAGGATGGTATTTCTCATCACGAATTCGATTGATATGCAGGAAGAGCACAGAATGTTGACGAGCACGACACAATTGTCGAGAGATTTCAGGAAGATGTAATCGATCGGCGGTGACATCAAGTCAAGGGAATGATGAAGCGAAAAGTTATTGGAACCACGGGTACGACACTAACTCGAAAGCAAGCTTGCTGTTCAAGGCGAAATGGTATGACGAGGAAGATCGACATAAGCTTAGCTCATCATCGAAAATTCTGTTCCGGGAAGAAGGACCAGGTAGCACAGTTAAAATTTAGCACGATAACGACATAGCCGGCCACGCTAGGAATGACTTGAAGGATTATTAAACTCGTAAGCAATGAAAATTACTTAGAGTTATAGAATTAGAGTGCGGAATCGATTCAACCGATGCACTTATCGGTGTGCTTGAGTGATTAATAACTAAAATCCCAGGGAAATCTGAAATCGGTGAGGAGCAATACTAGATGAAGACTCATAGGAAGCAACACAGTTCTTTGATATTCTCGAGGTACCGAAGGGTAATTGAGGGAGTCCTGGATTAGGGGGTGTCCGGATAGCCGGACTTCCATCATCAGCCGAACTATCATTGGCCGGACTATCATCATCGACCAGACTCCAAGACTATGAAGATACAAGATTGAAGACTTCGCCCCGTGTCCGGATGGGACTTTCCTTGGTGTGGAAGGCAAGCTTGGCGATACGGATATGTAGATATCCTACCATTGTAACCGACTCTATGTAACCCTAGCCCTCTCCGGTGTCTATATAAACCGGATGGCTCTAGTCCGTAGGACACAACAACAACCCTTACAATCATACCATAGGCTAGCTTCTAGGGTTTAGCCTCCTTGATCTCGTGGTAGATCCACTCTTGTAAACATACATAATATCAATATCAATCGAGCAGGACGTAGGGTTTTACCTCCATCAAGAGGGCCCGAACCTGGGTAAAACATCGTGTCCCTTGTCTCCTGTTACCATCCGCCTAGACGCACAGTTCGGGACCCCCTACCCGAGATCCGCCGGTTTTGACACCGACATTGGTGCTTTCATTGAGAGTTCCTCTGTGTCATCACCGATAGGCTTGATGGCCTCTTCAATCGACAACGACGCAGTCCTGGGTGAGACTTTTCTCCCCGGACAGATCTTCGTATTCGGCGGCTTCGCACAGCGGGCCAACTCATTTGGCCATCTGGAAGCGGATCGAAAGCTACGCCTCGCCGTTAGGGTCAGGTTTGAAGCCTAAACTTCACGGCCGATATCCGCGGAGACTTGGTCTTCGATGGATCTGAGCCTGAGCCGGCGTCTTGGCGCTGTCACGATGGGCATGACCTAACTCTGCCACGGACAACACCTTGGAGGCGCTACGAACCCGCCCGACCCATAGTCCGGAGCCGATCGCTTCGGATCGAGGACGGATGGCTGGACACCGCCTCGGGAGCTGCAACTTCTAGGGCGATGGAGCGAACACTTACCTTGTCCCGCATAAAGCTCATGACTCGAGGTGCGGACTCCTGCCGGACTTCGAACCTCCTGCGCCCCGCCGGTCCGAATCCGATTGGCGCGATCATGGAATTCATCGCTGCGGACATATTTTAGCACTTCGCCCTTCGGGCGATATCATAAATTCTTGAAGCATCTCTCGCTATCTGGGGAGCCCTGGCCGAACTACGGCCAGACGGTTGGGACGCTGGACGACGAAGAAATTCAGAGCCCACCCACCACCCACTTCGTAGCCACCGTCGACGATTTAACCGACGATTTCCGACCACGACTCAAGACATCGACGGTATGGACGACGATGCCGGAGACTACCAAGAACCAGTGCCTACAGGACACTAGAAGACCACCTCGTCATACGACATATACATGGTGGACACCCCAAAAGATGGGGACGGCGAAGAAGCAACGGAGGCTGATTCCTTAAAGAAATAGCCCAAGCGCCGACGTCAGCGGCGCCGCTCTAAATCCCGCCACGGCAAGAATGGAGATTCCGACACATGAGATAATAACACCCCGTAAAGTGTCAAGACAACCCCTCCAAAGACGATCCAGCGCAGAGGAGGCAGAAGCAAGCCCTCACGAAGGGCGGCGCAGCGAAGAGGTCGAGGATGACAATTACTTACCTCCCTCCGGAGACTAGGCAAGCCTCGGCGACGACGATTTAATTGTCGTGCACGAGGATCCCGTCGAACAAGAGCTGCTTTCAGACGCAGGGCTAATGGCCACGGCAAACAGCCTAAAGAAAAAGCAAAGAACAGCTTCAAGCTGATCAAGACCTCTTGGCCGACAGATGGACCGAGGTCCTCGCGTCAAGAGTATGAACTCGAACGCCCCTCCAAAAGTTACCCAAAACGCAAGTTGCTCCCCCGATTAGAGGAGGAAGCGTACAAACCTGCATCACCAGCGCACAATACGGCAGACCGACCACCTCGTGGCCGCGACAGAGAGGCGTGCAAGCCCTCCACCAAAACCGTACCCCGGCATCGCTCAAAAAGCATGAAGCCACGGGGGAACGCGCCGGACTTGCGAGATATATTGGTGGACAAGGCAAGACAATCCAGATCTATCTATGGATCACGTGGGCTCCCCAAGACCCACGACGAATACCGTCGCGCCGGACACAACTACTCCGGCCGGGCCGAACACAGCAGACAACGCTCTCTCGAGCTACGTCGCGATATTGCACAATACAGAGGCGCCGCACACCCACTATGCTTCACTGACGAAGTAATGGATCATCAAATCCCTGAAGGGTTTAAACCCGTTAATATCTAATCCTACGATGGCACAATAGACCCCGCGATTTGGATTGAGGATTATCTCCTCCATATACATATGGCCCGCGGTGACGATCTTCACTCCATCAAATATCTCCCGCTCAAGCTTAAAGGACCAGCTCGGCATTGGCTTAACAGCCTGCCCGCAGAGTCAATTGGATCTTGGAAGACACGAAGCCGCATTCCTCGACAACTTCCAGTTACGCAAAGTACCACCGGACGCAGATGACCTAAGCCACATATCCAGCAGCTGCATTTAATCGGCCGAGCAATTACGACACGGTTCTTAACAAAGAAAAATCAAATCGTCAATCGTCCGGATGCAGAGGCCCTCGCTGCCTTCAAACATAACATCCGCGACGAGTGGCTGGCCCGGCACCTAGGACAGAGAAGCCGAAATCCATGGCAGCCCTCACATCACTCATGACCCGCCCATGCGGGAGAGGATAGCTGGCTAGCTCACGGCAACAACCTCAGCAAAAACGCTGGCAGTCCGGATACCAAGGACCGCAATGGCAGGTTGCGTCGAAACAAAAACAAACGCCGCATTAACGGCGACAGCAATGAGGATACGGCAGTCAATGCCGGATTCCGAGGCTCCAAGCCCGGTCAACGGAAGAAGCCATTCAAAAGAACCACTCCAGGCCCGTCCAATTTGGACCGAATACTCGACCGCTCCTGTCAAATACATGGAACCCCCGAAAAGCCAGCTAACCACACCAACAGAGATTGTTGGGTATTCAAACAGTGACAAGGGGCTACACAGCGATGACGAGGAAGAGACCCGGCAGCCGAACAACAGAGGACAAAAGGGATTCCCCCCTCAAGTTTGGACGGTAAACATGATATACGCAACGCATATTCCCAAGAGGGAGCGGAAGCGTGCACTAAGGGACGATATCTGGCGATGGAGCCGCCGCCTAAAAATTCAACCCATGGTCCTCGTGCCCAATCACTTTCGATCGAAGAGACCATCCGACCAGTATCCGCCATGGTGGATTCGCCGCATTGGTTTTAGACCCAATCGTCGATGGATTTCACCTCACGAGTCCTCGATGGACGGCGGCGAGCCTGAACACTGCTTTATCGTGATACGGCGCAAGATGGGCATGAACCCTTCAAGGATTAAACCTACAAAGACAACCTTCAAAGGCGTCATACCAGGTGTCGAGGCCGGTTGTACCGCTCGATTAATCGAAGTGGTCTTCGGATCCTCGGATAATTTCCGAAGCGAGGAGTTAAACTTCGACATAGTCCCGTACCTCAGCGGCTATCACGCCCTGCTCGGACGAACCGCGTACAAAAAATTCAACGCTGTGCCGCATTAAGCATACCTTAAGCAAAAGAAGCCAGGCCCTCGAGGAGTCATCACGGTCAATGGAAACACGGAACGCTCCTCCGAACGGAGGAACATACGGCAACTCTCGCGGCAAAGGCAGAGCAGCCTTTTAAGGCAATTTTCGAGTCCGGCCGTTAAACGACCGGACACGGCCAAACGCGCCTGGAGCAACATCAACCAAGACCACCTGGCACGTTCCGAGCACGCGTAGCAATGCGGCCTCAACCCCAGCCCTCGCAAAATTGTAAGACAAACTCTCCGCGTACATAAATACGCATACGGAGATACCATGGGCATAGGGGGAAAGGCACAACCACAACAGACCCAGAGTGCGGTTCGACCACACCAGGGGCTCCCAAGTGTGTCGCTCTTTTCTCATTTTATTTCTCTCTTTTTTATACAGAACTCTGTCCGGCGGCGAACCTGCCGAACTCATGATGCAACAGCCAGGGAAGGACAAAGGCCGCGACGAACACTCAGGTGGTCTCCATCACGAGCATTAAATTTGTTAAATACAACATTCTGCGGCCTACCCCTGGAGGGAGACGCCTTTAATTCGTCCAATCCCTTGCTTTCCGCACTATTTGTATCATTCCGCACTCATAGCATATCTTCTCGAATAAAATGTAGCACTTTTTGCCCATAATCGCATTACCTTTTATATATATATATATATATATATATATATATATATATGTTCATTTACGACATGTTGCACCCGTACATTTTGGTACGGCCAAATACACCAGGGGCTTATGTTCTCCGCATTATGGTGTGATAAAGTCCGAACACTTTCACAAGTGCGGCACCCCGAACTTATAGCATTATATGAATCGGCTCCGAATCATGTCTTGGGTCAATAGTTGGGTTTGCCCGGCTCCCATGTTTGGCACCTTACGCCCGTTCTATCGGCTAAGGTAGCACTTTGGGAGAACCATCGCGATTGCGCCCGATTGAGCCGGGTTAACGCCTCAGGGAGAAAGCTAAAACTGACTGTCATGATAAGGCGAGAGACTGGTCGCTGTTCGAGAGGTTCTTTCGGGTCCTTAAAGACCTACGCCGCTTCGAGCGAAGTTCCGGATAATGTCCGACGAAGGCGTGGATAGCGCCCCAATTCGGTCCTCTGAATACTCGCCAAAATTTAAAATTATAGAATTCTATGGCTAAGTGAGAGTGTTCAAGCACTATAAGTCCGGTTGCCTTATTCGTTGTGTTGAGCGCCTCCCTAGATGGACCCAAAAATGGGAACAAGAGTGCTCAAGTTTATCCCGAACACCCCAGCACTTCGTGGCATGGGGGCTGAAGCCGACGACTTGCCATCTCTCGATTTAATAAACGGCCGCCTGAAGGTAATATTTTAAATTAACAAGCGTTGTTGAGCGATATGAACAAATTTTTCAGCCCGAGGATAACACATTGCGAAGTTTACTCAATAATTACATCCACAGGGCACTCATCCGCAATCTTATGGGCACCCTTCAGACAGTCTTATCGTACATTTCGGCGCACGATATTCCTTGCCCATTGGTGGCGCTGCTGATGATTAGCTTCTCCTCATCCAGCTTGCCACTATGCACCTTTGCGCGGGCTAGGGCCTGACGATCACCTTCAATACAAAGTGAGCGCTTGATAACCTCCACCTAGGGCACGCATCCACCAACCGTTGCACGAGGTCAAGTAGCTCCTGTGCATGGCCTCTCCGAGCCACAGTCGGACTACGAGGCCCTTCATGGCCTGCTCGGCCGCCTTTAGGAGCTCGACCAGCTGCTTCACTGGTCGCTAGGGGCACCGGATGGCCGGCCTCGACATATCGAGACGAAGACCTTCTCCGCTGAGCTCCCTCCTCGGCTCGGTAGAATGTGGCGGCATCAGACACGCTGTGAGGCAGATCTGCAAACGCCCCTCGAGAGCTCCGAATTCGGGTAAGTAACACGTAATTTACATTCACATGCTTGCTTTGCATGAAAAATGCCTTACCCGCCGCTATCTTCCTCATCAACTCAATCTCCTGAAGGGACTTATGGGCATCGGCCTTGGCAGTTTTGGCACTTCTGAGAGCCGAGGCAAGCTCGGACTCTCGAGTCTTTGAGTCACGCTCCAAACTCTCATGCTTTTCCATGAGAGCCTGGAGCTCTTGCTGAACCACCGCCACCCGCGCCTCCTGCTTTTCTCACTCTGCCGTTCCGTGGCCACATTGCGTTCGGCCGCGGACACAGCCTCCTTCAGGGTCGCCACCTCGTTCGTGGCCCCTGCAGCACCCATGTTATCCTAGTTATTTTTTGTTGCAACCTAAATCCTTTTCTGTAAGGTACAAGTTCAAAGTGGTGTTACTCACCCTCTTTGTCCCGAGCTGCTTCTGGCGCCAAGCTCTTGCTCGGACCGCTCGAGCTCTGCTTCAAAGCACCGACCTCCATGATCGGTCTTGGCAGAGGTCAGCGGCAGCCTGCAACCCATATTGGCATAATTTTTTAGCAACCCTGCGTATATCTTCTTTTTTCAGATCCTCAGTCCGGCTTTTCTTCCCGAACACCGAACCGAGCATCAGGGGCTACTGTCTATGTGGTATTACATTGCATATTTTTAACTTCTTACCTCAAAGCACGATAGAAGGCTCTGCAGCTTCGGGTCAGCCCGCTCTTAGCAAGCTGCACCTTGAATCACCGCACTCATAATAGTGCGGTGTTCTTTCGATGGAAGCGCTTCTGCAGCGCCTCCAACAAATTCCCGGCGCCTCGGTTGGACGGAAGACGCCCGGCGTCACGGTCTTGCCCTTCATTCGAAGGGCGCCGGCCGGACCGGAACCACCGCTGGTTACGATATGGAGTCCGGCCAGAAAGTCCGGAGGGCGCCTTGTGGCGCCTCCGGGCCTCCTGATGGGTCCCTTCTTGGGATCCCACCTCGGCGTCCTCGGCGTCGCGAGGGGTGGAGGCAGTCGGGATGGAGTCTACATCCGACGGAGCCAACGACCCGCTCGATGAAGCGGGGAGATCATCACTGGCCGGACTACAGGCAGCATGCGACATCAGAATGACACTATGTGACGCAGAAAAAGAAATTGTAAATCATTCAGGAATCCGGATACTTACGATCTCGCCGGAGGCCTGGCCCTTGAAGGCCATTCTTCCTCGCCAACGATTATGTTGGCGGAGCTGTCCGGGGGAATAGTCCTTCCCCTCTTGGACCCTTCGGCCTCCCCTGTTGGGGAAGCCTTCCTCTTCCTATCTCCCTCCTCTGGGAGAGAGTCCTCTTTATCCTCCTCCTTTTCGGGGGAGGAGTCCGCCCCGGAGTCGTCGGACACCTGAAAACGGGAACTCTTTCGAGCACCCGTTACCTCCTTCTTGGCCTTCTTCTCCGGCACCACGTGCGGTGCCGGAACCAGCAGCCTCGCTAGACGAGCATCTACTAGATTTTCTGGCATAGGAGCCGGGCAGATAATCTGCTCCGCCTTCCTCATCCAGTCCTGTCAAAGGAAAAGGGGGAAATTAAAACCCGCATAGAGTCAAACTATGAAAAGGTGTGTCTCAGAAGGGGTAGAATCACTTACCTCGTTGGCCTGGCGCTGCGAGCGAAATCCGCGATCTTCAGTCGCGGATGCGGAGGCTTCGGCGCCCTTGACCAGCACCCTCCAGGCGCCTTCGTACGTCGTGTCGAAGAGCCCGCTCAACGCCTGGTGCTGTTCCGGATCGAACTCCCACAGATTGAATGCCCGCTCTTGGCATGGGAGAATCCGGCGGACGAGCATGACTTGGACCATGTTAACCAGCCTGAGCTTCTTCACCAGCTTACGGATACGGGCTTGGAGTCCCGTCGGCTCCTCCGAACTACCCCACAGCAAGCCCTTCTCTTTCCGGGAGGTGAGCTGCGTGGGGATACCAGATCTAAACTCGGGGCCGCCGCCCATGTAGGGTCACGCGGCTCGGTGATATAGAACCACCCGATTGCCACCCCTTGACGGATTCCACGAAGGCCCTTCGAACCAAAGGACATTGGGCATCTTGCCCAACATGGCGCCTCCGCACTCCGCTTGAGTGCCCTTCACTACCTTCGCTTGACATTGAAGGTCTTGAGCCACAAGTCAAGTGGGGCTGGATGCGGAGGAAGGCCTCGCACACGATGATAAACGCCGAGATGTTGAGGATGAAGTTCGGCGCCAGATCATGGAAATCCAGGCCGTAGTAGAACATGAGCCCCCGGACAAAGGGGTGAAGTGGAAAGCCCAGTCCGCGGAGGAAGTGGGGAAGGAAAACGACCCTCTCATGGGGCCTGGGGGTGGGGATGAGCTGCCCCTCGTCGGGCAGCCGGTGCGCGATGTCGCCGGAGAGGTATCCGGCGCCGCGCAGTTTGGCGATGTGCTCCTCCTTAACGGTGGAGGCCAACCATTTACCTCCCGCTCCGGACATGGTCGGAGAAGGTTGAGACGAGATGCACGAACTTGGGCGCTGGAGCTCGAGTGCACGGAGATTGATAAGCAAAGGAGGAAGAAGGCGTAGGTGAGAAGGTGAATCCTTATCCCTTATATGGGCGGGCGAAGTCTACGCGTCCCCACCGCCCGGTAAAACTCGCTTATCTCCCAAGCGTCACCATCAATGGCGCGGTTGGGTTACCCACGTCCGTATTGATGAGAATCCGGATTAAGGGGAAACACGATCTCGCTTCGACAAGACGCGTGCCAAGGAAACCGCTTCGCTAAATCTACCGAGGTGGTAGAGTAAAAACGATTTAAATAATGGCTTGGTAGTGGCGTGATGTCATGCCACGTAAAACGCCAGCAGATTGAACTTGTGTATATATTATTCTCTCTACTTGGAATGTGGAATTTATTTTGCAGAGCGGACACTATCCCGGTGTTCACAATCTTCTATCATTCGGAGGAGGAACCCGCCTTTGCAACGCCAAGCAATATACGCACCGGACTTATCGTCATTGAAGCCTGGTTCGAGGGCTCTTGAGGAGTCTGGATTAGGGGGTGTCCGGATAGCGGACTACCATCATCACCGAACTATCATTGGCGAACTATCATCATCGACCGGACTCCAAGACTATGAAGATACAAGATTGAAGACTTCGCCCGTGTCCGGATGGGACTTTCCTTGGCGTGGAAGGCAAGCTTGGCGATACGGATATGTAGATCTCCTACCATTGTAACCGACTCTATGTAACCCTAGCCCTCTCCGGTGTCTATATAAACCGGATGGCTCTAGTCCGTAGGACACAACAATAACCCTTACAATCATACCATAGGCTAGCTTCTAGGGTTTAGCCTCCTTGATCTCGTGGTAGATCCACTCTTGTAAACATACACAATATCAATATCAATCGAGCAGGACGTAGGGTTTTACCTCCATCAAGAGGGCCCGAACCTGGGTAAAACATCGTGTCCCTTGTCTCCTGTTACCATCCGCCTAGACGCACAGTTCGGGACCCCCTACCCGAGATCCGCCGGTTTTGACACCAACAGTAATACTCGAAGGAAGATCAAAATAGAGGTTGCGGAGATGCATTGATATGCATAAGACAAGTGCTTTAACTTGTCCGAGAAATGGAATTAAAGGGGAACAATCATGGTGAGAACCACGGTTGCAAAGGACCAATCATAGATACCATATGAACTTATAATAAGGGGATTATTATATCACAAGAAGCTTTCATGATAAGTTCCACATTAGGTCCATGGGCATGAGCACAAAGTTCAAGGTCGACTCACACTTCTTCAATGCATAACCTTCCATTCACTTCTTGCTTTCAATGAAGTTGTAGTGTTGAAATTATATCTAGCAAAACACCAGAAGAGTAAGACTCGTTAAAAATCTCGAGTTCAAACGGATTATGGGAGGCATAGGTTCAACCCATAGGGGCATATTAGGAACATATACCACAAACTTAAAGAGTAAATAACACAAGATCGAAAGCAGAGCATGGTTGACAAAAGGAGAGGATACAATTACCAAAGGCATTATGTATTTGGGAAAGAACTTAATGAGGTTCTTTGAATATGAAGGACACCGTGGATGATAATCCAATAATGGATCCGACGATCCACAGTGGAGCTGATGTGAGTATCAATATTCAATCAGAAGAAGAAATAATGCAGAGGGATCAGATTTTGGAAATATCTGATAATTCCAAAGCTTAAATGCAAAGGAATTATGATCTCCAATTCGAGGGATCAGAAGCAGATGCTCTAATCAAAAGATAAGCAAGTTGAAAAGACATAGACCGACAATCATTCAAGGTTTGATTTGCCGAGAACCCGCTCATGTCTGGAGTGGAGTCTCAGCCAGAAGGATAAATAATTACCAGGGAATAACTAATGAATGTGTGCATTCATGCACATGTCAAATCAATAGGATAAGAATGACAATCTCAAAGGAGTTTAATGAATATTGTTGGACATATGGAATTAACCATCATGCAAGACGATAAGGAAGACAGGAGCAATAGGCTACTGAGGATTATCAGAAGATCGAATAGTATTCCAAAGAATTTTGTGAGACATATGAACAACTGGGGATGAACGAACCCCGGTTAAGTGAATTATCTGCAGAGCGAAAGAAGCTACAAACCAGAAGCACAAGGATTCTCGGAACACCGGAGAGTACTAGTGGTATCTTGTAATAACAGGAGCAACTAGGGATGAAGGTACAAGCAGCAAGGATGTTATTCAGGGGGATTATCGGTGGTCAGGAACTGCAAGGCAGTTGACACAGGGTCTCGAGAAACATCGAGGAGTATCTGCAGAATCTTCTGGCGAAGCAAGCGATCATTGGTAATGTCGGAGATCTCCGGGAGGAAGTGGATACGATAACCTAATGTCAGAGTTAGTAAAACCATTTTAACCCAAATAGAAGAGAGATCAGAGTCCCAGAGTATAGTCGAGGAATAAAAGATCCTAATACCACCCAATGGCGACGTGGGGCCGTAAGCCACACAACCAAGTTAGTGAAAGTTTTTGTAGTGACTAGACTCGACTTCGGCCAAGGAGTTGGAAAGGGGGCTACCTACAGGCAGTCGGCTCTGATACCAACTTGTGACGCCCTCGATTCAATCGTACACTAATCATACACGCAAATGTGTACGATCAAGATCAAGGACTCACGGGAAGATATCACAACACAACTCTAGACACAAATTAAAACAATACAAGCTTTATATTACAAGCCAGAGGCCTCGAGGGCTCGAATACATAAGCTCGAAAACACAAGAGTCAGCGGAAGCAACAATATCTAAGTACAGACATAAGTTAGACAAGTTTGCCTTAAGAAGGCTAGCACAAAGGCATCTACGATCGAAAAGGCAAGGCCTCCTGCCTGGGAGCCTCCTAACTACTCTTGGTCGTCGGCGGTCTCCACGTAGTAGTAGGCATCAACGGTGGCATCTGGCTCCTGGGCTCCGACATCTGGTCGCATCAACCGGAAGAAGAAGAAAGGGGGAAAGGGGAGCAAAGCAACCGTGAGTACTCATCCAAAATACTGCAAGCAAGGATCTACACTACATATGCAACATTATCAAAGGAAGGTCAGTATATGTGGGTGAATTTCTTGAAATGCGAGAATAGAGGGAGAACCTAGTCCTATCGAAGACTAGCATCTTCGAAACCACCATCTTGCAAAGAACAGGAGGGAGAAGAGTAGCATAAAGTAAAGTAGTAGTAGTGTTATCAACCTCGGAGAGATCCTTTCTCGACTCGGCGAGAAAGCAATCCCAGCCATACTATCCAGCTTATCATCACAATCCATTTCTCATCACAAGTATCCGATTCTAGTTGTATCGATCGGGATACAACTCCAAGTGTCCGTTAAGTAGGACAGGCTATCGATAGATGTTTTCTTCCCTCTGAGGTGCACCAACTTACCCACCACGCCGCTTAACTCCGCTGGACACACTTCCACAGGTCATGCCCGGCCTCGCCAAACAATAAGTCGCAACCCGGCCTAGGCTTAATAGAGAGGTCAAGACGCCGGACTAAACCTATGCCCCGGGGTCATGGGCCATCTCCCGGGAACTCCTCAAGACGCTATGCGTGGGCGGCCGGTGAGCAGACCTAGCCACCTCCTTCAACAAGGCAGGGGCTTACACTGTCCAACCAGGCGCGCGCCGCTCAGTCGCTGACTTCATTAATCTTCGGCTGATGTATACGACGCAGAACGCCCATACTATGCCCACGTGATGGTTAATGCTATCAGGCCAGAGGCCCCTCGGATCAAATATCCAAATCATAGTGGATTAGGAACGCGCGGTAACAAGCAAAGACTCACGAAAGATGTGACCCCGTTGCCCCGTCTCGAGGACTTGCGGCAAGGGCTAGGAATGCCCGGCCACGCCTCGTAATTATCTCGCGGGCACCCTCTAGGTCAACCCGACTCCTCATCACTCGCAAATATGCTCGCCCGGGTACCCCTCAGGGCCGACCGTCTTTAATGTGAGGTTCGATGTAAGTCATAGTAACCATAGTAACTGTGTGTCCAAACATCAAGGGAAAAAACCCGAGGAATCACCCACGGTGAATTCCACTCGATGTAATCATCAAGGTGAACGTAAGAGGAACCACCCCGAGGTTCACACTTGAGGGGTTGCACGACAGAGTCGTATCGGAAGTGGTTAAGGCGGAATCACCCTCGATGACCACGACCGAATAGCTACACTACAGGGTTAACATCAGAAGTGTTGTAGAGGTCTCACCCTCGGCACTCCATAGTAACCCAAAGAGTGTCGAGCAACTAAGGGGAAAGTGATGTGCGGTGCCGGGGCCTGGTCTTCGATCCCGTTGATCGGGTCTTCAATGATGAAGCAGGGGCAACAAGGACAAGGTGGGGGTCACTGATGAATCACTAACCAGCCTATACTAAGCAGTTTAGGATAAGCAGGTAGGTAACAATAAGCAGGTTACAAAAGCAGGCTACGCATCACAATAGGAGCAAACAATAACAGTAGCAAAATCTAATGCAAGCATGAGAGAATGGAATGAGCGATATCGGGATTATCAAGAGGGGGCTTGCCTGGTTGCTCAGACGAGAAGGAGGGGTCGTCGGAGACGTAGTCGATCACAGGGGCATCAACATTGTCACGGGGTCTACCGAAGAGAAGAGGGGGGAGAAATAGTAAATACATAGCAATCAAGTGCATAACAGGACAACAGGGGGAGCTAGACGTGTTCTAACGCGGTGATATACGATACAGGCGAAGGGGGAGAACATCCGGGAATGTTTTCCCGGGGTTAGGCATTTTCGGACAGATGAAAAGGGGGGAGGGAGGTTGCATGTTTTCTATGTTAGGGACGTGTGGCGGACAAACGGAGAGCATATTCAGATTCGTCTCGTCGTTCTGAGCAACTTTCATGTACAAAGTATTTTCATCCGAGTTTTAGATTAACTTAATATTAATTTTCAAAGTTTTAGTTAAAACTTGGAATTTAAATTAATTCGAAAATGAAAAGGGGAATTGCTAAATGCACACAGAAGTGTACACAGTAGTGGCTTGTGAGGCTGACAGTGGGACCCAGTTGACTGCCAAGTCAACAGTCAACTGATCAGCTTTGACTAGTCAAACTGGTTGGTTAGACCCAACTGTCAGAGAGACAGTGTAAATTAACAGTTTAATTAATTTTAACAGATTAGGTGGGGGGGCACATGTCATTGTCTTAGATATTTTTAAATAGGCTTTTAAATGAAATGGGTCCACATGACATTTACAGTTATTCAACTAAACCATTTTATTAGGTTCTATCTAATTACGTGGTTAGGGGATTGGTTAAACTGAGCGGGCCCACGTGTCAGAGAGCCACACGCGGTGGCACACCGGCGATGCGTACAGAGGGCGGGGTGCTCGCCGGCCGGCCATCTCCGGCGACGTCTGGAACGGTGGATGGGCTCCGCAGACGCAACGCAACGAGGCGCTCCGGAGGGTGGCCGTGGGGCTGTCGGAAGTGGGCTGCAGAGGCACCAGCGTCGAGCGGAGCAGCTCCAGGGCTCGGCCTTGAAGCGCGCACGGCGAGGACGGCAAGACGCGGCCGCAGCGGCTAGCAGGGGGCATTGGGAGAAGCCGGTCCGTAGCCAGGCAGCACAGGCAGGGCGGGTCTAGGCAATAGTGTGGTGAGCGTGAGCGGGTGCACGAGGCGCGGCGACGGTTACATGGAGGATGCGGCCGGGCGCGACGTCACTATGGTGATTGGGTGCGAGGCCGCGGTGCTGGCGCGAACGGGAGCAGAGGGAAAAAATGAAGAGGCGGGGTGCTCACGTGTGACGTGAGAAGGGGGGCGTCGAGGCTTGATGCGGTCCGGTGGGGAGAGAAGGACGAGGACGAGCGACGGAGACGGGGATGCGGTCTGGAGAGGAGGAGACGAGGACGACGGGGCGGCACCGCGGCGTCGGGGAGGCGCGGTCAGGGGCGATGTGGATCGCCCGGATCCAGCAGAGAGAGGGGGAGGAGTGGAGGAAGGCGAGCCGTCCGGCGAGGGGGCGTTCTTTGGGCGGCGGGCGGCGTTCGACGAGGCCAAGGCAACTGCCCCGATCCAGATCCGATCGGGGGAGAGGGGGAGGAGCGAGGGAAACGTGTGGGGGAGTGGGGTTGGTCTCTAGGGTTCCTGGGAAGTGGGGGTAGGTGTGGTGGGGGTGGCTGGGCCGGTTCGGTTGGGCCGGCCTCCCTGGGGGGGGGGCGGTGGACAGCTTGGCCAGTCAGCCCGGTGGGAAAAAAGGGGGCTCTCTCTCTCTCTTTCTTTTTCACATTTTATTTTCTGTTTTCAACTTTAACTACTGTTTCTAGTAAATGGAAAAAACTAAAAGAGTTTTGTTAGAAAAGAGACTTGTCAAATGCATCAAGCACATTATTTTTAGGAGTCACAAAAAGCTTGAGGCCAAAAGGAGTTGTCTAACCATTTTTAGAAATTGAAGGCCAGATTTAAAAGATGCTGGACCATTACATAAAAATTACAGGGGCACTTTGGGAAACCAAAAGAGGTTGATTCCAATATGACAATTACTCAGTTATTATTTGCCACACTTTGACCATTTTAGCTTTCATGTTTAAAAGCTTTGAGTTTTGGACTTTAATTTGAATCGGTTTCGAACCAACGCGAGTTTATCAACAGTAATCGTGGTGACATGGCATCATTAGCAGAGGATTACTGTAGCTTAATTATCCGGGTGTCACAGGGCACCCCAAAGCACATCAGTTATTCTTAGCCTTGTGCGGTGCCCCCTCCACAGTTTACCACCTTGATACGTCTCCAACGTATCTATAATTTTTGATTGCTCCATGCTATATTATCTATTATTTTGGACTATATTGGGCTTTATTTTCTACTTTTATATTACTTTTGGGACTAACCTATTAACCGGAGGCCCAGCCCAGATTTGCTGTTTTTTGCCTATTTCAGTGTTTCGTAGAAACGAAATATCAAACGGAGTCCAAACAGAATGAAATCTTCGGGAACGTGATTTTCTCATCAGATAAGATCCAGGAGACTTGGACCCTCGGTCAGTAAAGGAGGGAGGCAGCCACGAGGGTGGAGGGCGCCCCCCTAGGGCGCGCCCCCTGCCTCGTGGGCCCCCCAAAGCTCCACCGACGTACTCGTTCCTCCTATATATACCTACGTACCCCCAACAGATCAGATACGAAGCCAAAAACCTAATTCCACCACCGCAACTTTCTGTATCCACGAGATCCCATCTTGGGGCCTATTCCGGAGCTCCGCCGGATGGGGAATCCACCACAGAGGGCTTCTACATCATCATCATAGCCTCTCCGATGAAGTGTGAGTAGTTTACTTCAGACCTTCGGGTCCATAGTTAGTAGCTAGATGACTTCTTCTCTCTTTTTGGATCTCAATACAATGTTCTCCCCTCTCTCATGGAGATCTATTCGATGTAATCTTCTTTTTGCGGTGTGTTTGTTGAGACCGATGAATTGTGGGTTTATGATCAAGATTATCTATGAGCAATATTTGAATCTTCTCTGAATTCTTTTATGTATGATTGGTTATCTTTGCAAGTCTTCGAATTATCCGTTTGGTTTGGCCAACTATATTGGTAGTTCTTGCAATGGGAGAAGTGCTTAGCTTTGGGTTCAATCTTGCGGTGTCCTTTCCCATGTGATGAGGGGCAGCAAGGCACGTATTGTATTGTTGCCATCGAGGATAACAAGATGAGGTTTTTACCATATTGCATGAATTTATCCCTCTACATCATGTCATCTTGCTTAAGGCGTTACTATGTTTTCATTAACTTAATACTCTAGATGCATGCTGGATAGCGGTCGAGGAGTGGAGTAATAGTAGTAGATGCAGGCAGGAGTCGGTCTACTTGTCTCGGACGTGATGCCTATATACATGATCATACCTAGATATTCTCATAACTATGATCAATTGGCCGATTGCTCAACGTAATTCGTTCACCCACCATAAAACACTTATGCTCTTGAGAGAAGCCACTAGTGAAATCTATGGCCCCGGTCTATTCTCATCATATTAATCTTCCCACGCTTTATTATTGCTTTGCTTTTTACTTTTCCTTTTATTTTACTTTGCATCTTTATACCAAAATACCAAAAATATTATCTATCATTTCTATCAGATCTCACTCTAAGAATCGACCGTGAAGGGATTGACAACCCCTATTCGCGTTGGTTGCGAGGAGTTATTTGCTTTGTGTAGGTACGAGGGACTTGTGCGTGGCCTCCTCTTGGATTGATACCTTGGTTCTCAAAAACTGAGGGAAATACTTACGCTACTCTGCTGCATCATCCTCTCCTCTTCGGGGAAAACCAACGCAAGCTCAAGGCATAGCAAGAAGGATTTCTGGCGCCGTTGCCGGGGAGTCTATGCAAAAGTCAAATACCAAGTACCCATCACAATCCCTTATCTCCCGCATTACATTATTTGCCAATTGCCTCTTGTTTTCCTCTCCCCCACTTCACTCTTGCCGTTTTATTCGCCCTCTCTTTTCCGTTTGCCTTCCCGTTGCCATGGCCGAATCAAAAAGAACTAAGGGTCCTTTCCAGGGTTCTAGTACCTTGGATAACCCTTCTATCCTCTCTAAGCTCATAAATAATGATGCTACGCAAAGACCCTTTGGGGTTACCAATGAGAGCTTAAATAATTTTGATGAAGATGACTCTGGAATTTTCGTTATTTACTTGATGAGTCTTTAAAAGATGCTTGGGATAGGTTATTAAGGATTCGGGCTAGCTATGTACCACAATATCAAATTGAGGTTTACTTAAAAAGTTTCTATGTTGGATTGCCCGCTTCTTTCAAACAAGTTCTAGACTCTATTTTTGATGAAGGTTTTCTTGAAGGGGATGCTATAGATACCTATGAAAAAATGAAAACTATATTTGGGCACCCCATGAATGATAAGGGTGAGTCTACCACTCTCTTATGCTTCTATCAAAACAAAATTATTAAAGAGATGAAATCTAGTTTAGATGCAAATTTCCGTAACGTGCTTAATCTCACTTCCTTCATTAATGGCAATGTGCTTTCCCAAAATATAAGGATGAATGCAATATAAAGGAATTTTTCTCTTTTCTCTCTGAGTATCGAAAATGGCAATACCTAGATCTATCCTTGCTTTTATGCCTAGCTAGGGGCGTTAAACAATAGCGCTTGTTGGGAGGCAACCCAATTTTATTTTAGTTGTTTTTGTTTTTATTTATGTTTAGGAATAAATAATCCATCTACCTCCTGTTTAGATGTGGTTTTATGTTTTAATTAGTGTTTGTGCCAAGTTAAACCTATAGGATCTTCTTGGATAATAATTATTTGATCTTGCTGTAATTTCCAGAAACTTTCGGTACATGAAAACAATTGTTAAAAATCACCAGAACGTGATAAAATAGTGATTCCAATTGCTGCTGATCAATAAACAAATTGCCTAGGTCTCCCTATTTTGTATGAATATTTGGAGTTCCAGAACTTTGCGTTAGTTACAGATTACTACAGACTGTTCTGTTTTTGACAGAATCTGTTTTTCGTGTGTTGTTTGCTTATTTTGATGAATGTATGGCTAGTAAAATAGTTTATAATCCATAGAGAAGTTGGAATAAATAAGGTTTAACACCAAAATAAATAAAGAATGAGTTCATTACAGTACCTTGAAGTGGTCTTTTGTTTTCTTTTGCTAACCGAGCTTACGAGATTTCTGTTGAGTTTTGTGTTGTGAAGTTTTCAAGTTTTGGGTGAAATCTTTTGATGGATTATGGAACAAGGAGTGGCAAGAGACTAAGCTTGGGGATGCCCATGGCACCCCCAAGATAATCCAATGACACCAAAAAGTCAAAGCTTGGGGATGCCCCGGAAGGCATCCGCACTTTCGTCCACTTCCATCGGTAACTTTACTTGGAGCTATATTTTTATTCACTACATGATATGTGTTTTGCTTGGAGCGTCTTGTATTATTTGCGTCTTTGGTTTTTAGTTTACCACAATCATCCTTGCTGTACACACCTTTTGAGAGAGCCATACATGAATTGGAATTTGTTAGAATACTCTATGTGCTTCACTTATATCTTTTGAGCTATATAGTTTTGCTCTAGTGCTTCACTTATATCTTTTAGAGCACGGTGGTGGATTTGTTTTAAAGGAACTATTGATCTCTCATGCTTCACTTAGATTATTTTGAGAGTCTTAAATAGCATGGTAATTTTCTTAAACAATCCTAATATGCTAGGTATACAAAAATAGTAAAAACTTTCTTATGAGTGTGTTGAATACTAAGAAAAGTTTGATGCTTGATAATTGTTTTGAGATATGGAGGTGATAATATCAAAGTCGTGCTAATTGAGTAGTTGTGAATTTGAGAAATTCTTGTGTTGAAGTTTGCAAGTCCCGTAGCATGCACGTATGGTAAATGTTATGTAACAAATTTGAAACATGAGGTGTTTTATGATTGTCCTCCTTATGAGTGGCGGTCGGGGACGAGCGATGGTCTTTTCCTACCAATCTAGCCCCCTAGGAGCATGCGCGTAGTGCTTTGGTTTTTGATGGCTTGTAGATTTTTGCAATAAGTATGTGAGTTCTTTATGACTTTTTTTGAAAGCGTCTTTATGACTAATGTTGAGTCCATGGATTATACGCACTCTCACCCTTCCATCATTGCTAGCCTCTTCGGTACCGTGCATTGCCCTTTCTCACATTGAGAGTTGGTGCAAACTTCGCCGGTGCATCCAAACCCCATGATATGATATGCTCTTTCACACATAAACCTCCTTATATCTTCCTCAAAACAGCCACCATACCTACCTATTATGGCATTTCCATAGCCATTCCGAGATATATTGCCATGCAACTTTCCACCATACCGTTCTTCATGACACATTCATCATTGTCACATTGCTTAGCATGATCATGTAGTTGGCATAGTATTTGTGGCAAAGCCACCGTTCATAATTATTTCATACATGTCACTCTTGACTCATTGCATATCCCGGTACACCGCCGGAGGCATTCATATAGAGTCATATTTTTATCTAGTATCGAGTTGTAATCATTGAGTTGTAAATAAATAGTAGTGTGATG
Organism: Aegilops bicornis; assembly: GCA_021605145.1. Lineage (NCBI taxonomy): Eukaryota > Viridiplantae > Streptophyta > Magnoliopsida > Poales > Poaceae > Aegilops > Aegilops bicornis. Next base: position 507,015,594 of record CM038673.1, read on the forward strand.
ATCATCATTTTCTAGATCATTGTCCCAAAAAAATAAAGGCCAAAAGGAAAAAAAAGAAGGCCAAAAAAAGAGAAATAAAAAGGGGCAATGTTACTATCTCTTTTTCCACACTTGTGCTTCAAAGTAGCACCATGTTCTTCATATAGCGAGTCTCATATATTGTGCTTCAAAGTAGCACCATGTTTTTCATATAGAGAGTTTCATATGTTGTCACTTTCATATACTAGTGGGAATTTTTCATTATAGAACTTGGCTTGTATATTCCAATGATGGGCTTCCTCAAATGCCCTAGGTCTTCGTGAGCAAGCAAGTTGGATGCACACCCACTTAGTTTCTTTTGTTGAGCTTTCATACATTTATAGCTCTAGTGCATCCATTGCATGGCAATCCCTACTCCTTGCATTAACATCAATTGATGGGCATCTCCATAGTACGTTGATTAGCCTCGTTGATGTAAGACCTTCTCCTTTTTTGTCTTCTCCACATAACCCCCATCATCATATTCTATTCCACCCATAATGCTATGTCCATGGCTCGCGCTCATATATTGCATGAAAGTTTATAGGTTTGAGATTACTAAAGTATGAAACAATTTCTTGGCTTATCATCGGGCTTGTGCATGATGAGAGCATTCTTGTGTGACGAAAATGGAGCATGACTAAACTGTATGATTTTGTAGGGATGAACTTTCTTTGGCCATGTTATTTTGAGAAGACATAATTGCTTAGTTAGTATGCTTGAATTATTATTATTTTTATGTGAATATGAACTTTTGTGTTGAATCTTTCGGATCTGAATATTCATACCACAATTAAGAAGAGTTACATTGAAATTATGCCAAGTAGCACTCCGCATCAAAAATTCTCTTTTTATCATTTACCTACTCGAGGACGAGCAGTAATTAAGCTTGGGGATGCTTGATACGTCTCCAACATATCTATAATTTTTTATTGCTCCATGCTATATTATCTATTGTTTTCGACTATATTGGGCTTTATTTTCCACTTTTATATTACTTTTGGGACTAACCTATTAACCGGAGGCCCAGCCCAGATTTGTTGTTTTTGCCTATTTCAGTGTTTCGAAGAAACGGAATATCAAACGGAGTCCAAACGGAATGAAATCTTCGGGAACGTGATTTTTCATCAGATAAGATCCAGGAGACTTGGACCCTCGGTCAAGAAAGGAGGGAGGCGTCCACGAGGGTGGAGGGCGCCCCCCCCCTAGGGCGCGCCCCCTGCCTCGTGGGCCCCCCAAAGCTCCACCGACGTACTCCTTCCTCCTATATATACCTACGTACCCCCAATATATCAGATACGGAGCCAAAAACCTAATTCCACCGCCGCAACTTTCTGTATCCACGAGATCCCGTCTTGGGGCACATTAGGAGCTCCATGGGAAGGGAATCCACCACGGAGGGCTTCTACATCATCATCATAGCCTCTCCGATGAAGTGTGAGTAGTTTACTTCAGACCTTCGGGTCCATAGTTAGTAGCTAGATGGCTTCTTCTCTCTTTTTGATCTCAATACAATGTTCTCCCCCTCTCTCGTGGAGATCTATTCAATGTAATCTTCTTTTTGCGGTGTGTTTGTTGAGACCGATGAATTGTGGGTTTATGATCAAGATTATCTATGAGCAATATTTGAATCTTCTCTGAATTCTTTTATGTATGATTGGTTATCTTTGCAAGTCTCTTCGAATTATCCGTTTGGTTTGGCCAACTAGATTGGTAGTTCTTGCAATGGGAGAAGTGCTTAGCTTTGGGTTCAATCTTGCGGTGTCCTTTCCCAGTGACGGTAGGGGCAGCAAGGCACGTATTGTATTGTTGCCATCGAGGATAACAAGATGGGGTTTTATCATATTGCATGAATTTATCCCTCTACATCATGTCATCTTGCTTAAGGCATTACTCTGTTTTCATTAACTTAATACTCTAGATGCATGCTTTGGATAGCGGTCGATGAGTGGAGTAATAGTAGTAGATGCAAAAGGTGAGTCGGTCTACTTGTCTTGGACGTGATGCCTATATACATGATCATACCTAGATATTCTCATAACTATGCTCAATTCTGTCGATTGCTCAACAGTAATTCGTACACCCACCGTAAATACGTATGCTCTTGAGAGAAGCCACTAGTGAAATCTATGGCCCCCGGGTCTATTCTCATCATATTAATCTTCCTACGCTTTATTATTGCTTTGCTTTTTTACTTTGCCTTTTATTTTACTTTGCATCTTTATACCAAAAATATTATCTATCAGATCTCACTCTCGTAAGTGACCGTGAAGGGATTGACAACCCCTATTCGCATTGGTTACGAGGAGTTATTTGCTTTGTGTAGGTACGAGGGACTCGCGCGTAGCCTCCTCTTTGGATTGATACCTTGGTTCTCAAAAACCGAGGGAAATACTTACGCTACTCTGCTGCATCATCCTCTCCTCTTCGGGGAAAACCAACGCAAGCTCAAGACGTAGCACACCTCGGTCATATTGTTGTAGTGCTTAGGCGAAGCCCTGCATGGATCACATCACCAACACCGTCGCCACGTTGTCATGCTGACGGAACTTTCCCTCGACCCTCTACTGGATCAAGAGCTCGAGGGACGTGATCCTGTTGAATGTGTGCTGAACACGGAGGTGCCGTACGTTTGGTACTTGGATCGGTTGGATCGTGAAGACGTTTGACTACATCAACCGCGTTACTAAATGCTTCCGTTCTCGGTCTACGAGGGTACATGGACACTCTCCCGTCTCATTGCTATGCATCTCCTAGATAGATCTTGCGTGATCGTAGGAAATTTTTTGAAATACTGCGTTCGCCAACAGGCTAATGATAAGAAACAATATTTTAACTAAAGAAAACTTGGTTCTGGACTCGAACCTTGCTAAATTCTACTTTTGTGGATAGTCAGAAACTATGGAAAATCTACTTTTGGGCTCGAACCTTGCTAAATTCTCTCGAAGAGTTATTATTTGTGCTTTTGATCTAGTCAAACCTATAGATGATGTACATGACCATGCCAATGGTTGTCTAGATCAACTCCCCACCCCCCTAGTCAACGCAAACCGGCAGTCTTGGCGGGTAGTGCTTTGTCTGGGACGATCTGGAAAACCAGAAATGCAGCTTGTTTTGATAGGAAAATGTCTGAAGATCCAATGACAGTTATATTTAGCATATGTCATCATCTCACAAAATGGAAAAGCTTGCACACAAACCAATGGGGCAGGAAGCATTGAATTCAAAGTTGCGAGGATCAAGATGGTGATGCAAGAGATCTACAATACAAGACATGGGTGAGAGCATATGGTTCCCGGGATCATGGGTGGCTGAGCATATTCTTTATCAGCTTGGATTCCACTTTCATTGTTCCTATTCTGTCTTTGACGCTTATTTGTTGTTATGTTACTTTAGATGCCGGTTATTGATGGGTATATGATATTTATGTCCTTCTAAATTTGAGTGTTCTTGTTATGCTCATGCCCTACGTGGTGACCTGAGCTTGGATTCGTAATGAGCCACTCATCTTGGTGTTGTTTGTGAGTCTTCCTCGTTTTTACTTCTGCTCTTTTGTTTTGCTTTTGTTGCGTCTTGTTAACATTGGTGGTTCCTTTAATGGAAATCGATGAGGAGGCACATTGTTTAAAAAAATCTGTCTAATACAACCAAGTGCATGTGGGCATGATCCCATACCAATCATACTAGTTTGGGCTTTTGGCCATAAAATAATGATTTTTTTGTATAAAAACACTGCAATAGGCATGTCCAGGGAACATCAACCATTGTCGTGAGAGTTAAAGATATAGTGGGATGCAGGCTTAAGTTGTTTTGGTACTTTTTGAATACCTCTTTCTTTTGTAGTAGGCTTTTCACCGGCACGTCGGTAGACCTTTTAGAAAGCAAAACAAATGGAATTTCTCTGCAGGTGCAAAGGCGATGTTGTTCGCTTTTATCAACTGAAGTCGCTCCTAGAGCCAACCAACTGATAGCAGATAGAGCATGGAGTCCCGAGTCTAAAAGAGCATAGCCTTTTCGTTCTACTATCGTCAAAAAAAGAGAAGTACTAAAGGTGAAGGGAATTATGTTGTAATAAACATATAAAATTGCTAATTTATGTAGTACCGTTAAATTTTTTATTAAGTTGTCAGATGAAAGACATTGTTTGTTCGAAAGAATTAAACTGAAGTTTTGTGAAATATTGGTTGACCCTTACTTGGCAGTCGCTCACAAATCAACATAACAATGAGTAAAAGTACCATCAGAAAAACACTCGTACTTTTCCATAAAGGCTGGATTTTATTGGCTCAAAATAGAGCATCAAGAGAATATATAACATGATGAGCACACACTCGGTCTCTGCATAGTTAGGATGCACACAACCGACACCAATACACACAAACATTCCAGCAACTAGCAAAGTCGTATAAGACTAACGCTATGTGTAGGCAATGAAAAAGAAGAAGAAATCAAAGTGATCAGATCTATGATCGGCAAACTGCAGCAATGACCATATCCGCACCAACCATCTCATGACACCGCACGGACAATGATGTTCTTCAACAGCAATGCGTTCTGGAAGGGAGTGATGCTGAAGCGCCGCTGTCATTGGATCCAACCACCAAAGCCAGAATCTAGGTTTTAACCCTGATGAATAGTTCATGCATATCTGAGCAATGCCTTCAATATGATAACAATGTAAACAAACATCGTGATTGCTAGGTATAGCCAACTCGGGTCCATCCCAGGCTTTCATCCCAGAGCTCGAGACCGGGTACCTGAGTAGCACCACCATTGAAGTCATTCTTGTGTTGTCGCCACCACTTTTTCATGATCCCAGCAGCTACAAGCAATGTGCGACTGCCGCCAATGCACAACCATCCCTATGTCAAGTCATCGTCCATAGTTTGCATCTAACCGCCGAAGTCAACAACATGATCTGAAGAGATGAAGCCTTCCGAAGACCTTTCGGTGACCACCTCCGTTGTGGATCCACGAAGGTCATTGCAGTCTGCAACCAGCGCCATCTAGCCGACCGGATCTTAATCACCACAACCTAGTTTTCCAAATCTAAATTAGGACAACCACGCCAGGACGACCATGGACATCAAAGTTGTGGTCCTTCGATGTTATAGACCTCACCATCGTGCCATTCGCATTGTAATGGACAACCCCCGCAACCTAGAAATCTATGGGCCGTCGCCCAGGTTCCAAGACTCTCTGCATGCGTAGGGGACAACCGGAGGACCCCATCACCACGACAGAAGTCGGCGATGGCAGTTGCAACAACAAGGGCAGCATGTGGAGATGCAACCCTCCCTTTGGTGCTAGTGCTCACCTGGACCCGACCAGCGTGCATATCGCGCGCTCGCGCTCAGCAGACCGACACCAAGGATGCGACATGCACACATGCAAGGATCGCAACAGAACAACCCATCGAGCCGCACCGCAAGAGAGCAGCCCATGGAGCCGCATCACGCTAAGTACCTGCACGCCAGCGCCGTGACGGAGAACCAGTGCCCCACCGCCACCTTCCTTGAGGCCGTCTCGGCCTATGCCATGTAGCCCCTCTAGCGAAGGCAAGACTGGGACGGGGAGGACAAGGAGTTGCAACAACGGCGGTTCCTTCCCCTTAGCCGCTAGGGAGACGACGCGGGGCTCCGTGGACTTCGGTAGTCTCGTACTCGTCAGAACATCTGTAGCTGCCTCCAAAAAAAACACTGATCCTAACTACATGATACAATAATCATGGTAAAAACACTCCTAAAGCTATTGAGATTGTTCAGAAGATAAGTCCTCTTTTTGAAAGGAACTGTCGAAACAATAGACGGTCACAAGGTCATACTGATAACGTAATAATTAATGTACACCAAGGATGAAATTGCGCTACTCGCTCCGATTATTTTTTGTTTGCATATAAGTTTTATCTAAAGTCAAAGTATCTCTATTTTGATCAAACTTATAGAGAAAAGTATCAACATTCAAAATGCCAAATCAATATTGTTAGGTTCATTATGAATTGTAGTTTCATAGTATATATATTTGGTATTGCAGATGTTGATACTTTTTTATATAAATTTGATCAAACTTTGCAAAGTTTGACTTGACACAAATCTAATACACATAATAAAAAGGACCGAAGGGAGTACAAGTTGTAAACATGTGGTGACCATCATCACAAAGAAAGAAAGAAAGAAAGAAAGAAAGGGAAAAACTGGCCATGAGTTTTCAGCGAGAGTTTAATAAAAAACTACCACGTTTCATGAAAACGTTCTTACAAACTACCACTTTACAAATTTATGCCGAAAACTACCATTTTTGTACTAATCCTTGATTAAAAACTACCATGTCTGAAAAGAGCCCGATTTGGCTCTTTTAAACGCGTTTCTGACTAGTTGGGCCCACACATAAGCCGGCTAAAAAAGCAATCGAGTCCCTATTTTCTTTTTCAAAAAAGCAATCCAGTCCTGTAGCCAGTCGTGGCTGTGGCCGGCCCCCGGCCATGGCAGCGGCCAAGCTGTGGCTGTGGCCAGCCATGGCTGCCCGTGGCGGAGGCAGCCGTGAGCGGTGGCCGACTCCGAGCTGTGGCTGGTTGCCGTGGGCCTTGCTGCACGCCGGTCGACCTCCCATGCGGCCTCAGGCGAGCTACTCGGGGAAGAAAAAGGTGGTGGCAGCAAGTGGCCACACCAGGGGTGGCGGGCAGCCGGAGGTAGCAGCGGGTGGCAGTGGCAAGGACATGCACCGGCATGCGCCCTTCCCATGTCTGCAGCAGCCAGCGGAGGCCGGCTAACTCCTTCCCCGCCGCGTAGCTGTCCGGGTCGCTCCCCGCCAAGTTGGCCCGCGTCGAGCACCTGCGCCACCTCGACCTATCCGGGAACGGCCTCAACGGCATCCTCCCCTCCGCGCTGCTGCTCAACGCCATCGAGCTGCGCGTGCTGTCGCTCGCCGGAAACGACCTCTCTGGTGCACTCCCGGACGTGTCCTACGCATGGGCGGTCCAGGAGCTCAACCTCTCCGACAACGCGCTCGCGGGCTGGCTCCCCGCTCGCTCCTCAGGGCGCCCGGGCTCGCCGTGCTGGGCCTAGCCAGCAACTACCTCGCCGGCGAGCTCCCCGCCGTGGGGCACGAAGACGAGGTATTTGTTGAAATGCCTAAGAGAGATATAGGAGGAGCAAGAAGATAGACACTGACGTGTGGGCCAACTCTGTCATAATCGAGTTTAAACGAGTCAAATCGGGCACTTTTCATATATGGTAATCTTTAGTCAAAGATTAGTAAAAAATGATAGTTTTTCGCACAAATTTGTAAAGTGGTAGTTTATAGGCACGGTTCCATGAATTTGTGATAGTTTTTTGTTAAATACTCGTTTTCAGCATTACCGGATGAAAAGGCTGACCTAATAAGCTCTGCACCCAGCAATAGGAAAGAATATGGATATCTAAAAAAATATTCGAGAGTACACCAATGGCATAGCATAATTTTATAGAAGTCAAAGAATAATTACAAGAGCCCTAGTGAGATGCGAACATCACCGCACGGGTGGCACAACACCAACACCAACACCCTAACATACAAGGGCTACATACAGTCTCACAGACGGATCTAGACCACCAATAGCACCGAGTCCCGGATTCCTCCATTATGCAATATCATCGAGGATCTAAGCCGTGAGTTGTGACGGCGTCATCCATTTGGCAACATTGTTTTTTTTTCAACTGGGCTCACACCCCTTTCCATTAATTTTTGCAATCAACGGAAATACATCAGTCTTTGTAGTTCAGGATCACAAGATAAGCACCGAGCCAACTAAGAAACTACCCAGCAAAGGAGACTGAAAGGGGCAAGAGCGAGTTGGTGCATCGTCAGGAAACACACCGCACGACAACCCTAAAACGGACTATCAGCTGTGGGGCGAAAACCTGACGACACTACAACCACTACTCGAACCAAAAGCACCTGTCTAGAGTATAGGACTCCAAAGAGGAGGGTCCAACATCACCAAAAGCACAAATCCAGCGGGCATCAGACCCCAGTGGATATAGGCCAATCTAAAGTAAAAGGACCGAGACAACTATCCAATCTGAATACCATCCCCATCTCCCAGGAGTAGCCTGCCGCACGCATATGATCTGTCCGCCAGGGCAGCCGCCACATGAGCAAGCCTCTTCACACCAGCCTGGAATCTCGTCTTGTCTTCCTCCTTAAGCAGCCCTGCCCAGTATAACATAAAAGAGCAAGCGGTGAAGACAACCTCCAAAGGAGTACGAGCATTATACTTGTCAAAAGTAGTTCTGTTACGAAGGCACCAAACTGCCCAGCACACGGCCGCAATAATCATCATATAAAATTTCTTCCTTCCTGGAAAGAGCTTGTATAACCAAGCAAAGCATTGCCAAATAGACCTGGGGGCACAAGAGGCCCTCGCTTGTTAACCCCAAAGACGCCTCTGCACTGCAAGGGCGAAAGCGAACAAGTGAAAAAGAGATGATTAGCAGTTTCCATATCCGTGCAAAAAGAGCACAAAGGATTTCCTGGCCAATTCCTATGTCGCATGTTATCGCGCGTAAGCACGGCGTTTTGGAACAGCTGTCATAGAAAAAATATATTTTCAAGGGGATCGTAGCTTTCCACACCCCTTTATAGTTAGGGTCAAATAAGTCTCTCTCCAGCCACTCATACACAGATTTAGTGGTAAATTCTATTCAAGGACCAGGAGACAATGTCAGGATTCTCATTCAAAGATTTCTTTCTAGCCTCGCACACCACCCAGTTCCATTGCTCCTCTAATGTACCAAACAACCTACGTCTAAAAGTTATATCGTAGTTGTTGGCTGCAAAAGAGGCAATAGTGCAATCTTGATTTTGGCAGATGTCATATAAGATAGGAAAACGATCTCGTAATGTGCAGTTATCTATCCATGGGTCATGCCAAACCCTAGCTAAATCCCCTTTATTAATGATGATTCTCCTCCCAGCCATATAAGTATCTTTGACCTTCATAATGGATTCCCAGCAAGGGGAATCAGAAAAACAGCTGCGGATATTCGCAACAGTTTTGTTCCTGAAATATTTCGCTCGGACAATACGTTGCCATAGTCCATCACTAGTTTCTAACTTCCACCACCATTTCACCAGGAGACTAATGTTTTGCTTGTGAAGATCTTTTATCCCCAAGCCACCAATTCTCTTCGATTGGCAAATCCTAGCCCATTTAACCATGTGATAAGCACGCTTCTTATTCTTCCTCCTCCAAAAGAAACATCTGCGATGCTTATTAATCTTCTCAATAAAAGATTTGTTAAAGAGGAACATGGACATCAGGTAGGACGGAATACCATACAAGCTAGAATCTAGTAAAGTGAGTCTAGCACCCGAGGAAGCTGTATATGCCACCCATGCATCAAGTTTTTTTGACCATTTTGGCATCTAAAAAATCCAGCTCAATGTTCTTAAGAGTGTTATAGGTAACTGGTACTCCCAAGTACCTCATGGGTAAGGTGCCCACACGACAGCCAAATATCTCTGCATATATCCTGTCAGTTTCATTATCCCCTCCCACCACAAACACTTCACTCTTATCGTAATTGATTTTCAACCCAGACATGAGTTCGAAAAGATACAACAACAACTTGACATTGACAGCCTTGTCAGTATCATGTTCAAAACATAGGACAGTGTCGTCAACGTATTGAAGGATGCCCACCCCTCCCTCGATTAGCCCAAAAGCCAACCCTTTGATGAGACAGTTTTTTTGGGCAGCAATAACCATTTTAGTTAAACACTCTACTGCAAGGTTGAACAGGAATGGAGAGTGTGGGTCACCTTATCGCACCCCTTTAGCACTCTGGATATAGGGCCCAGTCTCGTCATTAATCTTAACACTCACCATGCCATTCCTAAGGATTTGCGACACCCACCCACACCATTTTGGGTTAAACCCGCGTTTAGCATGACAATCCAGTAAGAAGTCCCAATTCACTTTGTCGTAGGCTTTCTCAAAGTCAATCTTAAAGATCACAACCACCTCCTTTTTAATATGAGTATAGTGCAGCACCTCATGTAAGGGTAAGATTCCATCCACTATATGTCGCCCTTTGATAAAAGCATTTTGCTGAATGCTAAACAACTTGTTGGCAAACTTCGCGGCCCTGAGATCCATGGCTTTCATGATCAATTTATACGGGCACCGCAGCAAGCAAATAGGCCTATACTCCTGTATTTTGTTTGCATCTGCTGATTTAGGTAGCAGCGTAATAATACCATAGTTTAGTCGTTGAACATCTAATTTTCCCTCATAGAACCGCTCAAAGAGGTTGAATAGTTCTGGTTTCACAACCTCCCAGCAATGCTGGTAAAATTCCACCGGTATATTATCCGGTCCAGGAGCTCGATTTGGTTTCATCGCAAATAGTGCTTCTTTAATGTCCTCAAGTGAAAAGGGGCGTGTCAGGTACTCATTATCCTCAGGCATGATATTTTCATCCTGAGACCAAAGGGAGGCATCAATTTTACAAATATTTCCAGGGGCCGGTCCAAATAAGTCTCTATAATACTCAGTAGCATGAGATAATAAATTCTTGGTCCCTTCGACAATCATTGGCCCACACTCCAGTGAGATCATAGTATGTTTTCTCATTAGCCCATTAGCCACTTTATGAAAAAAGTCCGTGTTATTACCCCCCTTCAGGAGCCATCTCCCGTTAGAAAATTGGTGCCAATGGGTCTCTTCTTCAATGTACATGTTATTAAGCTCAACTAAGATGTCCAACTTCCTAGTATAAGCCTCCCCACAGAGGTCATGGTCCTCCTCAAGCTTTTCTAACTCTTGCAGCTCGAGTCTAATAAGATCTTTTCTAATCTTGTTTTGGCCAAAAATATTAGACCCCAACCTTTGAAGAACTTCTTAATTCTCTTCAACTTGATATTTAAATTATCAATGGGATCACTTGTATAAACAGGTTGGGACCAGATTTCTGCCACCAGGGGAAGAAAGTCCGGATTGTTTAGCAATGCATTATCAAACTTAAAGCATCTACTCCCAGGGGCTCTAGATGATTCCACACCCCCATCTAACAGCAATGGATTATGATCAGAAATCTCTTTGACCAACTTACGAACAAAGACGAGGGGATAGAGGTCCTCCCAGTCTGAAGACACTAAAACCCTATCCAATTTTTCTAGGGTAGGGTTCTCCTGTTTATTCGACCATGTATAGCAGCCTCCTGACATGTTAATTTCTCTCAGTCCCAGCAGGTGTATAACCGAATTGAACACATCAGAAAAATGAGACAAGGGGGTTTTCTTGTTTTTTCCCCACTATGACGAAGAATATTAAAATCTCCCCCACTATGTAGGGGATAGCAGTTCTATGGCACATAGAAGACATCTCTGCTATGAACTCAGGTTTGTTTTCATCCTGTGCAGCCCCATAAACCACCAACAAGGCCCACTTATAGTTCTTACTCTTATCGAAAAGGTCAATTTGCAAAATAAATTTTCCATGCTTCACCTCAAGGATATCAAACTTATTTTTATTAATGCCACAAAGGATGCCTCCAGATTTCCCCCTAGAAGGATTCCACTCCCAATAAAACTTCTGGAGTGGATCCAGTTTTCTAAAAAAGGAAGGAGTATAGTTACTTTTCATAGTTTCTTGTAACCCAAGGAAATCCACCTCATGGGCACTGATCATGTCAGTGAGGCAGGTAGACATGCCCTTCTTACCTGCCCCCCTACAATTCCAAAAGATGCCGATCATTTGTAACGATTAGGTTTATCTCTCACTCTGTTAGGTCTGCCAGGATTCATAGCAGCCCTACCCTCCCCCTCTTTTTTTTGACTTCTAGTCATGGGTCTAACATGGTCTCTATGGGGCGAAACGACCACTGTTCGCCTTCTCTGGTTCTTCCTCTTTTTTTTGTTTAGATTGGACTAGAATAAAATTTTCCTCCTCATCTCTATCTGTTTACTCCCAATTTAAAGATAAGGGGACACTGTTTCCCAGCCCATCAATGATAACTATATTGGGAGAGGCTCTTTCATTTTTCTTATCAAGAAGTAAATTCCTAGATACTTCTAGTTCGCGGATAACATTAACAGTGTCAAAGTTATCATCAGGAATTTGCACTCCCATGAGGGATGCACGCAAAACGATCTCAGTATCAGACAAGATAGAGAACTGAATTTTAGTATTGAGCATTTTACCTTCAGAGTCCCGCTTCTTCATTCTGTTAGCAGCCCTATCCTCCACTTTTTCCAGCTTCTCAAGTTGTCTGCGTGAAGTTAGGTCTTCAGGTATCCCCATATCACGAAGAGGAGACCCCGATGGTGACTCAACAATGTAAGCACTGCAATTCTCCCCTCGCTCAGTCGAGCCTTCTTCAAGGGGAACAACCCCATGATAGTTATCATAATGTTGAAGAAACATGGGGGAAGGAGGGATAGGGGTCTGGATGATTTCCCAAGCACCTTTTTTAGCAGGAGGTATACCCCCATCCTCACAGCCCATCTCATCATCAATGTTTTCATGTGACATGCTATTTATTGGAGAATCATAGTAAGATGTTTTTTCTTTATCATGCTCCGTGGCCATAGACTCTATGGGCAATTCAGTATGATTCCCCTCATCACTCTCCTCCTCTTCTTCATTTTCAGTGACCACCGTCAGCCTATATGAGCTTTTGTCATAGCTTTGTGACGAATGATTTCCCACCATCGATGCATAAGTTTCCCCTTGCTCCGTAGAGGAAGCGGGATATGAGTGCACCCTAGGTTTTTTAGGGAAAGAAGGGGATGCGCTGCTATCAACAGCAATGGAGGATTGATCTTTTTCCCCTCCAACGGACACCACTTTCTCAACTTCATAGAAAAAAAAATCATAGAACTGCTCTCCTAACATACCTTCAGCAGATGGGGGAATTTTTTTAACCTCTCGGCACCCAAGCAATATTCTGACATATTCAGACTTATGTAAAGTTGCCTCATCGACTTCCAGAGTTATACCAACCAGCCCCCCAGCATATGCAGCATGCTCGGAGCATCTTTTTTCCAATGGGACATTTCTCACACGAACCCAAGCTTTTTCCATAGATCCTTTAGCCCCCACAGATGCAGACCAAGGGGTAATACAAACAATGACAGAGCCATCTTTCAGAGGAAGGTGTTTGCCATAGCAACATACTCTTTCCACCTCACTGGCATTAGGGAAACGCATGACAAATTGGGCAGGACTAATAGAGCGAGCAGTGCACCGCCATTTTTTCTTGCCAGGTTTACGGGCAAAAATGCAGTTGAATTCATGTTCGATCTCTTTCACAGTAGCAGCCCCCTCTATGATAGTGATAACTACATTGTTTGTTTTTTCAGAGTTCTGTTTAGATGCACACAGATCGGGAATATAGAAGAAACCCTGACCAGGGGACTGAAACCCACATAGTAAAGGAACACACTCCCACGACCTCAAAGTTTGACAGAGTTGAGCCATATGACCAAGCTTGCCACATTTCTCACATCGAATAGTAGGGCAGCGAGGAGCGAAATGACCTAGATTGTTGCAGTTGAGGCAGCGTTCCTTGGAACCCTTGGAGATCGGAGTCGTGGTTGGAGCAGCGGCAGGGGGAGGCGCTGCCTTGGGCGCCGCCATCTTCTGGGGCTCCCACTCCTTGGCTCCTCCTCCCATCGCCCGCGCCGCAGCCTCCCACTTGTCGCCAGCCCCTCCTCCAGCGGATCCAGCCCCTCCTCCAGCAGATCTCGAACTCTCCGGTGCGGCCATCGACGGATTCGGTCGCTGCCACACCATATGGCGAGTCTGGTTGGACGGTGGTGGTTTGCACCCACCCCCGAACCGCCGCGGCCAGAGAAGTCGCGCCGGCCTCCAAATCTCCCCCCACCTTGGTCGCCCGTCGTCATGGGCTGGTCGCCACAGGTCTTCGAGCCCCCCGCTATCTGAGCAAAGGAATGGTCGTCGCCGCGAACCTTGCCGCGCCACCAACCGAAGAAGTCGCCCGGCGGTGGTGGAGGGGGGAGGAAACCCTAGATCTCTCCCATAGGTGCCCGAAGAGGTGGGCGAGATGTGAATCGGACCTGGTCGAAGTGGTGGTAGGTGGGGAATCGGGTGTGATCCCCTCCCCTCGGTGGCCACTAAATATCCTCGCCATGGCATAATCGGGACCCTCATGGCGGTGAGTCGGCCATGGATCTGATCCGGCAGCTCTCCCAGCGCCAGGTGTCTCGCATCCAGCCGCTGCATGCCGCTCCTTCTCCCCTCGGTGCATGCAGGGTCCCGCATGCAGCGAGGTCGTGCATGACGGTGCGACGAGGCGGTCAACCCTAGCCAGATGACACGGGAACGAGAGAACCTGACCGACCTTGATACGCTCTCCCTCGCGCATGTACCGCGTGTCCACTGTCACGCCCCGTCTATCGATCAGAACCATCCGGAGCGCGCCGTGGTGGAGATGGATCTCGCCATCGTCAGCGGTGAGCGTGCGCGTCGCGACAAGGTCGGGGACGAACGTGACGTGCCAACGCGTCAACATTTCTGAGAAAAACTGAGAGCCTCTAAACGCTGTTAAAGACCTTTACGTTTCGTTGCTTCCAAAGGGCCCATTGCCGCTCCGATGATGAATGAGTCGAAGCCTCGTTTTGCCCTACCATCGATCCGCTGTCTTTGGTCGAGCCACCAAGTCGTCAAAGTCTGATCCAAGGTTGGGCACTGGATGTTGACTCTAAGCAGTTTGAAGCATGAGTGGCACACCTCTCTGGCGCACACGCGGCGAGTAAGCATATGGTCAACATTGTCTTTGTCTCGGGATATATATCTAAATTTGAGGTTCTCTTATCTTAAAGAAATTTCGACAACCATGTTGCAGAATTAATAAGCCACTGCCAAGCTTTTCCGACGTCATCTGTGCATCATTGGTAGTACTAGTAGACGTGGCAATTAAAAAATTACTGACCTTATCCAACTGGGGCAGTGTACGGTGTTGGCTACACGGATGAGCCATCACACACTTGTCACCATGTCCAGCCTCTCTCTGACGGTCCGACCCCACAACGAAGTCAGCCTCCTCCTCCCCGGCTGAACGATCGAACGTAGCCACGCACGTACGTCAGCGCGCGCGTCGCGATCCACTGCCCAAGACCATCGAGAAGCAGCGAGGCTCCGCGTCCACACGTTTTCCTCCTGTGCTGAAAATGGGAAGATCAACGACGGATATCCATCCTCCTGGCGCCGCTCTGTCAACGACATCCGCACCGCGTTGCTGTCGATGTTTCCAGGGTGGTATATAACCGCCTCCCTTCCTCACTTCAATTTCAAGCACGTACGCCACCCTCCAAGCTCTCAGGTCTCTCTTTCTAGTCTCTACACACAGCCATGGCCACTGCGAACCAAGACTGCGCCGCGACGTTCCACGACCATCGCGGAGGCACATCGACGGAGCTCCACGGCCGGACGATCTCCTCCGAGCAGGAGCACGGCATCATCGTCGCGGCGCTGCGGCACGTCGTCTCCGGGTACACCACGGCGCCACCGCAGGTCGTTGTGGCCGTGGCGTGCGGGCGGTGCGGCATCGACGGCTGCCTCGGGTGCGACTTCTTCGGGGCCACCGAGCCGGAGGCGGCGGCCGTGCCCGTGGGAGCGGCAGGAGCGGGGCAGAGGAAGCGGCGGAGGAAGAAGAACGTCTACCGCGGCGTGCGGCAGCGGCCGTGGGGGAAGTGGGCGGCGGAGATCCGCGACCCGCGCCGCGCGGTGCGCAAGTGGCTCAGGACCTTCGACACCGCCGAGGATGCCGCGCGGGCGTACGACCTCGCCGCGCTCGAGTTCCGCGGCCCGCGCGCCAGGCTCAACTTCCCGTGCTCCGACGAGCCTCTGCCTGAACCTGAACACGGGAGCGACAATGGCGGTGATGCTGGCGCGGCGCCGCAGAACGAGACTCTGACCACGCCGTCGCCGTGCAGCACCGACGCCGACCAGAGGACGCCGGGAGAATGGCAGCTGGGTGCGGACGTAGCCGGCGACCAGCTGTGGGAAGGCTTGCAGGATCTCATGACGATAGATGGAGAGGGCCCATAGTTCGCGCCATTTTCGAGTCCAGCATAGGTGTATTTGAGATCTTGTATATAAGGGTGATTACAGATAGTGACAGATACCAGCTGTTGGAATAGGCTAACTGAGAACCTTAGTGATTTTTTTCGTTCATTTTGTTGAGACAAAGCATTGCTAGCACAGAGTCGTTACATTTTGTTAAGCATCAAGAAGTTGTCTCTGCTGTTTACTAACGATTGTACTACTGTTGTATCACCTGAATTAAGAAACGAACACACGAGAAAATACACTTTGGTTTTTGGTTGTATATGCACCCTATATAAGAATTTTTTAATATCTAAATAAAAAGTGAAAATAGCTTTTGACTAAAAACTTGACTTACGTTTGCACTAGTATATAAATTTTCATGGAAAAAAAAGTTGACTTCACAGAAAAAAGACAAAATCTATTTGCTATTATAGGTAATTATTCATACTATTTTGGCCAAAAGTTTATGTTTTTTGAAAAGAAATCAAAGGGAGATTTTCTTTTTATGGATTTTTTCTCACGAGTACAATAACAGGCCAAGTTTATTTCAAAAATATTTTTAGAATTTTTTGACTTTTTTGTTGAATTACTATTTTTTTTTCATATAGGGTGTAGATGTCTCCATAGACCGAAAATCTGCCTCCCGAACGCACGGTGTTATATCATGGGTTTAGGGTAACTCGTGAAACCTGCCACTCAAATGGTAACTCGTGAAAAGAATGAGGCCACTCAAATGTATCATGTTGTCTCCTATGAAAATACATGTTTTCTCATTATATATAACAAACAAACAAACTAGACATATATCACATTGTATCAAACTATTTCTTTTTAGTAGCAATATTTAAGTACGGAATAACTCTAGACTTGGGGCCTGTTTTGAAGTCCTCCCGCTCCACGCTTCACAAACTTCTCGTGCGGAGCCGAGTCAAACGATCTAGCTCCATGAAGCTACCTTCGGGAGGCTATGGTCGATCGTAGTGCTAAAACCTGGAGCGATGAAGGCCCAACACCACCAGAACGAGAATCTTGAGTGAAAATGATTCATCCCCTCGCCTGGCACGTATCGCTACGAATAGGTACCGCATCTCCCCTCGACGATAAATGCAGGGCCGCCCAGCCAGCCCAATATGGTGCTAGACAGTCCAAGATAACCACTCCCAGCTGGAGAGCTGAGTTAGGTGTCGAAGGGAAGGGAATCGCTGCGTAGAGTGAGAAGCTACGAGGAGAAACTGGATCTGTGAAGTTTTGTGAACTTATAGGGGATCCGAACACACCCTTAATCACCCCTGAAAAATGCAGCATGGAGGTGATTACTCTCTACAAATGTCATTTCCACAAGGAAAAAGGGGAGATTTGCCCATGTGAAATTATTATTTTTGTCTGATCTATTCTCCACCAAGGTTGATCTCGAGGAAAAATTGCTATCACCGCAACTCTCGCCCTCCCCCTCCCCCCTCTCACCCCACCCGAAGTTTATTTTGAGAATAGACAAGGCAAATATGTCTGAAACTCACTGGCAAAAAAAAATGTCCCAAACTATGCTATATACAAAATCACACGATATATGCGGTAATTATTACTACGATATATGCAATTTCCAAGGTATGAATAAATCAATCGCCATGTTATTTACAAATACTTTGCCCGTGGTTCAATACAGTGCAAAAAACATGCACAAGAACATTGCCATGAAAAATAGTCGCCATCATTGTGATGATTAATTTGCAATTATATATGTAATAAAAAATATAGAACTCATATGTTGAGCAAAACACACAAAAAACACAAACAAATTGCAATGATTTACGGAAAATTGCCATTTTAGTACACAATTATTAAAAAAATCCAACTTTATAATTATGTTCTATAAAATGATGGCAAATTTAGGGAACATAAAAATTACAACAAAGACATTGCAACTTAAAAAACTCTTGTAGGTCATGGCAAATGTGGAAAAAAAATATCGGTGGCATGGCAAATGCATAGATTTTGACAAAAAAGGGTCACATGGGCTACTTCAAAAAAAAAATTTGTTGTCTTAAACGAAATTTCTAATTTCCGAATGTTCGGATTTTGTCATCAGATCCGAACGCGGATTCCGTCCATCTCAAGATCATGCGCTCACGCGCGTCCAAGGCGATTAGACTTCGCGATTTGTTCTGTAACTGATTTAATCAAGGCGCGCACTCAGCGCCCCGCTCTGATTCCGTTTTTTTCCGATGACTTTTGAAGTGCTAAAAATAATGAGGTGCGGATTTGAATCTACTACCTCATGGTGCATCACATAGTCTTTAACCACTTGGGCTAGATTGAGTTTTGTGTTTAGGTTGAGGTTAGGTACCATTTCTACATCTACTAATCTAACATGGAGAAAATTTATTTTCCTTATTGATCAATACCTGAACTTTAACCAAAAAAAGACATAGGAAAAACTCGGATATCTTATGTGCATGTGCTACATATTCCGTTAACTTTCGTGTAAATAGCATGATAGTTTATAAACCGCATACCTTATAACTTGGATACAAACACCGCGATAACTTTGATATGGAGAAATAGTTGTTGACACGTACCCCGGTAAGTTCTCTGTAAATTACATGGTAGTAACTTTCACTACAAAAAAAAGATACATCTGTGACATTTTGGGCCGAACGAAATTTTTTTCTGTCATGCTTATGACACTTCTATGACGATAATTGTGACAAAACCCGGTATCATCATAGATGTGGTGGGCTCCTACTTCTATGACAAAAAATCATGACAGAAAATGGGCTTTTCGTCCTGGGCGGGGCGGAGACGCAGCTGCATGACATTCTTTGGATCGTCCATGACAGAAAAAACCATGGTAGAAGCGAGGGTGAGGAAAATATCGGGAGTTCCCAGTTACGGTGGGTGGTCGGGTCCGAGCGATGCGCGGAGGTTTGCGCATTTCTCTTGTACACATATGCACGTGTGTGTGAGGCGTTGCGCTCTAACTGAACCCGAGCGTGGAGTTGGGCTCTAACTGAACCCGAGCGATTGCACTAGCTACGTTATTGAACCCCGATCGATCCCTTGCTGTTAACTGAACCCGAGTGATTCCTTCGCTACTGCTGCTAACTGAAGCCGATCGATGCTGCCTATTGATGAACAATGAGCGTTGTTAGGGGGGGTGAACAGGACCCGGTGGGGGGGGGGGGTTGGATGAACATGACCCCGTGGTGTTGCCGCTGGATGAACAGGACCCCAACCCGATCGAGCCGGTTGGGGGTGGATGAACAGGACCCCGCGGAGGGCTGGATGAACAGGACCCCGTGGAGTGCTGGTTGAACAGTAGCCGGTGGAGGGCTGGATGAACAGTAGCCCGTGGAGGGGTAGTTGAACAGGACCCAGTGTACAGGGTTGGTTGAACAGTTGCCGGTGGAGGAGCGGTGGAGGCTGGATGAACAAGAGCCATTGGAGGCAGGAGGGGAGACGCCGTGGATGAACAGTCACAGGTGGAGGCTGGAGGAGGTCGACGGTGGATGAACAGTAGCCCGTGGAGGCAGTCGACAGTGGAGATGAACAGTATCCCGTGGAGTCCCGTTTTGCGCCACGTCACACCCCTCCCGATGAACAGGACCCCCATTTCGACCATAGCGCTCCAACACAAGTCCGTTTCCTCCATTTTGCGGTACGCCACACCCCTCCCGATCAACAGGACCCCATTTCGACCGTAGGAGGTCCAAGAGAAGTCAGTTTCCTCCGTTTTACGGTATGCCAGACCCCTCCCGATGAACATGATCCCGTTTCGACCGTGGCCGGTCGAACACAAGGCTGTTTCCTCCATTCTGCAGTACGCCAGGTCTCGATGAACACAGCGCTGTTTCTCCGTTTCGACCCAGCCATGTACACGACCCCTGGCTGTACGTATGCACGATTAGGCGTTCGAGACCCCACCCGTATGTATGTACGTGGTCGTATTTACTGTCTTGCACCCTGGATGTACGCACGTGTACATGCTACGTCCACGCCTCTAATACGACACGTGCCCTTCCTTACTCGGCCACGGTTCATCGCTGCAGCCTGCAGACAGACCGACCGACCAGTATGTACATACATGTTCGCAACCAGAATGACAACGCTACGTACGCTTGGACCAGGTGGGTCCCGACTGTCAGGCACTTCCTTGCGTGTGAAGATGTAGTTGGTGGCCAGCAGTCAGGGGGAAACATTTTTTTCGTGAAAAACGGTGGCCCGTCCGGTGGGTCCCTGCTGTCAGGTGGAGGAATAATTATTTTGCGCGTAATAAGGAGGCACTTCCTTGCAGCGGCCGTGGACGGTATCGGCTTCTCCACGTCTGATTACTCTTCCGATGGAAGTCGTTCATTGACCACATTGACCACGCCGCGCCGAGAGCACCAAGGCGATGGACGATGGTGAGGCCTAGGAAGGGAACGACGCAGAGCCGGGGAAGATGCGGCAGTGGATGCCCACGCGGAGAGGAGTAAGAGGGTTCACTGGTTCGACTGTGGTGTGAGGCTGCCGCCACCACATGGCCTGGCCAGCGGTGGGAGTAGTAGGGGGCGGTGAGGCCTCCGCGACAGCACAGCCGACCACGGGAGGCAATAGCACGCGGTGGTTTGGACGACTGGAGTAAGAAAATCAGAGGTTAAAGAAGCAGGACGACCGTTGGATGTTTACAATCCAACGGTCACTGGTGATAGAATCGTTTGTTGACTAAGTTGACAAAACCCTCCGTCTGCGTCAACTTAGTAGGCCCACAAGTCAGCCTCCCACTATGGTGGGTCCCAGCTATAAGGGGGGGTATTCATTTTTTTGTGCGTAATAAGGAGGCACTTCCTTGCGTGCGAAGATATAGCTGGTGGGTCTGAGCTGTCAGGGGAGTATTCATTCTTTTTTGCGTAATAATGAGGTACTTGCTTGCGTGCGGCCATGGACCATGTAGGTCCCAACTGTCAGCCTCTCCATGTACATCCCTCTTCTGATGTTGTCGTTTGTTGACAACGTTGACCATGTCGTGCCGAGAACACGAGCGCGATGGACGACGGCGAGACCCAGGAAGGGAATGACCCGGAGGCGGCGAAACCACAATAGTAGAGGGATGTGGGTGAGTAGAGGGATGGCCTGGCTGTTGGAAATATGCCCTAGAGGCAATAATAAAAGCATTATTATTATATTTCCTTGTTCATGATGATTGTCTTTTATTCATGCTATAACTGTATTATCCGGAAATCGTAATACACGTGTGAATACATAGACTACAATCGTCCCTAGTAAGCCTCTAGTTGACTAGCTCGTTGGTCATTGACAGATAGTCATGGTTTCGACTATGGACATCGGATATCATTGACAACGGGATCACGTCATTAGGAGAATGACGTGATGGACAAGACCCAATCCTAAGCATAGCACAAGATCGTGTAGTTCGTTTTGCTAGAGCTTTTCCAATGTCAAGTATCTCTTCCTTAGACCATGAGATCGTTCAATTCCGGATACCGTAGGAGTGCTTTGGGTGTATCAAACGTCACAACGTAACTGGGTGACTATAAAGGTGCACTCTGGTATCTCCGAAAGTAACCATCGGGTTGACACGGATCGAGGCGGGATTTGTCACTCCGTATTGCGGAGAGGTTTCACTTGGCCCACTCGGTTATGAATCATCACATTGAGCTCTAAGTGTTCAAGTGTCTGGTCACGGGATCATGCATTTCGGTACGAGTAAAGTGTCTTGCCGGTAACGAGACTAATCGAGGTATTGGGATACCGACGATCGAGTCTCGGGCAAGTAACATACCGTTGGACAAAGGGAATAGAATACGGGGTTGCTTGAACCCTTGACATCGTGGTTCATCCGATGACAACATCGAGGAGCATGTGGGAGCCAACATGGGTATCCAGATCCGCTGTTGGTTATTGACTTGAGGTAGTCTCGGTCATGTTGCATGTCTCCCGAACCCGTAGGGTCTACACACTAAGGTTCGGTGGCGCTAGGGTTATTAGGAAGACAAGTATGTGATTACCGAATGTTGTTCGAGTCCGGATGAGATCCCGGACGTCACGAGGAGTTCCGGAATGGTCCGGAGGTAAAGATTTATATATGGAAAGTGGTTAAGCGGACTCCGGAAAGTTTGAGGTATACTGGTAATGTATCGGGGCCACCGGGAGAGTTAGGAGGTCCACGGAGGGGCCACCCCTGGGGGGCACATGGGCTAAGTGGGAGAGGAGCCCCTGGTGGGCTGGGCGCACCTCCCCCCTTAGGCCCATGCGGCTAGGGCAAGGGGAGGGGAAACCCTAAGGAAAAAAAAGGGGGGGGGGCGCCCCCTAGCTTGGGGGGCAAGCCACCCTCCCCTCCTCCCCTTTGGCCGCCGCCCCATCTAGGGTTCCCCTAGATGGCCGGCCCCCCTTTGCCCTCTCCTCCTATAAATAGAGGGGTGGGGAGGGCTAGACACACCATTGAAGGCGCAGCCCCTCCCACCCCAACTCCTCTCTTTCTCCGCGTGTGCTTGGCGAAGCCTGCCGGAGAATCTGCACCAATTGCACCACGCCGTCGTGCTGCCATTGGAGTTGTCTTCCTCAACCTCTCCTTCTCCCTTGCTGGATCAAGGCGGAGGAGACGCCATCGTCCCGTCGTGTGTTGAACACGGAGGTGCTGTCCTTTCAAAGACTTTGCTCATCGGTGATCGGAATCACGTTGGGAACGTCATCATCATCACCACTCCCTCGAACGCTTCCGTACTCGATCTACAAGTGGTATGTAGATGCAAACTCTCTCTCTTTACTCGTTGCTTAGATGAACTCATAGATAGATCTTGGTGAAACCGTAGGAAAATTTTAATTTTCTGCAACGTTCCCCAACAGTGGTATTAGAGCTAGGTCTATGCGTAGTTCTCTTTGCACGAGTAGAACACAATTTTGTTGTGGGCATGGATCTTGTCAACTTACTTGCCGTTACTAGTCGTTTCTTGCTTCCACGGTATTGTGGGATGAAGCGGCCCGGACCAACCTTACACGTACTCTTACGTGAGACCGGTTCCACCGACTAACATGCACTAGTTGCATAAGGTGGCTGGCGGGTGTCTGTCTCTCCTACTTTAGTTGGAGCGGATTCGATGAACAGGGTCCTTATGAAGGGTAAATAGAAGTTGACAAGATCACGTTGTGGTTATTCAGAGGTAAGAAAGCGTTCTTGCTAGAACTCAATTGCAGCCACGTAAAAGATGCAACAACAATTAGAGGGCGTCTAACTTGTTTTTGCAGCAATTGTCATGTGACGTGATATGGCCAAGTTGTGATGAATGATGATATATTGTGATGTATGAGATCATGTTCTTGTAATAGGAATCACGACTTGCATGTCGATGAGTATGACAACGGCAGGAGCCATAGGAGTTGTCTTTATTTTGTATGACCTGCGTGTCATTGAAGAACGCCATGTAACTCACTTTACTTTATTGCTAAACGCGTTAGCCATAGAAGTAGAAGTAGTCGTTGGTGTGACAACTTCATGAAGACACGATGATGGAGATCATGATGATGGAGATCATGGTGTCATGCGGTGACAGGATGATCATGGAGCCCGAAGATGAAGATCAAGGAGCTATATGATATTGGCCATATCATGTCACTACTTTATAATTGCATGTGATGTTTATTATGATTATGCATCTTGTTTACTTAGATCGACGGTAGTAAATAAGATGATCCCTTAGAACAATTTCAAGAAGTGTTCTCCCCTAAGCGTGCACCGTTGCTACAGGTTCGTCGCTTCTAAGCACCACGTGTTGATCGGGTGTGATGGATTCTTACGTTCACATACAACGGGTGTAAGACAGATTTACACACGCAGAAACACTTAGGGTTAACTTGACGAGCCTAGCATGTACAGACATGGCCTCGGAACACGGAGACCGAAGGTCGAACACGAGTCGTATGGAAGATACGATCAACATGAGAATGTTCACCGACGATGACTAGTCCGTCTCACGTGTTGATCGGACACGGCCTAGTCGACTCGGATCGTGTAACACTTAGATGACTAGAGGGATGTCTAATCTAAGTGGGAGTTCATTAATAATTTGATTAGATGAACTTTATCATCATGAACAATAGTCTAAAATCTTTATAATATGTCTTGTAGATCAAATGGCCAACGCTCATGTCACCATGAACTTCAACGCGTTCCTAGAGAAAACCAAGCTGAAAGATGACGGCAGCAACTATCTGATTTGGGTCCGGAACACGAGGATCATCCTCATAGCTGCCAAGAAACAATATGTCCTAGAAGGACCGCTAGGTGAAGCACCCATCGAGAGAACCAAGGCGTTATGAACGCTTGGCAGTCTCGTCTTGATGATTACTCCCTCGTTCGATGCGGCATGCTTTACAGCCTAGAACCGGGGCTCCAAAAGCGTTTTGAGCAACACGGAGCATACGAGATGTTCGAGGAGCTGAAACTGGTTTTTCGTGCTCATGTCCGGGTCGAGAGATATGAAGTCTCCGACAAGTTCTATAGTTGTAAGATGGAGGAAAACAGTTACGTCGGTGAGCACATACTCAAAATGTGCAGGTTGCATCACACTTTGTCCCAAATTGGACATAAACCTCCGGATGAGGCGGTCATTGACATAATCCTTGATCGCTCCCACCAAGCTACAAGAGCTTTGTGATGAACTACAATATGCAGGGGATGGAGAAGACCATTCTGAAGTATTCTCAATCTTTGAAGTCGTGAGAGGTTGAAATCAAGAAAGAACATCAAGTGTTGATGGTCAATAAGACCACTAAGTTCAAGAAGGGCAAGGGCGGAAGAACTTCAAGAAGGACGGCAAAGAGGTTGCCGCGCCTGCATAAGCAAGTTGCCGGGAAGAAGAAGAAGTCAAAGAATGGACCCAAGCACGAGACCGAGTGCTTTTATTGCAAGGGAAGGGTCCTTTGAAGCGGAACTGCCCCAAATACTTAGCGGATAAGAAGGCCGGCAACACTAAAGGTATATTTGATATACATGTAATTGATGTGTACCTTACGATTACTCGTAGTAACTCCCGGTATTTGATACGGTGCCGTTGCTCATATTTGTAACTCTAGCAGAGCTGCGGAATAAGAGGAGGCTGGCGAAGGGCGAGGTGACGATCTTGGCGTCGGGAATGGTTCCAGAGTCGATGTGATCGCCGTCGGCACGCTACCTCTACATTTACCTACGGGATTAGTTATAAACCTTAATAATTGCTATTTGGTGCCAAGTTTGAGCATGAACATTGTATCCGGATCTCGTTTAATCTGAGATGGCTACTCATTTAAATCCGAGAATAATGGTTGTTCTATTTATATGAGAGAAATGTTTTATGGTCATGCTCCGATAGTCAATGGTTTATTCTTAGTGAATCTCGAACGTAATGTTACACATGTTCATAGTGTGAATACCAAAAGATGTAAAGTTGATAACGATAGTCCCACATACTTGTGGCACTGCCGCCTTGGTCACATTGGTGTCAAGCGCATGAAGAAGCTCCATCTTGATGGACTTACGGAGTCTTTAGATTATGAATCATTTGACACATGCGAACCATGCCTCATGGGCAAGATGACCAAGACTCCGTTCTCCGGAACAATGGAGCGAGCAACCAACTTATTGGAAATCATACATACCGATGTGTGTGGTCCAATGAGTGTTGAAGCTTCATGGAGGATATCGTTATGTTCTCACTCTCACAGATGACTTGAGTAGATATGGGTATGTCTACTTGATGAAACACAAGTCTGAGACCTTTGAAAAGTTCAAAGAATTTCAGAATGAGGTAGAGAATCAACGTGACCGAAAGATAAAATTCTTACGATCGAGATCGTGGAGGAGAATATTTAAGTCACGAATTTGGCACACACTTAAGAAAATGTGGAATCGTTTCACAACTCACGCCGCTGGAACACCTCGGTAATAACGGTGTGTCCGAACGTCGTGTCGCACTCTATTGGATATGGTGCGATCGATGATGTCTCTTACCGATTTACCGCTATCTTTTTGGGGATACGCTCTAGAGACAGCTACATTCACTTTAAATAGGGCACCGTCTAAATCGATTGAGACGACAAGTATGAATTATGGTTTGGGAAGAAACCTAAGCTGTCGTTTCTAAAAGTTTGGGGATGCGATGCTTATGTCAAGAAACTTCAACCTGAAAAGCTCGAACCCAAGTCGGAAAAATGCGTCTTCATAGGATACCCTAAGGAAACCCTTGGGTATACCTTCTACCTTAGATCCGAAGGCAAGATCTTTGTTGCGAGGAACGGAACCTTTACGGAAAAAGAGTTTCTCTCGAAAGGAGTAAGTGGGAGGAAAGTAGAACTTCGATGAAGTACTACCTCTTGAACGGGATAGTGGTGCAGCTCGGAAAATGTTCTGTAATGCCCACACCAAGCGAAGAGGAAATCAATGATGATGATCAAGGTACTTCGGATCAAGTTGCTCACGAACCGTAGGTCCACTAGGACACGTTCCGCACTGCAGTGAATGCAGCAACCCTGTCACGGAAATCATGTTGTTAGACAACGGTGAACCTTGAACTATGAAGAAGCGATGGCGGGCCGGATTCCAATAAATGGCTCAAGCCATGAAATCCGAGATAGGATCCATGTATGAAAACAAAGTATGGACTTTGACAGACTTGCCCGATGATCGTGGCGATAGAAAATAAATGGATCTTTAAGAGGAAGACGGACGCGGATGGTAATGTCACCATCTATAAAGCTCGACTTGTCGCTAAGGGTTATCGGCAAGTTCAAGGAATTGACTACGATGAGACTTTCTCACCCGTAGAGAAGCTTAAGTCCGTCCGAATCATGTTAGCAATTGCCGCATACTATGATTATGAGATATGGCAGATGGACGTCAAAACAGCGTTCCTTAACGGATATCTTAAGGAAGAGCTGTATATGATGCAGCCGGAAGGTTTTGTCGATCCTAAGAATGCTGACAAAGTATGCAAGCTCCAGCGTTCCATTTATGGGCTGGTGCAAGCATCTCGGAGTTGGAACATTCGCTTTGATGAGATGATCAAAGCGTTTGGGTTTATGCAGACTTATGGAGAAGCCCGCGTTTACAAGAAAGTGAGTGGGAGCTCTGTAGCATTTCTCATATTATATGTAGATGACATACTTTTGATGGGAAATGATATAGAACTCTTGGACAGCATTAAGGCCTACTTGAATAAAAGTTTTTCAATGAAGGATCTTGGAGAAGCTGCTTATATATTAGGCATCAAGATCTATAGAGATAGATCGAGACGCCTCATAGGTCTTTCACAAAGCACATACCTTGATAAGATTTTGAAGAAATTCAAAATGGATCAGTCCAAGAAAGGGTTCTTGCTGTATTGCAAGGTGTGAGATTGAGCTCAGCTCAATGCCCGACCACTGACAAAAGATAAAGAAGAGATGAGTGTCATCCCCTATGCTTCAGCCATAGGATCTATTATGTATGCCATGCTGTGTACGGACCTGATGTAAACCTTGCCGTAAGTTTGGTAGGAAGGTACCAAAGTAATCCCGCAAGGAACACCGACAATGGTCAAGAATATCCTAAAGTACCGAAAAGGACAAAGGACATGTTTCTTGTTTATGGAGGTGACGAAGAGCTCGTCATAAAGGGTTACGTCGGCGCTTAGCTTCGATCTGCATCTGGATGACTCAAAGTCACAAACCGGATACGTGTATATGTTGAATGGTGGAAGCGATGGTAGTGCATTGCAAGCAGAAGCGTCGTGGCGGGATCTACATGTGAAGCGGAGTACATGGCAGCCTCGGAGGCAGGCATGAAGCAATTTGGGTGAAGGAGTTCATCACCGACCTAGGAGTCATACCCAATGCGTCGGGGCGATCAAACTCTTCTGACAACACCGGAGCTATTGCCCTTGCCAAGGAGCCCGGGTTTCACAAGAAGACCGAGCACATCAAGCGTCGCTTCAACTCCATCCGTGAAAATGTTCAAGATGGAGACATAGAAATTTGTAAAGTGCATACGGATTTGAATGTCGCAGATCCGTTGACTAAACCTCTCCATGGGCAAAACATGATCAACACCGAACTCTATGGGTGTTCGATTCATCACAATGTAACTAGATTATTGACTCTAGTGCAAGTGGGAGACTGTTGGAAATATGCCCTAGAGGCAATAATAAAAGCATTATTATTATATTTCCTTGTTCATGATGATTGTCTTTTATTAATGCTATAACTGTATTATCCGGAAATCGTAATACACGTGTGAATACATAGACTACAATACATCCCTAGTAAGCCTCTAGTTGACTAGCTCGTTGGTCAACAGATAGTCATGGTTTCCTGACTATGGACATCAGATGTCATTGACAACGGGATCACGTCATTAGGAGAATGACGTGATGGACAAAACCCAATCCTAAGCATAGCACAAGATCGTGTAGTTCGTTTTGCTAGAGCTTTTCCAATGTCAAGTATCTCTTCCTTAGACCATGAGATCGTTCAATTCCGGATACCGTAGGAGTGCTTTGGGTGTATCAAGCGTCACAACGTAATCGGGTGACTATAAAGGTGCACTACAGGTATCTCCGAAAGTAACCATCGGGTTGACACGGATCGAGGCGGGATTTGTCACTCCGTGCGTGGAGAGGTTTCACCAGGCCCACTCGGTAATGCATCATCATAATGAGCTCAAAGTGATCAAGTGTCCGTCACGGGATCATGCATTGCGATGCAGTAAAGTGACTTGCCGCAGAACGAGACTAAGCGAGGTATTGGGATACCGACGATCGAGTCTCGGCAAGTAACATACCGTTGGACAAAGGGAATAGAATACGGGGTTGCTTGAACCCTTGACATCGTGGTTCATCCGATGACAACATCGAGGAGCATGTGGGAGCCAACATGGGTATCCAGATCCCGCTGTTGGTTATTGACTTGAGGTAGTCTCGGTCATGTTCGCATGTCTCCCGAACCCGTAGGGTCTACACACTTAAGGTTCGGTGGACGCTAGGGTTATTAGGAAGACAAGTATGTGATTACCGAATGTTGTTCGAGTCCCGGATGAGATCCCGGACGTCACGAGGAGTTCGGAATGGTCCGGAGGTAAAGATTTATATATGGAAAGTGGTTAAGCGGACTCCGGAAAGTTTGGGGTATACCGGTAATGTATCGGGGCCAAGGAGAGTTAGGAGGTCCAGGGAAGGGCCAGCCCTCGGGGGCACATGGGCTAAGTGGGAGAGGGAGCCAGCCTGGTGGGCTGGGCGCACCTCCCCTTAGGCCCATGCTTGGCTAGGGCAAGGGAGGAAACCCTAAGGAAAAAAAGGCGCCCCCTAGCTTGGGGGCAAGCCACCCTCCCTCCTCCCCTTTGGCCGCCGCCCCATCTAGGGTTTCCCTAGATGGCGGCCCCCTGGCCCTCTCCTCCTATAAATAGAGGGGTGGGGGAGGCTAGACACACCATTGAAGGCGCAGCCCTCCCCACCCCAACTCCTCTCTTTCTCCGCGTGTGCTTGTCGAAGCCACAGCCGGAGAACCTTCAGACCAATTGCACCACGCCGTCGTGCTGCCATTGGAGTTGTCTTCCTCAACCTCTCCTTCTCCCTTGCTGGATCAAGACGGAGGAGACGCCATCGTCCCGTACGTGTGTTGAACACGGAGGTGCTGTCCTTTCAGCACTTTGCTCATCGGTGATCGGAATCACGTTGGGACCGTCATCATCATCACCACTCCCTCGAACGCTTCCGTACTCGATCTACAAGTGGTATGTAGATGCAAACTCTCTCTCTTTACTCGTTGCTTAGATGAACTCATAGATAGATCTTGGTGAAACCGTAGGAAAATTTTAATTTTCTGCAACGTTCCCCAACACTGGCCAGAGGTGGGAGTAGTAGGGGGCGGTGAGGCCTGAGCGGCAGCACAGCCGGCCACGGGATGCGGGAGCAAGTGGTCCCGTCGGTGCTGGATTTGGCGGCTGAAGCAAAAAGATCAGAGATTGAAGAAACACGACGGCCGTTGGATTGACATCCAACGGTTACGTCTGCTAGAAATCATTTGTTGACGTATATAATATGTAAAAAATATCTTGCATATGTGTCAACTTAATAGGCCCACAAGTCAGACCATTCCCTATTTTTTTAATAATTTATATATAGCTCATTGCAACTTCTTATGCAATTTATTGCAGTCTGTTTTTTTGTTGGCCAGGGCCAGGATTAAAATCTTTAACGAAATTTCGCATATTTCTGTGGGTTCCAAACTATTTGTAATACCGAAATGTCGAGCCAGATTTAAAGTACTTTGAAGATATATTTAAAGTTGGTTAAAGCCCAGTGAAATTGGAATCTGAAAATGTGAAAAAATTCAGAAATTATAAAGTAATTGCCAATTTATCACCTGTTTTTATATTTACAGCCCATTTTATATTACTTTCAAGATTTGCAGACGTCTTGAAAGAGTTGCAGCCCATCAGGGCGTAGAAAAATAAGTAGGCCTAGATTGGGTATTCTTTAGAAAAAATAAACTGGGCTCATTTTCACAAAGAAAAAATAGCTGGGCTAGTCATGTGGTGAACATAAAATATAAGCCTGGGCTAGACGGGCCACAGCCCAGTTGAAACCCTCTTCCGTCTCAACAATAACAAAAAAAAATACTGCTCGAGCAGCTATGCCCCAGGTGTCAGCCGATCTTGTGATGTTCTCTTGTCTATTGACTATATACGCTGACAATGTCGTGGGTCCCAGATGTCAGGAAACCACTAGGAGGAAGCATTTTCTTTTTCCATACGCTGACAATGGAGTATATATAACAAAAAATGAGGAACTTCCTTGCGTCCGGCCATGGACATGGTGGGCCCCTACTATCATCCTCTCCGCGTATAGTCCTCTGCCGATTCCTCTTGTTTGTTGACCATGTTGATGTGGCACCCCGGCTCAGAGCAACCGGTTTACCCTGCATTGCCAGCCCAGAGATCGAGTCTTCTGGCAATACACAACAACATGGTACAGAAATAACCGCTTTATTGATACTAGCGTGGTACAAAGGTCTGATATTACATCGAGATTTGAGGCCAAGCGGCACACACAGTGCTGCTGGACAGTATGTACATTATTTAATGAACATGGCTGGGGCCTCGATCACACGAAACTACACGGCAGCGGAAGAACGACGTAGCGGAACTCTGGCACAGGGACACCGACGTGGACACGTCCTAGACACGAGATGCGCTCCGATGCGAATCAACTTGCCTGAAAGCTGGCATGACACGCCAGGTCAGTACATTGAATGTACTTGCAAGCTCACAACAAACATAAGCACGGTGACAGACAATATCATGATAATTAATCAAGTTAAATTAATGCGAGAAATTACTACAAATGCAAAGCTACGCAAAGCAACCAAACAACGCATAGAGTCACGTGGACTCGCTTACCAGACGGTTAAAGCAACCAAACAGCGTACCGAGTCACATGGACTCGCTTACCAGACGGTTACCTCGTAACCAAATGGTGACCACACCAGGGTCACACCTGAAACCAATCACTCATGAACACCTCGAGTGTTCAAGGTTCACCACGAAACAATGCATCACAACAATTACTAGTTTGCAAAATTAATTATAAAAGTTGATCCATGGTGTGACTTACTCCCGAGTCTTGCCCATAACCGAGGGCACGGCTATCGGTAGATTAAATACGCTCTGCGGAGGTAGCGCACTTTACCCACACTACAGAATACCTGCCTCGTACTCCCATTCGGGTGGACCAAAGTATTCCGACGAAACCCCCCCTTTTCCATGCACTCTCCCCGGCCACTCCGACCATCTCCTCTCAGGGCTAGGTCTTGGGTGGCCCCGTGTCTACCAAAGACACCAACGGCCACCGTCGTGGCAAAACGGTCCCAAACAGGGACAAGGTACCATAAAAACAAAACGAGCACACAATGTTATGTCTGCCTACCGGGCCAGGGTATGCACGCCCATAACCTTCCCTCACGGGAGGCACCGGTGAGAGCCACGACAAATGACCAAATCAAGACCTTCCCATTAGGTAAATGTGGTCGCACTAAATTAAAAACCCGATTCAGTGGCACCATGATGTGATCAACATCATATTCAGGTTGAACTTAATCAAGTATTAACTTTCAGGAAAACTTTTTATTACTAACATGGCATCATACCGGAAATCATGCAACTACTCGTCACAAAGAGCAAGCAACTCTTAAGCATGGATCAAAACAAGCAACATAACTATCTTGCAATACTAAGATCAGAAACTTCTCTGGTTATAACTCATTTTTATCTACAAACAACATTTTTATTAGTTCATCATTTAGTTGAAAACTATTACTAGCAAAAATAGATACCATAACTTTCCATAACAAAATATCTAGTGCAAAATCTTAGTCTACTTAGCCAAACAATTCTATGAACTCAACCAGAAGCTAAAACAAGCATATCAAGCATCATAAAACAACTAGCAATTAACCATATTAATTTATCAAATTTTGAATTCAAATAAAGACTCATATTCAAGTAGAAAACCATAGATATTGAAATAACACCATCCAAATGATTTTGTGGCTTGCCTTAGTGCAGAGGAGGGTGACACTCCTCCTGGTTAGCTTCAAGGCAAGATCCTCCTTCTGAAAATATTTTAAAACCACAAAAATAAATGTCAAAACACATTCTGAAAATCACCAGAAATTCTAGACAACAAGGAAAAATCCACCTTTTGGTGTGCTGCTAGAGCTTTCTGTAACAAAGACAATGCAAAAAGAATCAATTCATTTGGACTTATGGTTTAGAAATGGTGGCTGTTCAAAGTTTAGTCAAATTTCTGATTAAATTTGAATAAATAGAAAATCCTGGGGGGGGGGGGGGGGTGACGTCGAAGGCGTAAAGTGGGAGTGCGCCTCCACTCGTACCGCTTCGGGCGCGAGTGGTGAGGCTGACACTGGGCCCCACCAGTCAGGAGAGAGGGAAGGGGATCGAGATCAGAGGGGAGGCGGTGCCACGGGAGCTCATGCCGTGACGAGGGGTTTGGAGCTAGGCTAGAGGGGTAGATCGGAAGCGGGGCTCGCCGCACACCTGCCCGTACCCGTGGCTTGGCAAAAGATGGACGGAGCTGGTCGCAGTCGAGCTCGCAAGCTTTGGTGGCGGACGGGGTTCGCCGGAGAGGCGGAAGACGGTGGCTAGAGGCAGCTCCGAGGGCTTGGCGGGGTCCAGGCAGCTCCAGCAGACCACCAAGGCCCTGCCCAAGCAGCTGCTTGAGCTCGAGAGGCCCTGGAGAGGTGCAGCTGGCCTGCAGGGATCGCCGGAGTCCTCGGGTCGGGGCGACGGCCAGAGGCCTGCCCCACCGGGCTTCTGCTCGTCTACGTGTTCGTGGAGGTGGTGCGGAGTGGTGCATGGCTAGCAAGGGAGGCGGGGTGGCTTTATATAGCCGGAGCAGGGGGGACGTGTCACCGCCGGAGCGCTCTGGACACGCGGCGAACGTCGACGAGAGGCTCCAACACGAGGGGATAGGGTGCAGCGTCAACACCGGCGCTTGCCCACGCTCGCGGACGAGCACAGGAGCGGTTTGAGATGGGGACAAGCACACACGCTCACTGTGCAGTTTTGGCCGCGACTTGACCGGGCTTGCTGCGGCGGCTCCAGCGTCGGCGAGCGCCAGGGAGGGGTCATGGGTGATGGGTCGAGGGTTGTGGCACATTGCGGCAGTCGGAGTCGAGCGCTTGCATGCACATGCACGAAACAGAACACAAAGCGCCAGCCAGAGCGCGTCGAGACGCTGCCAGGCGCCGTGTCCTCACGTGATCACGAAGCTGGCATGGCCAAAACGATGGCCAGGAGCGGCCAAACCTTGTCTACGAGCTCGACCATGCAGTGATACGTCTAGGAGAGGTGATGGATCATACCCAGGCCGACCAGACACGACTCTACCAAGCTGGCAAGTTTCTGGTCAGAAACTTGGTCGCCAAGTTTGGCCACCTTCTAGAAGGCCATTAGGGCTAATCTCTTGGGGTTTAGGGTTTCTTAGGAAGGTCTTTAAGCTCAAGAAATCTCAAGGCCAAAAGCTCAAGGAAAAATGCACTTGTTGTACAAAGTGCATTTCTGGTCCAGAAGTGAAAATATTTTCTACAGCAAAAATATTACAAAAAGTGATGCAATACTTTTGCATGGGAAGATGTGCCATGGTCCTAAGAATATCTAAGAATTATCTCAGATTTTTCTGAGCAAGAAAAATTGAGGTTGCTTTGGAGCACAAAGTTCTGAAATGAGCTTAAGAAAGAAAAATGAATATTTTCCTTTTAGGAAAAATATTCATTTTATTATTTTGGGAATTTGTGGGAGGAATAATGTAGATAGGTCACTTGGGTGAAAGCCAAGGATATGCCCAAGTGACAAGTCCATTTGAATTGATCCAAAAATCCAAATCAAATCAGGGCAAAAACCACGATGAAAACCAAGTCCGGAAAGAGAGAGAAGGCATGTCCGGTAAAAAGAGAGAAGGAAAAATCCAGGCTGTCATAGTTGACAACGCGAGAAGGCGGTGCCGTGGCGAGCACACCAAAGCACACCGAGGACGACGACGAGGCCTCGGACGTCGGCGTTAACGATTTAGGAGACGGTGGGGTGGCAATGCGTGCGGTCAGGCGTAGCCAACCGTGGGAGGCGGAAGCAGGCGGCCCCACCGGCACTGGTTTGGTTTTGGCGACTGGAGGAACACAGGACTAAAGAAACATGACAGACTGTAAAACCAGCAGGAGTACTTAACAACCTTTACTAAAACCAGCAGGGGCACTTAACAACCATAGCTGAAAGCAGTATGAGTACTTATACAGGTTCAACCGTACAAAGCACGCCTCGAACAGTGCTACTTTGCCTACAGTTAACCAAGGGTGAAGCCGCCAAGCCCCAGGACAAGGCCCAGGCGCTACCCCGCGCATCCACAACCTTCTGAAAGCGGCTTCATCTTGCAATGTGGTCAATAAATAGGATATTCGCTTTAGAGCCATGGAAAAGCAGGAACATAATCTTCTGTCCTATTCTCCAAGATGGACGAGCCTTCATTATTTGAGACCACCCATGAATAAGTATCTTTTCACCTCCAAGGGGAATGGAGTAGGTCGACATAAACATCATGTTGTGACCAAGCGCAAGTCTGACCCGACCATGGTCAGGCATATGTATAGGAACAATAGAACTGGGCAGTTTTTGTTTCAAGAAGATCACAACTATAAAACTATGTATAAGCAAGAGTTTATGAACAACATATATAACAGAAAATAGCTCATACCATAAGTTTCTCGACACAGTTGGACCTGTTCAACGAGTGCAGCAGTGGCACACATATCACGTGGCCTTCCACCATTGAAACGCCCCACAAGGACCTCAAGACGATCAATAAAGTGTAGGAACTTGTGGATGTCGTGCCAGTCAACTTCAGTGCCATCAGTAACAACCGAGTTCTTATAGAATAACAAACGAATAGCCTGCCTAACTCTAAAAAAACCTACATGTGCCACCAACTATAAGAAAATATTAGTTAGAAGTAGCATCTTCGTGAGAGATTCGTTGCTACTTCTAAAGTTAAATTGTGATTAGTTAGACATAATAGGTGGATTAAGAAGTAATCGAGGCAACAAGCAAGAACCAGATACAAAACTAACATGGATGAACAACTAGAACGACGTCGGGGTGGAAGATCACAGTGAAGATGAGACCAGGTTCTGCTATTTCCATCAACATTCGTGCGCCAACTTTTGGTCCGTAACACTTGAGAAAGTTTATCCAAGTTCGGCCATAACAAAGTAGCGATCTTCTTGGTTCATGAAACCAACTTGGAACTTATATCCATGGCTTGTCTTCACCGTGACCATTAAACTGGTGTATTCAGTTATGGCAAGGCCGAGCATCTTGAGTACATGTGTTCTAGCAGAGCAAGGAATGCACTGCAGGAAAAATAATATGAGAACACAATGTATTCCCTATCCAAATCTAGAAATAATTTCCTCCTTCACGTCAGTGTTCACCATGGTACTAGTACCTTTTATCCAAATATAGCAATCCAAATTTCCAAATTAATCGACAACATGTTCAAAAAACCCCACCCTATCGGATAGAAAAGAGGATTCTAGGAACATACTGTGCGCGTTTTGAAATCTTGTGTTAGGATGAGAAGGAACGAGTGTGGCGTCTCGCCGAGGGCACATAAACCTGTAGGTCCTCGCACTTTGGGCACTGCAAATGAAACAAACTAGATTCAGTAGGAAGAAAAATGCATCAACGGCGGCGGCGGCCATCCTAGGATTACCCGCGACCAAGGGACTTGGATTTATCGGGGATGGATGAAGAATTCGTACCTGGTTCTCCATGAGAAAGCCCTATGCAATCGCCGAGAGGGGGTTTTCTCTGAACAAGCAGACGAGGGAGAAGGGGATTCAGGCCCGGTGAAATATTGCTGCTTCGTCCGTCTAGCTTACTGCTAAAGCTGGAAAGGTGGTTTTTTTTTGATTTGACGGCTCATTGGGCATTACTACGGCGCTACGACCGGGGTGTGTCTACCGTGCAGTTGTGCACTCTAATTTGATGCATATGGCACGTGGACCCCATTGCCAGATGTCCCACATATTAGCGAAAGGAAGTAGAAAGACAGGAGTAACTAGTTACACATAAATATATTGAGATACTCCCTCTGTAAAGAAATATAAAATCTTGTATATCACAACTTTATACATAAGAAAAATCAAGGGGAATATATATAATTATAAAAAATAGAGTTTTTTTAACACAGTATAGACGAGCTGGTGATGGTGTGCCTGCCATCCTACAGTATAGGTCGTCCAATTTATATTTGACGGATAGGAAGGAAACTATGGCAATTTTGCAAAAAGGTACCCACACACCTATCCACATTTGCAAATAAGGCCGTCCCTCGTTCATCCTTTTCTCTCACAAGATAAAATGCTCATACAAATGCATCTTGATGTTACGTGCAGCACATGGGCATTATGGGGGTTCAACTGAGAATATAATACTCAGACAAGCTCACGGTTCTGGACTTTGGGCCACAGGCCGGTGGGCCTGCACGTTTGGGGGCCCATGTGTTCTACCTCAACGCTTTTCATATTGCAAGCGATTGGTACGGCACTGGTTTTAGATGTTGTCGCAAGGCGAATACACAAAATTGAATAAAGCACGGCAGCTGTTAGAATGAAATCGAACGACAGTTCCTAACCAGCATCAGAGTTGCAATTCTATCAACGATATACCACGTGATAAATAATACTATCATACTACTTATATACACAGGACACTTTTTTCACCATGCCAGATTATTACATCAAAATCTCTCAAAGTATAGATCAGTTCGGCAGTTGCGTGCTGCTACTAAAGAATTTCAAAGTTGATTTGGACCAGCTCTCCTTGCCGAGAAAGTTCGATTTTGAAATCATACCCTACCGCAAGATATTATTTAGATTTGAACCTTCACCATCCTTTAGCATCAATCATGATGCGACCATCCTTTGTACTTATGGTATATTGAGCAGGTTCATTCACACCAAGGATGCGCATGATAAGAGAAACTTGGCCACGGTTGCCCGGATTGT
The DNA here is from genome assembly GCA_021605145.1 of Aegilops bicornis. Lineage (NCBI taxonomy): Eukaryota > Viridiplantae > Streptophyta > Magnoliopsida > Poales > Poaceae > Aegilops > Aegilops bicornis. Next base: position 507,053,248 of record CM038673.1, read on the forward strand.
TGAACGACTCCCTCATTGCTCTAGGCATTCTCTGTTTGCAAACAAGAAGACATACACAAACAGTTAGATCAACATAGTGAATCATGTGAAACAACATGGAAATAAAAAAGAACGAAGCACCTGGGCGGCCAATGCTTACCAAGAAGGTGGACATGCCGGTTTTTGTAAGGACTTTGGTATATGAAGTGCGAGCAGCCCGATCTGTTCTTTGGTGCAAGCTGCTGGTTCCGTTACTTGCGGGCCGGAGCATATGCAAGTGCAAGTGTTGGTGCAGGTGCCGATGCCGTTTCTGGTGTCCGTGCCGGTGTGACTGGTAGTGCCGCAGCTGCTGCCGGAGATGGTGTTCCTCGTAGAGCTGGTGCCAGTGTCGGAGCAGGTGCCAGTGTCGATGCCTGATCCTCCGGTAGATCAGCATGACCCGCTGATGCAGTCGGTGCCCAATCCTCAGCTGGATCTGACTGAGCTGCTGCCCCTGTCAGTGCTAGAGCAACTGCCGGTGCTCGATCCATTGCTGAAGGTGGTACCGATGTGTGAGACAGCGGCGATTGTGTCTGGTCTGCTATGATCAGCTTTCTAACTTGAGTAGGCTCCGTGACCGTGATCCAGTCTTTTTTTTCATTTCTTTTAAACGCGAGAAGGACTAATTGTGGCATGTTTGTTAAACCAAACAACAGTTCATCATAGGGATTCAGCTTGTACTCAGACAACAAACTGATCAAATTTTTTCCAGTAATATAAGTGCTAGAGCGATTGCCTTAGCATTCTTGACACAACATAAGAAGTGAAACCTGCAAAAATAGCCATCGTAGAGCAAACCAAACAGTTTATTCTGTGATGAATGTCACATGGAAAAACCTGCATCATAAAATTGCAGCAAAAGAAAGAAAACATGACATTAAATGAATAAGATTTAGACAGTAAATCAATAAGATTTACTTGATGTGACACGAGTGAATCCTTACCAGGAAATCACTATGTTGAAGTACTAAACAGAAGATTGATCGTCCAACTACGCGTGGCATGCAGGGCCCCCGCCTACTCCCACAAGCAGGACAGTCCAAAGGTCATGACAAATTGTATGGACCGAACATCCATGGGACCGGAAGTCCTGGTGGGTGCGATAAACCCTGCAATGCATACAGATATTGGAGTGTAACCATAATTGATAAAGCATCCTCACAAAAAGATGATCTAGATACTTCAAAATATATATACTGAATTGAGTGGACATACATTAACATAGACTGTTCTCAGGACTCACCACACGCCAAAAGCGGTAGTACTAAACAAAACAGGGTTCACAAACACAAATCAAGTACTGTACAATAGTACTTACTACAGACAAGCAAAGTTGCACTAATTAAACTCTGCAGACTATTTCTTTCCACCGACCTACAGGATGATCCCCGCATAACTAACTAGGACATGGACTTTGTGAGAGATGTCTACCTGCACCATCACCATCTCGTCAACCTTGGAGAACCTAACAGAGTTGTCTTTCCACTCATAAACATGACGATGAAGACAGGCCGCATCAGATTTGTCAGGAAGCTTTGCAAGAACCACACCCTTCGTAATCGAAGGCACAACCAGGAAATTGTTGTGGACAGACTCGAGAACACGCCTGACAACGATGCTACAGGAAAACACTAGTTCAGGACACATGGCGACAAGGACACAACAATTGGATAGTTTAGCAGTAGAACTCATCCTCAGGTCTTCCAGTTCACACGACATGACTTTGAGAACTTCATCTCCACTGCGGACCTGGTTCTAATTCAAACAGAAATCATATATTTTATTACTACCTCCGTTCAGAAATATAAGATGATTTTTGATATTTTACTCCATATATGACTACATATACGCACATAAATGAGTGAACAAAGACACTAGAACATGTCTTCAAAGGCATGAGAGCAGAGGGACTACTTGCAATATCCATAAGACAAGTTCTTGGCCTTAAATATACCCTCTTCAAAGGTAGCATTGATGTTCATAAAGTAGTTAAAAGTAATCTACAAGAAATCAGTGTCAACCTCTCGCATGTTTTGGTCAAAAGAGGAATTTAGAACCGTCATTTGGCACACAAAAATCACATGCAAGATCACCTAGAAAGTTGTACTACTAGTACTAGTACTGCTTGTTCGATGAAAAAACATGATCAAGATCGAGAAAGGATCGTCAAGAAGAGATATTACCTGGACTTGCTGAATGAGGGATCCCGGAGAGGGGGGCTTGGACAAGGCGATGGCTTTGAGCTTGTCTACGGTAGTCTCGGCGGGGTGCTTGCGCTTCTTCGTACCATGTGCCTCGACGGTTTTGGCCAGAGCCATAGAAATCACTTTGGCCGGTGCTCCAGCGTCCATCAATAAATTGTAAAATAGAAATAAAAGAAAAGAAACCATAATCACAAACCCAAAAGAAGAACAGGGAGGGAGAGGATCAGTCTCGGGGTTGCAAGACCGGGCCTTGGCCAGAATCAACACCATTGATGCACTCACCTTTCCTTCTTTGGGAAAGAAGAACAAAGGCAGAAGCAGGTCAGGGTTTTCTTGAAGAAATGAGGAACAAGATGAGGGAGAAGTGAGTGGGGGTTTTCTTCAAGAGAGGAAGCTGAGAGAGAAGGGTGAAATGATGGTTGCTTCGTCCGTCCAACTTACTGCTGGAAAGGAGGGGGTTTTGTGATTTGATGGCTCATTGGGCATTACTGCGACGCTTCGATCGGGGTAGCCTACCGTGCAGTTGGGCACTCTACTATGGAGTAATTTAGTGCATGGCTAGTGGACCCCGATGTTGGTTATCCCACACATCGGTGAAAGTGAGTAGCAAGGTTCCCGATGACCGTCGAGGAGGATCCGCACGGTAGAGCGTGTCCACAATTTTTCTGAAGAAAAAAATGATTACAACAAGCGTTTCCACTCTTACGACGGAGGAGTGCGAAACACGACAGCCACTTGAACATACACAGTGCTCCTACTACTAGGCATGTGCAGTGGTTCATACGTCAGTACTACATAATCTTGTTGCTAGTGTAGTAAGATATGGCGATAACAAATGATGTGCGCATGTCAACTATATGAACAATAATGTAACATAGTACTGCTTTTTTGACTATCTGGTCGAGAATGAATGGTGAGATCAATGGTAGCAGAACTAGGTCTATAGCGCATGGAGAGTATGGTGCTACAGTACTCCACGAAACATGAACCATATGAAGCACGAATCAATGTTAGGCAGGGTGTACGAAGGGTGCACGGGATGGGAGCAAAAGTTCCTTCTCAACCCACTTTTGGGTGTTTGCAGAGTGCATGAAGGGTGCATGAGTCCACACTAGTAGGTTAACACAAATACTGTTGGGGAACGTAGTAATTTCAAAATTTTCCTACGCACACGCAAGATCATGGTGATGCATAGCAACGAGAGGGGAGAGTATTGTCCACGTACCCTCGTAGACCGTAAGCGGAAGCGTTATGACAACGCGGTTGATGTAGTCGCACGTCTTCACGATCCGACCGATCCAAGTACCGAACGTCACGGCACCTCCGAGTTCAGCACTGCGTTCAGCTCGATGGCGATCCCGGACTCCGATCCAGCAAAGTGTCGGGGATGAATTCCGTCGACCTGACGGCGTGGTGGCGATGATGATGCTCTACGGCGCAGGGCTTCGCCTAAACTCATGACGATATGACCGAGGTGGAATATGGTGGAGGGGGGCACCGCACACGGCTAAGAGATCCAAGGGATCAATTGTTGTGTCTTTGGTGCTAGCCCTGCCCCTCTATTTATATGTTGAGCCCCGGGGTCGAAACTTGGAGCAAGAGCCTCCTCAAAGTCGGTTTTGCCCGAAAGGTAAGAGTCCCACTCGGACTCCAGGACCAAATGCCACAATCCTTGGCGTCTGGCCCAGACGCCATGGGCCTCGGCGTCGGCCCGGGGCGACGCGGTCTCCGACGTTTGGCCCCGGCCTCCATAAAACTCTTTTGCACCGACCTAAAGCCTCATGGGCTTGACCCCTTGGCCTAAACATATCATCCAATATATGAATCTTTACGTCTCGACCATTTCGAGACTCCTCGTCATGTCCCCGATCTCATCCGGGACTCCGAACTCCTTCGGTACATCAAAACATGTAAACTCATAATATAAGCATCGCCGAAACCTTAAGCGTGCGGACCCTACGGGTTCGAGAACTATGTAGACATGACCGAGAACTATTCTTGGTCAATAACCAATAAGCGGAACCTGGATGCCCATATTGGTTCCTACATATTCTACGAAGATCTTTATCGGTCGGACCGCATAACAACATCGTTGTTCCCTTTGTCATCGGTATGTTACTTGCCCGAGATTCGATCGTCGGTATCCAATACCTAGTTCAATCTACATTCTTGACAAGTCTCTTTACTCGTTCCGTAATACATCATCTCACAGCTAACTCATTAGTTGTAATGCTTGCAAGGCTTAGTGATGTGCATTACCGAGAGGGCCCAGAGATACCTCTCCGACAATCGGAGTGACAAATCCTAATCTCGAAATCGCCAACCCAACATACGCCTTTGGAGACACCTGTAGTACTCCTTTATAATCACCCGATTACGTTGTGACGTTTGGTAGTACCCAAAGTGTTCCTCCGTAAACGGGAGTTGCATAATCTCATAGTTATAGGAACATGTATAAGTCATGGATAAAAGCAATAGCAACATACTAAGCGATCGGGTGCTAAGCTAATGGAATGGGTCATGTCAATCAGATCATTCAACTAATGATGTGACCTTGTTAATCAAATGACAACTCCTTTGTCAATGGTTAGGAAACTTAACCATCTTTGATTAACAAGCTAGTCTAGTAGAGGCATACTAGTGACACTCTGTTTGTCTATGTATTCACACATGTATTATGTTTCCGGTTAATACAATTCTAGCATGAATAATAAACATTTATCATGAAATAAGGAAATAAATAATAACTTTATTATTGCCTCTAGGGCATATTTCCTTCAGTCTCCCACTTGCACTAGAGTCAATAATCTAGTTCACATCGCCATGTGATTTAACATTAATAGTTCACATCTATATGTGGTTAACACCCATAGTTCACATCGACATGTGACCAACACCCAAAGGGTTTACTAGAGTCGATAATCTAGTTCACATCGCCATGTGATTAACACCCAAAGAGTACTAAGGTGTGATCATGTTTTGCTTGTGAGATAATTTTAGTCAGCAGATTACTGTCACATTCGAGCCGTAAGTATTTTGCAAATTTCTATGTCTACAATGCTCTGCACGGAGCTACTCTAGCTAATTGCTCCCACTTTCAATATGTATCCAGATTGAGACTCAGAGTCATCTAGATTAGTGTTAAAACTTGCATCGACGTAACCCTTTATGACGAACCTTTTTCCACTTCCATAATCGAGAAACATATCCTTATTCCACTAAGGATAATTTTGACCACTGTCCATTGATCTACTCCTAGATCATTATTGCACTCCCTTGCCAAGCTTAGTGGTAGGGTATGCAATAGATCCGCAGTACCTGACATGGCATACTTTATAGAACCTATGGCTGAGGCATAGGGAATGACTTTCATTCTCTTTCTATCTTCTGCCGTGGTCGGGTTTTGAGTCTTACTCAATCTCACACCTTGTAACACAGGCAAGAACTCTTTCTTTGACTGTTCCATTTTGAACTACTTCAAAATCTTGTCAAGGTATGTATTCATTGAAAAACTTATCAAGCGTCTTGATCTATCTCTATAGATCTTGATGCTCAATATGTAAGCAGCTTCACCGAGGTCTTTCTTTGAAAAACTCCTTTCAAACACTCCTTTATGCTTTGCAGAATAATTCTACATTATTTCCGATCAACAATATGTCATTCACATATACTTATCGAAAGGTTGTAGTGCTCCCACTCACTTTCTTGTAAATACAGGCCTTTCCAAAAGTTCAGATAAAACTATATGCTTTGATCAACTTATCAAAGCATATATTCCAACTCGAGATGCTTGCACCAGTCCATAGATGGATCATTGGAGCTTGCATATTTTGTTAGCATCTTTAGGATTGACAAAACCTTCTAGTTGCATCACATACAACTCTTTCTTTAATAAATCCATTAAGGAATGCAGTTTTGTTTATCCATTTGCCGATTTCATAAAATGCGGCAATTGCTAACATGATTCGGACAGACTTAAGCATAGATACGAGTGAGAAACTCTCATCGTAGTCAACACCTTGAACTTGTCGAAAACCTTTTGCGACAATTCTAGCTTTGTAGATAGTAACACTACTATTAGTGTCCGTCTTCCTCTTGAAGATCCATTTATTTAACTTGACTTGCTGATCATCGAGCAGGTCCACCAAAGTCCCCACTTTGTTCTTATATATGGATCCTATCTCAGATTTTATGGCCTCAAGCCATTTCGCGGAATCTGGGCTCATCATCGCTTCCTCATAGTTCGTAGGTTCATCATGGTCAAGTAACATGACTTCTAGAATAGGATTACCGTACCACATTGGTGCGGATCTTATTTTTGGAAGACCTACGAGGTTTTGGTAGTAACTTGATCTTGAAGTTTCATGATCATCATCATTAGCTTCCTCACTAATTGGTGTAGGCATCACTGGAACTGATTTCAGTGATGAACTAGTTTCCAATTCGGGAGAAGGTACAAATTACCTTATTAAGATCTACTTTCCTCCCACTCACTTCTTTCGAGAGAAACTCCTTCTCTAGAAAGGATCCATTCTTAGCAACGAATGTTTTGCCTTTGGATCTGTGATAGAAGGAGTACCCAACAGTTTCCTTTGGGTATTCTATGAAGACGCACTTTTCCGATTTGGGTTCGAGCTTATCGGTTGAAAACCTTTTTTTCACATAAGCATCGCAACTCCAAACTTTAAGAAACGACGGCTTAGGTTTCTTGCTAAACCATAGTTCATACGGTGTCGTCTCAACGGATTTAATGGTGCCCTATTTAACGTGAATGCAGCTGTCTCTAATGCATAACCCCAAAAGCGATATTGGTAAATCGGTAAGAGACATCATTGATCGCACCATATCAAATAAAGTGCGGTTATGACGTTCGGACACACCATTACGTTATGGTGTTCCATGTGGCGTGAGCTGTGAAACTATTCCACATTGTTTTATATGAAGGCCAAACTCGTAACTCAAATATTCTCCTCCACGATCAGATCGTAGAAACTTTATTTTCTTGTTACGATGATTCTCCACTTCACTCTGAAATTCTTTGAACTTTTCAAATGTTTCAGACTTGTGCTTCATTAAGTAGATATACTCATATCTGCTCAAATCATCTTGTGAAGGTCAGAAAATAACGATACTTGCCACGAGCATCAACACTCATTGGATTGCATACATCGGTATGTATTATTTCCAATAAGTCGGTAGCTCGTTCCATTGTTCCGAAGAACGGAGTTTTAGTCATCTTGCCCAAAAGGCACGGTTCGCAAGCATCAAGCGATTCATAACCAAGTGATTCCGAAAATCCATCTTTATGGAGTTTCTTCATGCGCTTTACACCGATATGACCCAAACGGTAGTGCCACAAATAAGTTGCACTATCATTATTAACTTTGCATCTTTTGGCCTCAATATTATGAATATGTGTATCACTACGATCGAGATCCAACAAACTATTTTCATTGGGTGTATGACCATTGAAGGTTTTATTCATGTAAACAGAACAACAATTATTCTATGATTTTAAATGAATAACCGTATTGCAATAAACATGATCAAATCATATTCATGCTCAACGCAAACGCCAAATAACATTTATTTAGGTTTAACACTAATCCCGAAAATATAGGGAGTGTGCGATGATGATCATATCAATCTTGGAACTACTTCCAACACTCATCTTCACTTCCCCTTCAACTAGTTTCTGTTCATTCTGCAACTCCCGTTTCAAGTTACTACTCTTAGCAACCGAACCAGTATCAAATACCGAGGGGTTGCTACGAACACTAGTAAAATACACATCAATAATCTGTATATCAAATATACCTTTGTTCACTTTGCCATCCTTCTTATCCGCCAAATACTTGGGGTAGTTCCGCTTCTAGTGACCAGTTCCATTGCAGCAAAAGCATTTAGTCTCAGGCTTAGGTCCAGACTTGGGCTTCTTCACTCCAGCAGCAACTTGCTTGCCGTTCTTCTTGAAGTTCCCCTTCTTCCCTTTGCCCTTTTCCTTGAGACTAGTGGTCTTGTCAATGATCAACACTTGATGCTCTTTCTTGATTTCTACCTTCGTCGATTTCAACATCACGAAGAGCTCGGGAATCGTTTTCGTCATCCCTTGCATACTATAGTTCATCACGAAGTTCTAGTAACTTAGTGTTGGTGACTAGAGAATTCTGTCAATCACTATCTTATCCGGAAGATTAACTCCCACTTGATTCAAGCGATTGAAGTACCGGACAATCTGAGAACATGCTCACGAGTTGAGTGATTCTCTTCCATCTTTTAGCTATAGAACTTGTTGGAGATTTCATATCTCTCAACTCGGGTATTTGCTTGAAATATTAACTTCAATTCCTGGAACATCTCATATGGTCCATGACGTTCAAAACGTCTTTGAAGTCCCGATTCTAAGCTGTTAAGTATGGTGCACTAAACTATCAAGTAGTCATCATATTGAGCTAGCCAAAGCGTTCATAACGTCTACATTTGCTCCTGCAATAGGTACATCACCTAGCGGTGCATTAAGGACATAATTCTTACGTGCAGCAATGAGGATAAACCTCAGATCACGGATCCAATCCGCATCATTGCTACTAACATCTTTCAATACAATTTTCTCTAGGAACACATATAAAAACATAGGGAAGCAACAACGCGAGCTATTGATCTACAACATAATTTGCAAAATACTACCAGGACTAAGTTCATGATAAATTAAAGTTCAATTAATCATATTACTTAAGAACTCCCACTTAGATAGACATCTCTCTAGTCATCTAAGTGATCACGTGATCCAAATCAACTAAACCATAACCGATCATCACGTGAGATGGAGTAGTTTTCAATGGTGAACATCAATATGTTGATCATATTCGCTATATGATTCACGCTTTCGACCTTTCGGTCTCCGTGTTCCGAGGCCATATCTGCATATGCTAGGCTCGTCAAGTATAACTCGAGTATTCTGCGTGTGCAAAACTGGCTTGCACCCGTTGTAGATGGACGAGAGCTTATCACACCCGATCATCACGTGGTGTCTCGGCACGACGAACTTTGGCAACGGTGCATACTCAGGAGAACACTACTTGATAATTTTTAGTGAGAGATCATCTTAAAATGCTACCACAATCAAAGCAAAATAAGATGCATAAAGGATAAACATCACATGCAATCAATATAAGTGATATGATATGGCCATCATCATCTTGTGCTTGTGATCTCCATCTCCGAAGCACCGTCGTGATCACCATCGTCACCGGCGCGACACCTTGATCTCCATCGTAGCATCGTTGTCGTTTACGCCATCTATTGCTTTCACGACTATCGCTACCGCTTAGTGATAAAGTAAAAGCAATTACAGTATGCGTTGCATTTCATACAATAAAGCGACAACCATATGGCTCCACCGATTGCCGATAACTCCGGTTACAAAACATGATCATCTCATACAATAAAATATAGCATCACGTCTTGACCATATCACATCACAACATGCCTGCAAAAACAAGTTAGACGTCCTCTACTTTGTTGTTGCAAATTTTACGTGGCTGCTACGGGCTTAAGCAAGAACCAATCTCACCCACGCATCAAGACCACAACGATACTTCGTCAAATAGACTCCGCTTTTAACCTTCTCAAGGACCGGGCGTAGCCACACTCGGTTCAACTAAAGTGAGAGAGACAGACACCCGCCAGCCACCTTTAAGCACGAGTGCTCAGAACGGTGAAACCAGTCTCGCGTAAGCGTCACGCGTAATGTCGGTCCGGCCGCTTCATCTCACAATACCGCTGAACCAAAGTATGACATGCTTTGGTAGGCGGTATGACTTGTATCGCCCACAACTCGGTTGTGTTCTACTCGTGCAAAACATCAAACCATAAAAACCTAGGCTCGGATGCCACTGTTGGGGAACGTAGTAATTTCAAAATTTTCCCACGCACACGCAAGATCATGGTGATGCATAGCAACGAGAGGGAGAGTATTGTCCACGTACCCTCGTGAGACCGTAGAAGCGGAAGCGTTATGACAACGCGGTTGATGTAGTCGACGTCTTCACGATCCGACCGATCCAAGTACCGAACGCACGGCACCTCCGAGTTCAGCACACGCTCAGCTCGATGACGATCCCGGACTCCGATCCGGCAAAGTGTCAGGGATGAATTCCACAAGACGACGGCGTGGTGACGATGATGATGCTCTCATCGGCGCAGGGCTTCGCCTAAACTCCGCTGACGATATGACCGAGGTGGAATATGGTGGAGGGGCACCGCACACGGCTAAGACATCCAAGGGATCAATTGTTGTGTCTTTGGTGCTAGCCCTGCCCCTCTATTTATATGTTGAGCCCCGGGGTCGAAACTTGGAGCAAAAGCCTCCTCAAAGTCGGTTTTGCCCGAAAGGTAAGAGTCCCACTCGGACTCCAGGACCAAACGCCACAATCCTTGGCGTCTAGCCCAGACGCCATGGGCCTCGGCGTCTGGCCCAGGGCCAGACGCCAGGATCTCCGGCGTTTGGCCCCCTGGCCTCCGCAAAACTCTTTTTGCACCGACCTAAAGCCTCATGGGCTTGACCCCTTGGCCTAAACATATCATCCAATATATGAATCTTTACGTCTCGACCATTTCGAGACTCCTCGTCATGTCCCCGATCTCATCCGGGACTCCGAACTCCTTCGGTACATCAAAACATGTAAACTCATAATATAATTGTCATCGAAACCTTAAGCGTGCGGACCCTACGGGTTCGAGAACTATGTAGACATGACCGAGAACTATTCTTGGTCAATAACCAATAGCGGAACCTGGATGCCCATATTGGTTCCTACATATTCTACGAAGATCTTTATCGGTCAGACCGCATAACAACATACGTTGTTCCCTTTGTCATCGGTATGTTACTTGCCCGAGATTCGATCGTCGGTATCCAATACCTAGTTCAATCTAGCATCGACAAGTCTCTTTACTCGTTCCGTAATACATCATCTCACAGCTAACTCATTAGTTGTAATGCTTGCAAGGCTTAGTGATGTGCATTACCGAGAGGGCCCAGAGATACCTCTCCGACAATCGGAGTGACAAATCCTCATCTCGAATACGCCAACCCAACATCTGCCTTTGGAGACACCTGTAGTACTCCTTTATAATCACCCGATTACGTTGTGACGTTTGGTAGTACCCAAAGTGTTCCTCCGGTAAACGGAGTTGCATAATCTCATAGTTATAGGAACATGTATAAGTCATGGATAAAAGCAATAGCAACATACTAAACGATCGGGTGCTAAGCTAATGGAATGGGTCATGTCAATCAGATCATTCAACTAATGATGTGACCTTGTTAATCAAATGACAACTCCTTTGTCAATGGTTAGGAAACTTAACCATCTTTGATTAACAAGCTAGTCTAGTAGAGGCATACTAGTGACACTCTGTTTGTCTATGTATTCACACATGTATTATGTTTCCGGTTAATACAATTCTAGCATGAATAATAAACATTTATCATGAAATAAGGAAATAAATAATAACTTTATTATTGCCTCTAGGGCATATTTCCTTCAAATACACAAAGAGGGAACAACTATATTGAGATGAGAATGCAACCAAACACACCCACATGCTTTGTGCTACAGTGACTGATCTGCACCATCTGAGTTTGATCCAACAGTCATGTTGCGCCGAGACATGGACATGCCCATGCAGAGGACGCCTAAACACCACTGAAGTCCCTCTGCTTCTCGAGGCGCACGACGTTGGTGATGCAGGGTGCAACCACCTGTAGAGCCCGCTCCCAGTCGACGGGAGCCAGCTTGTCAAAGTCGGTGTCCAATGGCGCGAATGGATTCCGGTGATGGAGCCCTGAGAGGATTCTCTCGGCAACGGTGACGGCAGCCCGTAACCCCTCCTTGTCGAGCTCCGCCCCCACCATCGCGCGGAGACGGCTCAGCTCCTCGGAGATATAGGTGAAGAAGGAGACCAGGTCAGGAAGCCGCAGCTCGTTGAAGTCAACGGTGTGGTCGAACGGGTTTAGCCCGACGGCCGACATGGTCGCGCTGGCACGACGGTAGGCACCGCGCAGCCGCAACAGTGTGTGGCAACTTGGTCCACCAAGTGGCTGAGGCGATCCTAGACCTCGTCACGATCTGCCCGCTCACGCTCCATCCGGCTCCTTGACGGCCTATCGTATCTCTCACTTTCCGCAGCAATGCCGCCGACGCCTCGAGCATCTTTGTGGTGGACGCCTACCGCTTTTGAAGCTCCGTGAACTCCCGCACATAACAAGGAGAATGGCACTCCTCTCCTCCTTAAGCTCATGGAGCTCCACGTCCTTGGCCCTGAGCTCTGCATCCTTCGCCTGGAGATCCTATGTCAGGCGCCTCACCTCAGACTCCGTGATCTGCTGCGCCGCCATGGCACCACATAGAAGCAATAGGGAGAGGAAGCAAAGGGGGCAAAACGGCTGAAAGGCAATGCAATCTACGGGAAGTCGGAGGGAGCCAGCTGAGGAGCGGGGTGAATCTTTTGGTTTTCACCATGGGAAAACACCAGTTGACGACTTTTCACATCGTGGGAGCAAAGTGGATTTTACAGCAGAGTCATCGTGACTAATTGCTGCCGCTTACTCCCGTCAATCAAAAATTACAAATCCTGCCGCTACCGCTCCCATCAATCAAAAATTAAAAATCATGTCGCTACCGCCGCACCCAAACACCGTGAGCAACGCGGTGGATATTTAAATTTACCTGCCGGCAAGGAGATAAAAAAAGGGGTGAAAAAACAAATGTGGCGGCGGCCTAGCTAATCGGTCGCACTAGCCCAACTAGCTAGCCACTGTGCTTCACTGATGTACTCGGCGGGAAATGTGGTCTTACATGATTTAACGACTCATTTACTTGCTTCGGCGCTACGACCAAGGAGGACCCAGAAAACACGCGATAGGGCGTCCCACGTCTCGACAAGGAAGAATATATGCGTGCACCACCCGGGAGGACCCCGAAACCGCGCGGTAGGGTGTGCCACGTCTCGGCACGGAGGAAAAATGTGCGTGTAAAAATATATTGTATCAGACGTAGTACGTATGGTTCGACCTCGGGACCCAGCCAGTCGGTCGAAAACACCCCACTAGCCACACAACTTCATCATGCTAACGTGGCACGGAGGATAGGTGTGGTTAGCTCCATCTCGACCAGCCACAACGTCTCTTGTTCTAGGTGATTCTTCTATTTTCCAAGCTTTTTTAGTTATAATAACAGCACGGCAAGCTAGCGCCGCTATTCATGTGTGCCCGTGCGTCTAAAGGTTAGGCGATGGAGAGGAGAGAGAGATCGCAGACCTGGGACCCACCAGTAAGTGAGTCAACGGTCATGCATGTGTTGACGAGGCACTCCCTCTACTCTACTCAACGTAATACTGTATAAAATCAAGTTATGGGACAAAGCCAACAACCGTTGTTGTTTCAGGCTATCGACTTACGCTTTGTAGTTCAGGTTGCCAGTTCGAATCTCGTCTTTCAGATTTGTTAGTTTTGGGTCCAAATTTGATCAATGACAAGTGGGACCCCAGTGTGTTGTTCCAATATTTCAGTGTAGGATGGTTTTTTTAACAAACACTTTGCGCGGTTAGACAAGTAACGACACGAGTTACACGTATTTTGCAAGTTTACGAACAAAAATGACAGCGGCATAGAATATCACATCCACCCCGCATCTTAGATGCTATGGTGATACGAGTTTTTACATTGTTGGAACTGAGATCCAATGGCTTGGGAGTAGTCTTTGTAATTATACGCAATTTCCAAACTCTCCAAGTTTTTTTTGCAAATAAAACATTCAGGCCACGTGTGTGCCTTTGCTCATATTAGGTGCTCCCTGTAGCTTAATTAGCCGCTACGGTGATACGAGCATCTAGGTCGTATGATCTATCATCAGATGCCACATGTGTAGTACTTGTACTTTCTGCGCAATTCCCAAACTCTCTCAGGCCTATATTGCAAAAACATTCAAACCTCCTACTGTGACCCGTTAGATCTCCGTGAACTCGTATCGCCATATTCTCCCGTGCGAGAAAACATCAGGTGCTCTCGCAGCTTGGATGCTATGGTGATACGAGCTTTGAGGTTGTTTGATCTGAGATCCAATGGCATCTGAGCGGTCTTTGTGCTTGTAAGCAGTGGCCTAACTCTTTGGGGGCTTTTCTACAAAAAAAATTCAAACCACCGAGGAGTTGTTGGATCACAAATCCAACGGCTCCGAAGAGGTTGTATCGCCAAAGCATCTAAGGTGTGGTAGCACATGATATTGTTACATACAGGAGAATATGAGGTCCTCCTTCATCTTAGATGCTACAGTGATACGAGCTTCGAGGTCGTTGGATATGGGATCCAAGGGCATCTGAGTAGTTTTTGTACAAATTGTGTGCAATTCTCAAACTCATTAAGGTTTCCTGTAAAAATATTAAGACATCCTATGAGCTGCTATATCTCAGATCGACAAGCTCCAAGCAACTCGTATTAGCATATAGCATCTAAGGTGTGGGGGCACATGATATTCTCCCGGGGAGGAGGGGGAGTGCACAACCAATCGGTGTTTGGGAGGGTGGGGACAAATATAATCTAAACAATCCTAAACAGAGCTTCACAATTTTATCTAAGGTCGAGGGGTTAACCGCCGACAATCTACATAGCTCCACCTAAACACAACATTTGCATGTAGTATGTAGTACTAGACTTAATATTCATGTTTCAGTTTCCTATTCATTTTAAATATTGAATTGAGGACCATGCATGTCTTACATTTTACTCCCTTCGTTCCTAAATTTTAGTCTTTTTAGAGATTTCAAATGGACTGCCACATACGGATGTATATAGACATATTTTAGAGTGTATATTCACTCATTTTTCTCCGTATGTAGTCACTTGTTGAAATCTCTAAAAGACAAATATTTAGGAACAGAAGGAGTATTTTTGAATTCGTG
This sequence comes from Aegilops bicornis, assembly GCA_021605145.1. Lineage (NCBI taxonomy): Eukaryota > Viridiplantae > Streptophyta > Magnoliopsida > Poales > Poaceae > Aegilops > Aegilops bicornis. The sequence goes on from CM038673.1 coordinate 507,068,433, forward strand.
TCATACATGCATGGTTTGGAAAAATAGATGCACTATACTTATTGGATTGTTGTTGTGTTCTTGTGTGTGTGTGTGTGTGGGGGGGGGGGTCATATGCTTGATACATACAAAGTTTTCTCACCACCATACTGCTCATCTTTGAAATTTGAATTTGCAATGAAAAACTTACTAGGGATACCATGAAATGTGAAATCCACGTTGAGATCACTATATCACAAACTCACTCCAATTCAAGAACTCATCATAAATCAATTACCACGTTGAGATTACTATTTGCAAGCAAAATATGGGCATTGTAATACACATTGATTCGTTTGGCAATTTAAAAGATTTCTTTCGTATTCTCAAATGGTAGGACCCAACGACGTACCAGCCAGACTCTGGATCGTGTTGAACCTAAAAAAAAACCGGGCTCGTGTCCTTCTGGTGGCGTGCGTGGTATGCACATTTGCCAACCCCAACCAGTCGAGCCTCCGCGTTTTGAGTCAAAATATCTGGCGGCCAGAATTCCAGCCCTAGGAAATTCCCCTCATGTCCCCAATCCATAATGACTAATGATGAACAATGGAGGGATGCTTTAGTAACTAGAAAACGTTACCTACCGTGCCGGGCACGGTTCAATTCCATCGGTCTCCGCTACCCAAGGTCACCCGTCAAATCCATTTCCTAGTACTAATAGGAGTACTACACCAGGATGAGCACATAATTGAGCCCATTTGTTCGTGCCTAGTACTTGAGTTAATATATCAGGCAATGCACTGGTACAGAGGGATTATCCTTTTACTCTGCATATATAACTTGTCTGAAGTCTAACTAAGCAAAATGTTTGACCAAATCCTTTCTTAAGAAATACAACAGGAAAGATGTATCGCTTCAAAATTTATTGCATGATGCAGGTTATGATATTGTTTCGAATCCTGGATTTTAAATTTCAGAAAATCCAAAAGTGACCGGAAATTCATGAAACTGAGCACGGTCACGTGATATGTCACAAATATTCCTACGTAATTTTTTTCTTCAATTTGAGACAAGCTGCTTACGAGAAGTTGCACAAATGAAGAGCCAAGTTATTTTGGAACAAAGACCTGTCACGTTAAGGCGAACGCTTTCACTATTGAAACCATGGGCGTTTACGTGCCGCCGCGAGTCCCGCTTCTTCGACGGGAGGTGCGGGAGCAGACCGCTGCGCTGGTTGACCGGGAGGCGTGCGAGCAGACCGCTGCGCAGGCTCACCGGGAGGCGAGCCATTTGACCAAGCTCCACCGCCCACCGTCGTCCGAAATGCTCCCACTTTTAATGTCGTCGGCGCCGTAGTTTAAAATCAACCCCGCACTACCTAGTATCTCTACAATCTTCTCTCTTCCTCTCCGATTCTCCTGTCTTCTACCTTCAACCAGCCTGACCTAACCGTACGCCATGCCGCATCACGATGGTCTGCCCTTAGTCTTCCAGTTTCCATAGGAAGACACCCAGCCGGAGTCTCAAGAACATAAGGCGCTTTGGGACGAGCTTGAACTGGCCTTGTGGGAAGACGTCGCGCCTGTCCCTGTTCCCGTTCCGGCTCCAGTCGCCCCGACTGCGCCAGCACCCATCCCCGTGGCATTGATGAGCTAGGAGCCGCACATTGTCGTCGAGCTTGATGCCACGGGGTTCCACGAGGTCCCTGCTGACTTCCACGCGCCCGTGCACCTGCGGCGCATGCGCTTCTGGCGTACCAGTGGCGCCCGTGCGGTGCCCGTGCACTGCCGGCGCCTTGCGCCACAGCGATGCTGCAGCGACTGCGCCCGTGTTGGTGCCCGTTCACACGAATGTCTCCGTCGCGCCGTTGCCAGCGCCTGTCCCCGCGCGAGTGCCAGTTCCCCCCTCAGCGGCATGGAGGGCCTCCGTCGACCACTTCCTTGCACCAAGGCCAGTCGCCTCCTCCCGCCAGTTGACTCGCTCCTTGAGACCGAAGTCCAGAACATTGTGGCCTTCCTTGAAGCTAGAGCCAACATCTAGGAGTACGCAACAACGATGCAAGACGGCGCTGTTGTCGTTGCCGTCGGTGAGTGGCCCGACGACACACAGAGCACGGCAGAGGAGCCGCTTCACACCGCAAGACGCCACCGCCTCCATGTAATCTAAATTTGCCATGAAAAACGTTCGGATTTCCATGCTTAAAATCCGAACGTTTATCATTTCCGTTTATTTTAGATCGATCATCTTATGAATGTAAAGTCAGATTCAGACTGAATGAAATCTATTGTTTGATCGATTGAATGTTCTGCTAGAGCCGTATCAAATTATATATAAAATGTCATCAAGCCACATGTATTCCTTCTCATCCAACGCCCTAGACTGCTTCAATGTCGAGCGCTCAACACGTTTAGCATGCAGTTAATTTCATGCCAAAAATAGTGCTAAGCACATAATAACACGCAAATAATATCCTACTTAATATCCACATGCACTTAATATACTTCCAAATTAACGTGCATTGCACATACACATTGACTAGTACTACTAGCACGTGAAACTGGTGCCGTAACTTGTGAAAATGTCCAGATATGGTCAAGGGAAACATCACCCATGAGTTCTTCGTGTTTGCCCGTGTGTCTAAACGCATAAGGGGGGAGAGAGAGAGAGCACACATGGAACCCACGAGTAAGTGAAGGCGAATAGTACGTGCTAACGAGTCGGTCCCACTAATGTACTAAAAGTAATATTACATGTTATCCATTAAATAGGTTGTGGTAATATAAAAACATTATATGAACAAAGGGGGTACAACAAACATTGTTGTTCTACGTATGTTGCCTATTGAAATGCGGCTTGAAGGCCCTGGTCGCATGTTCGATCCTCGTCCTTTATTTTTTAATTTATATATGGGTCCAAATTTGTTTCATGACAGGTGGGCCCCTCGGTGTGTAGTTTGTAGCACCTTAATTTGTGGGTCGAAATTTGTTCCATTACAGGTGGACTATCAATGTGTAGTTTTGTAGCTTATTTGTAATAATTAAAGAGAACAACAGAGTTTTTTGCAATAATACCATGGTGCAACGTTGAAGGTGAGAAAGGCCGTGCGAGAGAGCGATGACCGAGCCAGAGGGAAATCAATTGGGGGAGGTGCAGGGGTTGCAACGGTGTTTGGATTAGTTGTGGGCCGAATGCTACAAAAATATAATCTAAACCCACCGGAATAAATGCCTACACAAATTAATCCAAGGTTGGAGTCCCCCTCGCAATGTAAATAGCTCCGACTTTGCGAGGGATGGAGAGGTAGCTTCAATGTGTGGAAGATACGGCGTGAGAAAGCGAGGTCAATCGAGACACATATAGATAGAGAGACAAAGTGAGTGTGGTCCGACATTCATTGAAAATATATATGCTCTGGAGAGATATTGTCCGATTGAGCTTTTGGGAAGGGTGAGGGCTGTAAGATAGAGCTTGAGAGATGATCCAGTCACAGACATGTAGGTATATTTTGTGCGTAGGAGGAAGCAATGTCAATCGATTACATATATAAAGGGAGAGAGATTGAGCGAGTGTGGGTCGTCGTGCGATCGAAAGAGTGAGACGGGTTGGAGAGAGTGACCTAGATAGACAATGTGCGTGAGAGAGTATACAATATGAATATGTCGAATTGGGCTCAAACATGGAGATATATCGTTTGTGTCTGAGAAAGAGCGAGGTCAATCAAGACATACAGAGAGAGAGAGGGAGAGAGAGAGAGAGAGTGTGTGTGTGTGTGTGAGAGAGAGAGAGAGTGTGTGGCCTGCCATGAGGTCGAAAGAGTGGGGGCGGCTTGGATGGACTGACCTAAATATACAATCTGCGTGAGAGAGTATAGAGTGTGTCGATCGAGGCCCGAACAGGGAGATATATCATTTGTGTGTAAAAAACGAGGTTAATCGAGACTCAGATAAAGATAGTGAGATTGAGCGAGTGTGGCCCGCCGTGCAGAAGAAAGAGTGAGACAGTCTCGAGGGAGTGACCTAGATAGACAACATGCGGGCGTGCGCACGAGAGGTTGGGGGGCTAGATAGGCAATGCATGTATCTAGCGAGAGGGTGGGAGGGAGAGAGAGAGAGAGAGAGAGAGAGAGAGAGAGAGAGCTCGACATGGGGTGCAATGGCGGGTGTGTGAGGTAAATACATTTGGTAACAGAGTGGAAAAAGGGGGTTGTGTAGTTGAGAGAGTTAGAGATCGAAACATGGAGAGAAAGAATGAACGTGTGTCGGAAACCGATAGCTTCCTAAGGTGGTTAGGAGAGGAAGATTGACCGATACAGGAAGTATGTAGTATGTGTGCCGAGGGGGGTGGGGCTAAAAACAACATTTGAATGTAGATAGTACGAGACTTAATATTGATAATTCAGTTCGGTGTACATTGTAAGATTTGAACTGAGGACCATGCATATGGGTAATTATATCGAATTCGTGCCATACTAGGTTTGGAAAAGTTGACATTGACTCGATTGTTGTGCTATTTTGTAGGTCCTATGTTTGAATCCATCCAAAGTTTTCTCACTACCATGGTGTTCATCATATACATATGAATTTGTATTAAAAAAGTAGCGTGGATACCGTGAAATGCGAAATCCACATTAGAATTGGAGATCACTATGTGACACACACTCTAATTCAAATAACTAATTATGTGACACACACTCTAATCCACGTTAGTGTGGATACCGTTTCGATTTTTTTTTAAATAACTCCTCATTAATTAATTTATAGTAACTCGTTTCGAATGACTAATTATTTGCAAGGAAAACACGGGCATGGTAATACATAGAGATTCATTTGCAAATGAAAGAAGATTCATTTGCATTCTCAAATGTAGGCGCACCAGGCAGACCAGGGTCGTGTCGTGGTGGTCGCGCGTGTCGTACGGACGCTTAGCACCCAGCCACACACCCCCTCCCTCCCCCCACCCCCACACCACAAAAAAAAAGAACGACAACAAAATAAGTTTGCGCTTCCACGTTTCGGATTGAAATATCTGGCGGCCCCAATTCCAGCCCTGCAAAATCTCCCTTCTCCATCGTCCCCTTCCGTGCTCAGATTGCTCAAATCCCGAATTCACCGCCAACCCAAGCAAAGTTCGAATCACCCCTCGTCTCGTCTCTTTCCCCACCTCTGTGCCGGACGACGACGACGAAGACGACGGTCGCGCTTCACCACCGCACCGGAGCTACCTCATCTACGCCCTCGTCCACCGCACTGTGGTCTGATTTAACAACGCCGGTTGCCGCAACCGACGTGCCTCACAGACACCGACTTCTACTGCATCAGGTGCGCTTCACCGACGCTGTCTCCCACCTCACCGGGTATACTTCACCGAGCACATCGTCGCACCTGCGCCCCCCGAGGCCGTTGGGGTTTCACCAACAGTCTCGTCCACCGCATCATAGCGCTCCGCTGCCACTCAAGATCTGCATCCGTGCGCGGCCAGCCAACGCCAGCGCATCACCCTCAATGGCTCTAAAGTGACCAGCACTCTAGCTAGGCGAACATGCCCAAACGTCGGCCGGGACTAGGTATCCACACATCACTCCCTTGTGCACTGTTCCGACGATATTTGGATATCCTTTCACTGCTCTCTTAGCTTACACGCCTATGCAACTCTGACTTTAACTCTTATTTCTTCTGGAGGTATCATCTGAAACAAGCAAAACCATTTTTTAGCGAAGCATGACGAGGCTACTGGATCTGGTACACATCCTGCACACCCGTATAGCCATTCACCATGTCAAAAATGCAGAGAGGGATGCAAGGAGCACAAGACCTGCACATCCAAGCAAGTGGTAACATGGACTTGTACATGGAACATCCCAAGCGCAAGCAGAGCTGCAGTGGGCCTGTACAACAAGCTAGCGTAAGTCCCTACATTTCATTTAATTCGTACTGGCCTGCGTGTATGATTTGTGTGCAGTGGCGGATCCATGAATTCAAGTTACCAGGGGTGAATATTTAACTTAAAAAATATGAAGGCACTTGCACTTCGAAAATCATCATAACTTGAGAAATTTGAAGCTACATGCACTTTGAAAACCAGCTAATGATCCAAAGTAGTTCAGATTATAAAACACTAAATGATGTAAGCACCAAAAACACAAAATGCAACATGGTGTACAAGGACTACTAACATGGTCTGTACCTACTTGAATTATTCGTTCTCTGGCTGAAAATATCGAAGTGTAATTGCACCTATAACCAGTGCGCAAACTGCATATCAATATATCTATCCTGCAAAAGTATGCCAATAGTTTCAAACAATAGATTAGCAAAGTATTTATGCTACATTGTCATGATAACGGGACTTTCTGGTAGATGGCCTCGACGTTTCCTCAAGCCATGAAAATGTACTATAATTTCCTTGTCATCAATGCCTGCAAATCTTTATGTCTCTCTCAACATAGCAGATCATCATTAGACACTAAATCCTTCAATGGTATCTTGCAAAATGCTTGAATTAGATCCCTCATTAGACACTATATGTTCATCACCAGGAGCATGTAAAATGTTTGCATCAAATCCTTCATTAGCAGTCTGTTCATTAGACAGTTAAGGCTCAAGAACAACATGAGCTTGTATGTTTGCACCGGAAACTTGATTAGATACATCAGATTTAGTCAGTTCAGTATTGATTGGGGGAGTTATAAAATAAGCAGAAATTGGTTTCATTTTCTCATAGATTCCCTACATACAAGCAGTTTTACAACACCGTCAGGTTTAACTATTGGCCAGAAATTGAACAGTTGAATTAGATATAATCAGGGATGTGATGTACCTGCTCATTGCGCATGCTGCTCTTGGAAGCTGCGACTGTCAGTTTGCGCAAGCTTGATGCCATGCCCGTGCTGCCGCCGCTGCCTCCCACGCAGGCCACATGCAGGGTTGGATCTTCATCTTCTTGTCCTTCCATTCGCTTGAAGCCCGGAGACCGCCCTCCAACGAGGGCGCGAGGAAGTGTTGTGTCGGTCTGTCCAACGGCGGCCAGGTCAGGAGCGAACGAATTGGGATTTTTCCTGTTCTCGACCGATATGGGAGGCGCTCGTTTGGGCCGTGAGCCTGCTACAGGGCCTGCCTTGCACTTACGTTATTGGCCCATCCAAATTGAAACATTTTTCTTCATTTTTTACATTGCTCGCTCGTACCGGGACGAACAAAACTAGCCTGGGCCAACCTGGACGACTCAAACTAGGTGCACACTTTCCAGCCACCAGAGGCGGCCGCCCATACCAGCCACTATGGTGGCGTCACCCCTATTTGCGTGTATGATTGGGGTAGTGAAAAATATTCCAGTGGCGCTTTTGATTTAACCACAGAATGGTTAAACTGCTTGTTTCTATGAACTGAGTTCGCCAATAATGTGAAGGATGCCAGTTGATACGTCTCCAACGTATCTATAATTTTTTATTGTTCCATGCTATATTATATTCCGTTTTGGACATTAATGGGCTTTATTATACACTTTTATATTATTTTTGGGACTAACCTATTAACCGGAGGCCCAGCCCTGAATTGCTATTTTTTTTTTGCCTATTTCAGAGTTTCGCAGAAAAAGAATATCAAACAGAGTCCAAACGAAATGAAACCTTCAGGAACATGATTTTCGGAACGAACGTGATTCAGAGGACTTGGACCCTCCGTCAAGACATCAACCAAGAGGACACGAGGTAGGGGGGTCCGCCTACCCCCCCCCCCCCAGGGCGCGCCCTCCACCCTCGTGCGCCCCACGTTGCTCCATCGATGTACTTCTTCCTCTTATATATACCTCACGCACTTCAAACTACCAGACACGGAGCCAAAACCTAATTCCACCGCCGCAACCTTCTCACATCTTGGTGAGATCCCATCTTGGGGCCTTTTCCGGAGCTCCGCCGGAGGGGGCATCGATCACGGAGGGCTTCTACATCAACACCATTGCCTCTCCGATGATGTGTGAGTAGTTTACCTCAGACCTTCAAATCCATAGTTATTAGCTAGATGGCTTCTTCTCTCTTTTTGGATCTCAATAAAATGTTCTCCCCCTCTCCTGTGGAGATCTATTCGATGTAATCTTCTTTTGCGGTGTGTTTGTTGAGACCGATGAATTGTGGATTTATGATCAAGTTTATCTATGAACAATATTTGAATCTTCTATGAATTCTTTTATGTATGATTGGTTGTATTTGCAAGTCTCTTCGAATTATCAGTTTGGTTTGGCCTACAAGATTGATCTTTCTTGCAATGGGAGAAGTGCTTAGCTTTGGGTTCAATCTTGCGGTGTCCTTTCCCAGTGACAATAGGGGCAGCAAGGCATGTATTGTATTGTTGCCATCGAGGATAACAAGATGGGGTTTATATCATATTGCATGAGTTTATCCCTCTACAACATGTCATCTTACTTAAAGCGTTACTCTGTTCTTATGAACATAATACTCTAGATGCATGCTGGATAGCGGTCAATGTGTGGAGTAATAGTAGTAGATGCAGGCAGGAGTCGGTCTACTTGTCTCGGACGTGATGCCTATATACATGATCATACCTAGATATTCTCATAACTATGCTCAATTCTGTCAATTGCTCAACAGTAATTTGTTCACCCACCGTAATATTTATGCTCTTGAGAGAAGCTACTAGTGAAACCTATGGCCCCCGGGTCTATTTTCCATCATATTAATCTTCCTACAACAAGCTATTTCAATTGCCTTTTATTTTGCTTTTATTTTACTTTGCATCTTTATCTTAAAAATACCAAAAATATTATCTTATCATATCTATGAGATCTCACTCTCGTAAGTGACCGTGAAGGGACTGACAACCCCTTTATTGAGTTGGTTGCGAGGATTTATTTGTTTGTGTAGGTGCGAGGGACTTGTGCGTGGCCTCCTACTGGATTGATACCTTGGCTCTCAAAAACTGAGGGAAATACTTACGCTACTTTGCTGCATCACCCTTTCCTCTTCAAGGGAAAACCAATGCAGTGCTCAAGAGGTAGCAAGAAGGATTTCTGGCGCCATTGCCGGGGAGTCTACGCAAAAGTCCACATACCAAGTACCCATCACAAACCCTTATCTCCCGCATTACATTATTTTCCATTTGCCTCTCGTTTTCCTCTCCCCCACTTCACCCTTTGCCGTTTTATTCACCCTCTCTTTTCTGTCCGCCTTCCTCTCTCTTTTTGCCCCTTGCACTTTCTGCCGTTATGTGTGAAATTGGGGAAATTATTGTTGATATGGACAATAATAATATCATGGAAAATTCGGATGCTCCTGCTGAGGAACCCCTATCTTACATATATAAAAAAATCCGAATTGGTAGTGGTAATATTATTGGAAAAGGAGTTATCCAAGATTTCTTTACTTGTGCTGGTGCTTTGCCTTCTATGGGTAGTTCTATTATTCTTAAAACTAGTAGTCTTGCGGACGCTATTGCCATGCTTGTAGTTGAACTTGAAAGGCAATTTATGCACATGCACCCTTGCTTACAAAGGATTTTTCTAGAATTTTCTAATATTGAGCATTCTTCTGTTAAGCGTGCCGCTACTATCTTTTTGGCTCATGAGTTTAGTTTTATAATAAAAGAGGCCAAAGAAATATTTGCGCATTATAGGGTGGACGCTGGCCGTCCTCCCATAGAAACTATCTTATTTGATCAAGAGGAAATAATGCCTTTTCAATCTCTAGATTATGTTGCTTTTAATGAAAACCTTAGAAAAAAGGTTCCTACCAATGTTCTAGTTGATAGAATTTATAAACTTAATAATGATTTTTCTATTTGAAATGATGAGCTAGGATATTATCTCGAGTATAGGCTCACAAAGTTCTGTCAAAAGAATGCTTATAATGATGAATTGGTTGTACAATACGAAGGGCCGAAGGAGGAACCTATACCTCCTAAAGTTGATCTTGGGGACTTTTGTCCCTATAAATTTAGCCCTTTTGATTACTTTTGCTTGCCTCAAAGAAAACTTGTTGCTGAACATAGAGAATACGAAATGATTTTTAATGATCTATCCTATTACTATGGCAATACCTAGATCTATCCTTGCTTTTATGCCTAGCTAGGGGCGTTAAACGATAGCGCTTGTTGGGAGGCAACCCAATTTTATTTTTAGTTTTTTGCTTTTTGCTTCTGTTTAGGAATAAATATTTTATCTAGCCTCTGGTTAGATGTGTTTTTATGTATTAATTAGTGTTTGTGCCAAGTTTAACCTATAGGATCTTCTTGGATGATAGTTATTTGATCTTGCAGAAAATTCCAGAAACTCTCTATTCACGAAAATAATTGTTAAAAATCACCAGAACGTGATAAAATATTGATTCCGATTGCTGCTGATCAATAAACAAATTGTCTAGGTCATCCTATTTTGGCTGAATTTTTGGAGTTCCATAAGTTTGTGTTAGTTACAGATTACTACAGACTGTTCTGTTTTTGACAGATTCTGTTTTTCGTGTGTTGTTTGCTTATTTTGATGAATCTATGGCTAGTAAAATAGTTTATAAACCATAGCGAAGTTGGAATAAAGTAGGTTTAACACCAATATAAATAAAGAATGAGTTCATTACAGTACCTTGAAGTGGTGTTTTATTTTCTTTCGCTAACGGAGCTCAGGAGATTTTCTGTTAAGTTTTGTGTTGTGAAGTTTTCTAGTTTTGGGTAAAAGATTTGATGGATTATGGAACAAGGAGTGGCAAGAGCCTAAGCTTGTGGATGCCCATGGCAACCCAAGATAATCTAAGGACACCAAAAGCCAAAGCTTGGGGATGCCCCTAAGGCATCCCTCTTTCGTCTACTTCCATCGGTAATTTACTTGGAGCTATATTTTTATTCACCACATGATATGTGTTTTGCTTGGAGCGTCTTGTATTATTTGAGTCTTTGATTTTTAGTTCACCACAATCATCTTTGCTGTACACACCTTTTGATGAGATATACACATGATTCGGAATTATTAGAATACTCTGTGTGCTTCACTTATATCTTTTGAGCTATATAGTTTTTGCTCTAGTGCTTCACTTATATCTTTTAGAGCACGGTGGTGGATTTTTTTAATAGAAACTATTGTCCTCTCATGCTTCACTTATATTATTATGAGAGTCTTAAACAACATGGTAATTTGCTTAATCCTAATATGCTAGTTATTCAAGACTACTAAAACTTTCTTATGAGTGTGTTGAATACTAAGAGAAGTTTGATGCTTGATGATTGTTTCGAGATATGGAGATAGTGATATTAAAGTTGTGCTAGTTGAGTAGTTGTGAATTTCATAAATACTTGTGTTGAAGTTTGCAAGTCCCGTAGCATGCACGTATAGTAAACGTTATGTAACAAATTTGAAACATGAGATGTTCTTTGATTGTCCTCCTTATGAGTGGCGGTCGGGGACGAGCGATGGTCTTTTCCTACCAATCTATCCCCCTAGGAGCATGCGCGTAGTGCTTGGTTTTTGATGACTTGTAGATTTTTGCAATAATTATGTGAGTTCTTTATGACTAATGTTGAGTCCATGGATTATATGCACTCTTACCCTTCCATCATTGCTAGTCTCTTCGGTATCGTGGATTGCCCTTTCTCACATTGGGAGTTGGTGCAAACTTCGCCGATGCATCCAAATCCCATGATATGATACTCTCTTTCACACATAAACCTCCTTATATCTTCCTCAAAACAGCCACCATACCTACCTATTATGGCATTTCCATAGCCATTCCGAGATATATTTCCATGCAACTTTCCACTGTTCCGTTTATCATGACACGCTCATCATTGTCATATTGCTTTGCATGATCATGTAGTTGACATCGTATTTGTGGCAAAGCCACCATTCATAATTTTTCATACATGTCACTCTTGATTCATTGCATATCCCGGTACACCGTCGGAGGCATTCATATAGAGTCATACTTTGTTCTAGTATCGAGTTGTAATCATTGAGTTGTAAATAGATAGAAGTGTGATGATCATCATTTTTAGAGCATTGTCCCAAGTGAGGAAAAAAATAAGAAAACAAGAGAAAGGCCATAAAAAGATAAGAAGGCCCAAAAAAATGAGAGAAAAAGAGAGAAGGGACAATGTTACTATCCTTTTACCACACTTGTGCTTCAAAGTAGCACCATAATCTTCATGATAGAGAGTCTCTTGTTTTGTCACTTTCATATACTAGTGGGAATTTTTCATTATAGAACTTGGCTTGTATATTCCAACAATGGGCTTCCTCAAATGTCCTAGGTCTTCGTGAGCAAGCAAGTTGGATGCACACCCACTTAGTTTCTTTTGTTGAGCTTTCATACATTTATAGCTCTAGTGCATCCGTTGCATGGAAATCCCTACTCCTTGCATTAACATCAATTGATGGGCATCTCCATAGCTCATTGATTAGCCTCGTTGATGTGAGACTTTCTCCTTTTTGTCTTCTCCACATAACCCCCTCATTATATTCTATTCCACCCATAGTGTTATATCCATGGCTCACGCTCATGTATTGCGTGAAGGTTGAAAAAGTTTGAGATTACTAAAGTATGAAACAATTGCTTGGCTTGTCATCGGGGTTGTGCATGATGAGAGCATTCTTGTGTGGCAGAAATGGAGCATGACCAAACTATATGATTTTGTAGGGATGAACTTTCTTTGGCCATGTTATTTTGAGAGGACATAATTGCTTAGTTAGTATGCTTGAAGTATTATTACTTTTATGTCAATATGAACTTTTATCTTGAATCTTCGGATCTGAATATTCATACCACAATTCAGAAGAATTACATTGAAATTATGCCAAGTAGCATTCCACATCAAAAATTCTGTTTTTATCATTTACCTACTCGAGGACGAGCAGGAATTAAGCTTGGGGATGCTTGATACATCTCCAACGAATCTATAATTTTTGATTGTTCCATGCTATATTATATTCTGTTTTGGACATTAATGGGCTTTATTATACACTTTTATATTATTTTTGGGACTAAACTATTAACCGGAGGCCCAGCCCTGAATTGCTGTTTTTTGCCTATTTTAGAGTTTCGCAGAAAAAGAATATCAAACGGAGTCCAAACGGAATGAAACCTTCGGGAACGTGATTTTCAGAACGAACGTGATCCAAAGGACTTGGACCATACGTCTAGACATCAACCAGGAGGGCACGAGGTAGGGGTGCGCGCCTACCCCCCAGGGCACATCCTCCACCGACGTACTTCTTCCTCCTATATATACCTACGTACCCCCAAACTACCAGATACGGAGCCAAAAACCTAATTCCACCGCCGCAACCTTCTGTACCCGTGAGATCCCATCTTGGGGCCTTTTTCGGAGCTCCGCCGGAGGGGGCATCGATCACGGAGGGCTTCTACATCAACACCATAGCCTCTCCAATGATGTGTGAGTAGTTTACCTCAGACCTTCGGGTCCATAGTTATTAGCTAGATGGCTTCTTCTCTCTTTTTGGATCTCAATACAATGTTCTCCCCCTCTCTTGTGGAGATCTATTCGATGTAATCTTCTTTTGCGGTGTGTTTGTTGAGACCGATGAATTGTGGATTTATGATCAAGTTTATCTATGAACAATATTTGAATCTTCTCTAATTCTTTTATGTATGATTGGTTATCTTTGCAAGTCTCTTCGAATTATCAGTTTGGTTTGGCCTACTAGATCGATCTTTCTTGCAATGGGAGAAGTGCTTAGCTTTGGGTTCAATCTTGCGGTGTCCTTTCCCAGTGACACTAGGGGCAGCAAGGCACGTATTGTATTGTTGCCATCGAGGATAACAAGATGGGGTTTATATCATATTGCATGAGTTTAACCCTCTACATCATGTCATCTTACTTAAAGCGTTACTCTGAACTTAATACTCTAGATGCATGCTGGATAGTGGTCGATGTGTGGAGTAATAGTAGTAGATGCAGGCAGGAGTTGTTCTACTTGTCTCGGACGTGATGCCTATATACATGATCATACCTAGATATTCTCATAACTATGCTCAATTCTGTCAATTGCTCAACAGTAATTTGTTCACCCACCGTAATACTTATGCTCTTGAGAGAAGCCACCAGTGAAACCTATGGCCCCGGGTCTATTTTCCATTATATTAATCTTCCAACAACAAGCTATTTCCATTGCCTTTTATTTTTCTTTTATTTTACTTTGCATCTTTATCATAAAAATACCAAAAATATTATCTTATCATATCTATTAGATCTCACTCTCGTAAGTGACCTGAAGGGATTGACAACCCCTTTATTGTGTTGGTTGCGAGGATTTATTTGTTTGTGTAGGTGCGAGGGACTTGTGCGTGGCCTCCTACTGGATTGATACCTTGGTTCTCAAAAACTGAGGGAAATACTTACGCTACTTTGCTGCATCACCCTTTCCTCTTCAAGGGAAAACCAACGCAGTGCTAAAGAGGTAGCACCAGTCTTTTCATCCTATTGTAGATTACTTAGATCTTAATATGCAAAACGTAATCACATGAAATATACAGTAAAAGTCAGTGTGATGTGTGTGGCTAAACTAGTCTGACTACTCATCCTCATATAACATATCAAGTACGCAACATCTTACCAGATTAACCATTCGACTTACCAATGCAGTGTGGGAAGAAAGAAGTATTGGGACTGCGTATCCGAGCAATTGATTCCATGGACTCCTTCATAGAACCTTGTAAGCGAAAAATAAGTTGCAGTATGCCTGTACAAAGAGCTAGCGTAAGTTCAGTTACCCGCTTCTCGGAATTTTAGTTAGCCACTTATTACAAATTTGTTCAATTACGTTACTTGGCTTAATTTTATTTGCTACTGATTACATACTGCCATAGCCTGTTAATCTTATTACAGACTGCGCCTATCTATGTGTTTGATACTTACTGTTAAGAACTACCTGTTTGCCTGAACTTAAATAGCTACTTAAGCACGTAGATAGCTGGTCATATGTACTTCTAGGGTGCAGCAGAATTCACGTGTAATTTACGTTCTGATATGTAGCAACCTGACCCAAAATCGGTCAAGTCTCTGTGTCTGTACCATCCCAAGATCATACTGGTACTCACAGTACATCGATGAAATAATCAAAGTTCAATCACACCTGAATTTATCACACGATTCTCATATAGAGTCTTTATTACAATAGAATAAATTCGTCCGAAGGCCAACTCATGAGAAATAACTAAATAAGCTGCGGAAGCGTAGAAGAATAGTGAGTCCAACCGACTCCAAAGGGCAATCGCCAAGCGCGGATCGTAGCCTCAATCACGATCGGAAAACTCCTCTGCAACATAAGACGTTGCAGCTGTGTAGGTCAGCATTTTGAATATGCTGGCAAGTCATGAAGAGAGAATACAATAATAAAATTTCTAACACTATATGCAATTTGGCTGTGGGGCTCTAAGTTTCATCATTTTGCGAAAAGCCAATTTTTCCCTACAATAAGGACTTGTTTGCAATTACTACGAAAATTGTTGGTAGTTATTGAGATGGTTCCGCCAACCAATGTCTCATTCCCAAATTATTAAGTCATAACCCTCAATTAATTTATTAATTACAGTGTTGAGATTTCGAATACTTCCAAGTTCCAGAGGCTCAAATTGTCCGTGAATCGGGACACGGCTAATCGATTAGATCTTTTACTCTGCAGAGGTTTATGCACTTTACCCGCAAGAATCATTCCTCCTTTTAAGTCTTCGCACTTCAGGTGTTTGAAGACGGGATGAATGAAACAGGGTCTTAGTAGAGTTCTTACGCCACCGCCGTACCCATCCAATCCTACTGTTCTTCTACATCTCGTAGTACCGTCCAGCCAGCGTCACTACTAGGGTTGACCCAGCCAGAGCCCATAATGGCTTGCGGCTGCACATGTAAGCTTCCGGTCAATGGGGCATCCATCCATCTCTTCGTGGCTGGGTGAAGCTTTCCGCAAGATGTCATGGCACTTCTCCATGCATCCCGGCCAACCACTGGGTTCTCCAGGGTGCCCGTTAACCGTCCTCCACCCAGTAGTGAATTTTGAAGTCCATCTTGATCTTGAAGTTCATGGGGTTGTCATCATCATTGACTCTCACATCTTTCTTATGAATTCACTCAACCAATCCCGTCTACGAGCATAGCAAAATTAACTACTACGTCCCGGGTCACGGTAACAAGGGGAATTGGTTCATCCTACCACATGATACTACTCAAGAACAATAACTTCAAATTTTCAACTACTGCATGCATGGTGGGGAGGTATAAATCTAATGCAACAAAAACATAGGTATTGAAAAGAAACATGATCAATGACTTGCCTTGCTGTCGATCCTCGTAAGCTAGGGATTCGTAGTAGCAAGCTTCGCACTCCGGAAATTCTACCTAGGCAAACAATAATCACAATAAGCATATAGCATATGATCACTTAACACAATAGCATAGTAATATGAACACACCAAACAAACGAATCCAAAAACCCAAAGGAACTCAAAGAAATCCAACTCAAAGTTTTCCTACTTCAAGCAACAACTAGAAATAGTTTTACATAGCAAAAAATTTCTTAACATAACCTAAGCATGGGTTTATGTTAACTTAACAGAAAATAATGCATTAAGCAACTAGGAGCAAAAAGAATCAATTTAAAAGCTATTATAAAACTCCTATTAGGCCTAATTCAAGTTCTATTAAGAAAAATAAAATAAAACTTTTATTTATTATAAATAAAAGTTCATGCTCTAAAGTGACAGAAACTAACCTAGAATAATCAATCACATGTGAAAAATAAATTTATTTGCTAATTAAAATAATAGGAAAACAGTAGCTAGTTAATTAATTAAGAATAACAAGATTCTGATTAAAACTATTTTTTTATTAATCCTAAAATGCCCAAACTAATTCCTACGGTTAGGCAATGTCAAAACAAACTTGGGACAAAAAGAATCACTAAAAAATAATTTTCCTAACTCATTTTATAGCAGATTTACTATTCTGACTAAATATAAAATAAAGCAATTATAAATAATTTTAACATAGCTGATTATATTTTCTACAGAAAATATAAGAAATTTGCAAACCAAAAAAAAAAGAATTACTTAAAAATATTAAGTAGAATAAAAGATATGAATTTTTCAAATCTGAAACTATTCTGTTAAAACAGAAAAACGAAAATAAAGAAAACGGGCTAAGCTGGGCCTAACTAGCATACATGCGTAATATAACTAAACGGGCCTAGGGTTTAAACAAATCGGGCCGATACAAAATAAAAACCCTAACTAAATAAACCGGACTAAGCGGAGAAAAAAACCCGGTTCACTAACTAACCTAATAAAAACCCATACCCCTTCGGGGGTTCTAATCTACACCGTAGAAACGAGATCGGACGGCGGGGGTGAAGTCCGGCGAGTTACCGGAGATCGGCAATGGCGGCTCGGGCGGCGAAGTCGTCGGCGTCTCCGGTGGTCGGGCGACCGGGAGCTCCGTGGTCTTGAGGTGACGAGGTGCGTCTGGTGGAGTCCGTGAGATCGGGGTGGCAGGGGTGAGTCGGAGTGAGGCAAATCTGGCGGTGGCGTGCTCGGGCTCCAGCGTCGCGGAGGGAGAAAGGGGTCAGTGAGGCGAGTGGGAGGCAGGGGTGCGGGAGGGGTATTTATAGGGCGGGCACGACTTGGGCGAGGGCAAGCCGGCGAATCATGGCGAATCCGGATCGCCGGGATCCGGTGGCTGATGCGGAGTGAGTGGCGTGGCGAGGAAGGAGGCAGGGTGGGGTCCACCGGTCGGCGACGGCGGGGAGCGGGGGTTCGGTCGGTCGACCGAACCGGATAGGTTTCGGGCGAGGGGGGTTGGCCGGGCCGTCGGCTGGCTCGCTGGGCCGGCTCGGCTGGCGCCTGGCTGGGCCAGTGCGGTGGGTTGCCCAGGTGCTGGCTGGGCCAGTCGGCCTGGCTGGTGCCTGGGCATTTTTCTTTTTCCAAATTTATTTTTTTTTGAAAATTAAAAACAGAGATAAAATATAAAATATAAATATTTTATATAGAACATATATATATATCAAAATGATCAGGGGAATACTCCCTATCATTTGAACATTTTTCCAGGGGCAAAATCCAAAGTTTATAAAAAATCATTTTTTTCCAAAATTCAAATAAAACTCAAATTTGAATTCAGAACTTTTGGCAATGTTTTCCTCTGATATTTTTGGAGTGTCATGTTTACTCCTCTCATACTTCCTCTCAAGTATTTATCAGGCATAATTTTTGAAATGATTTCCACTTGCCAAAATTTGAATTCAAATTCCAAAAACTCAAAAACTTCAGAAACTCCAAATGGCACTCAAATTCAAACAGAATGCATAAATGCTTAGCTATAATTGTAAAACATTCCAAATAGGAAATTTGGGTTGTTACAAACCTACCCACCTTAAGATGAATCTGGCCCTCGAGATTCGGGTTGGTTAGCAAATAGGTGCGTGTGGTCTCGAAGGAGGTCTTCTTCTCGCTCCCAGGTGGCTTCTTCCTCGGAGTAATGACTCCACAGCACCTTGCAAAACTTGATGATCTTGCTGCGGGTGACTCTGGTCGCAGTCTCGAGAATTCGGACGGGTTTCTCCTTATAAGTCAGATCACTGTCGAGCTGTATGGCCTCTAGGGGCACTGTGTCTCTCAACGGAATATCGGCCATGTCGGCATGACACTTCTTCAGCTGAGAAACATGGAAGACATCATGAACTCCGGACAATCCTTCCGGCAATTCCAACTTGTAAGCAACTTCTCCACGACGTTCGAGGATTTTGTAGGGGCCAATGAATCGGGGTGCTAACTTCCCTTTGATACCAAACCTCTTGATTCCACGAAGTGGAGACACATGAAGATATGCTCGGTCTCCCGCTTCGTAAGTTACTTCCTTGCGTTTACTGTCGGCATAACTCTTCTGCCTCGACTGAGCTATCTTGAGTCTATCTCGAATCAGCTTGACTTTCTCTTCGGAATCTCTGATGAGATCGGAACCGAAAAGTGATCGATCTCCAACACCATCCCACATCAATGGTGTTCTGCACCTCCTTCCGTATAGAGCTTTGAAAGGGGCCATCTTGATCGGTGCGATAACTGTTGTTGTATGAGAACTTCTGCGTATGGCAAATTATCATCCCAGCTAGACCCATAGTCTAGGACACAAGCTCTCAACATGTCCTCCAGAATCTGGTTGACTCTCTCGGTCCGTCCATCTGCTCATGGATGAAAAGTCAGATCTTGAACTCCAGCCTCGTACTCCAAAGTTTCATGCAACTGATTCCAAAACTTCGAGGTAAATTGTGTTCCTCCGTCGACACGATACTCCTCGGAACTCCATGCGAACATACGATCCTGGTCATGTATATCTTGGCCAACTTAGCACCGGTATAGGTAGTCTTCACGGAATGAAGTGAGCTACCTTGGTCAAACGATCAACCACTACCCAGATAGAATCATAACACGAACGGTTCTGGGTAATCCTGTGATAAAATCCATTCCAAGTTTTTCCCATTTCCAATCGGGAATCGGCAAAGGTTGAAGTAACCTGCTGGTTTACGATGTTACGCCTTTACTCATTGACAAACATCGACATCCGCTATGTACTCGGCAATATCCTTCTTCATACCTGTCCACCAGAAACTTTCCTTCAAATCCAGATACATCTTGGTGTTACCGGGGTGAATCGAATACGGTGAATCATGAGCCTCCTGAAGAATTAGCTTCCTGAGTTCGGGATCATTGGGCACATAAATACGATCCTCGAACCATATAGCTCCGTATTCATCCTTACGAAACCCTTTAGCTTTTCCTTCATTCATCTTTTGCTTTATCTCATCAATTTCCTTGTCCAACTTCTGAGCTTCACGAATCTTTTCGGCCAAAGTGGACTGAACTTCTAGAGTTGCAACAAATCCTCTCGGAACTATCTCCAGTCGGAGATCTCTGAGGTCATCGACTAACTCCTGGGGTAATCCTCCCGCTATAAGAGTATTCACATAACTCTTACGGCTCAAAGCATCTGCTACAACATTAGCTTTCCCTGGGTGGTAATGCAATCTCATGTCATAGTCCTTTATCAACTCTAGCCATCTCCTCTGCCTGAGGTTCAACTCTTTCTGTGTGAAAATATACTTCAAACTCTTGTGATCTGTGTAAACATCACAACGGTTTCCGATGAGGAAATGTCTCCAGGTCTTGAGTGCATGCACTACGGCTGCTAACTCCAAATCATGTGTGGCATAATTCATCTCGTGAGGTCGTAGCTGTCTGGAGGTGTAAGCTACAACTTTCCCTTCCTGCATGAGTACTCCTCCGAGTCCCTGACGAGAAGCGTCACAATAAACCTGATAATCCTTGTGTATGTCCGGCAAAATCAGCACTGGGGCTGTAACCAAATGTTTCTTCAATTCCTGAAAACTGGCTTCACAATCCTCGGTCCAAATGTACTTGGCTTCCTTCTTCAACAGCTCAGTCATGGGCTTGGCAACCTTCGAGAAGTTCTCAATAAACCTCCGATAATATCCTGCGAGTCCGAGAAAACTGCGGATCTCCTTGACTGAGGTGGGCGACTGCCAATCGGTGATGGATTCAACCTTGGCGGGGTCAACTGCTATTCCTTCTCCTGAAATAACATGTCCGAGGAATCCAACTTCCTTCACCAAAATTCACATTTGCTGAACTTGGCATACAACCGATGTTCTCGAAGTTTCTCCGAACTAGACGCAAATGTTCCTTATGCTCTTCCTCGCTCTTGGAGAAAATCAGTATATCATCGATGAACACCACGACAAACTTGTCCAGATATTCCATAAATACCTTGTTCATCAAATTCATGAAGTATGCAGGAGCATTAGTCAATCCAAATGACATGACGGTATACTCATATAAACCATACCTGGTAGTGAATGATGTTTTGGGTATATCCTTTTCACGGATCTTCAACTGATGATACCTTGATCGTAGATCGATCTTGGAGAATACCTTGGCTCCAACTAGCTGATCAAACAGATCATTAATCATCGGCAGAGGGTACTTGTTCTTGATGGTCACTTCGTTCAACGAACGATAATCCACAACCATTCTCAAGGTTCCATCCTTCTTCTCTACCAAAAGAACTGGAGCTCCCCAAGGTGATGAGCTTGGCCGAATATATCCCTTCTCCAATAACTCATTAATTTGGTTCTTGATCTCCTTCAAATCGTTCGGTGGCATCCGATAAGGTCTCTTGGATATTGGGGCTGTGTCGGGCAATAACTCAATCAGAAATTCAATGTCCCTGTCCGGTGGCATTCCTCGTAATTCCTCCGGAAACACATCGGGAAAATCTTGCACTACTGGCACTTCCTCCTGAACAACTCGAGGGAATGCACCGATTCTTCATCGGCTATGTGCGGATACATACTTGATCCTCTTACGCTCCGGTGGTGGTGGCAGAATAGACTTGCGGGCACGCGATCTATGTTTCCTTCAAACTTCGTCAACCAATCCATGCCTAGGATTACATCCAAGGTCCGGGTTTCCAATACTATGAGGTCTGCGGAAATTTATGATTTCCGATGTTGAGGGTTGCATGACAGCCTAAACCCGCCATCATTTCTCCTCTGCAGGCCCGACACGAAGGGGGCTTCTAAGGGTTTTAGTGGGCAACCCGTACTTTTCCACAACTACCCTTGATATGAATGAATGCGTTGCACCGTAATCAAAGAGTACCAATACTGAACGTGAATTCAATAAAACTTACCAACCACGATTGTACGGCTGATCATAGACGCCCTCCACGTCAATGTGGTTCACCTGAGCACGAGGGAAAGGGTTGGGCTTCTTCGCTGAGCTTCCATTGCCGTTTCCATTCCTCTGCTTGGCCTCCGGGTAGTCGGTGGCATAGTGCCCTGTTTTCTGGCACTTGAAACAGGTGATATGACTCAGATCCTTCGGAGCCGGGGCAGGACGATGTTGGTTGCCATTGCCATTGCCTGACTTGTTGTCCTGGTTGCGGTTGTTCCCATTTCCTCCATGGTTATGTCCTCCATGGTTGTGATGGGTATGCCCTCCTGAGTATGGTGCATAACGGGACTTCTGCTGAGCTCCTGAGTTGTGCTTCCCCTGGCTGTACTTCCGCTTGCGGCTATCAATCTGCTGCTTGCCTTCAAGTATGATGGCCTTGTCTACCAGCTCTGGTAGTTGGTGAAGGTAGCCACCATAAGCTGCATGCCCAGTTCATCATTGAGTCCTCGAGAAACTTTTCCTCGCTGCGGCATCTGTGGCCACATCATCCGGGGCATAGCGAGCTAACTTGCTGAACTCATCCACGTCGCGCCACAAGACGGTTCCCTGGGCGTAAGTTGCGGAACTCACGCTTCTTCGCACTCATGGCCCCAGCTGAAACATGAGCGGTGCGGAAGGCTGCCGGAACTGATCCCACGTGATGGTACCGATGGGATAAGTGGCGGTGTAGTTCTCCCGCCAAGAAGCTGCAGGTCCATCAAGTTGATGTGCGGCAAAGCGCACCTTCTCTGCATCAGTGCATCCAACAGTGATTAGCTCTCTTCCGACCTTGCGGAGCCAATCATCGGCCACAATCGGCTCAGTGCTGCTAGAGAACACTGGCGGATTCAGCCTTAGGAATCGAGTCAAGTTGTCAACAGGGGGTGGTGGCGGTGGATTGTTGTTGTTGTTGTTGTTGTTGTTCTGATTCTGGATGAGTATCTGCATGAGGGCATTCTGCTGCTGGAGTAGCTGGGTGAGCTCCGGCGGAAAACCGGTGTCACGTCTCGGAGGCATCTGGTGTTTTGGAGTGGATGAGAAAATTAGAATAGAACAATGGTCTAATGATAAATAACACTACCCATATGAATGCACAATCATAAACACACCAATCATTTATTCATTCCACTCAAACATGGTTCAATCTCGACTACAAAAACTCACGACTAATCGACAATATCGGCCTAACTGATCGACGAAAAAGTAAAATAACATGGTGGTCGACTAAATGTCTTCATCAATAATCCTTGCGTCCTCTGGTGCGATGTCCTCCAGTGTGGCGTCCTCATTATGGCGCCTCCTCTTGCGTCTTTCTCCAGTGGAACTCCCTTCATAATCCTGATCATTGCTCACGAGCGGTCCGTCATCTCCACTCGGAAAAGGTCCTCTCCCAAGTCCATCTTTTCCTCCATTGCGGCAACCTTCATCTTCAGGTCGTCGACTCTCTCCATGAAGTCCGCGATTTCTTCCTCATGGTTAAGGAAGTCTGCGTGTGCCTTCTCCTCCAGTTCCAGTTCACGGAACAACAGCCTCCTGTGTACCTTCGAGTTACAGCGAGTCTGGATCTCCCATTTCCTGAGGAGACACTCCAAGTCCTGGACATAAGAGAGAATGGAGTCGTCCATGCAGACGGATGATATCTCCATTCCTTGCTCTGCGTGAAACCATGGCGAGGTCTGATGGATCGAGCTCGGCCCTGTACTCTTCTCGGAGATGTCCAAGTGCACGATAGATCGCCATGTCCCTTCCGAGGATCCAGTTGAAGTCGGTAAACTCAAAGTCAATAGGCTCTGTATGTCCTCTGAAGGTTCTCCTCGAATATGCACCTCAATCCTCAGAAGCGGGTATCCGCTTGAAGCGCTGCTGGTAGGCTTCCGGTGATCGAGGGCGAGCAATCTTCAGCTTCTTCACCATCTGGACCAGCTTCCTGCCGAAGGGCATTGTCTCATCTGGCTGGCAAAACTCCGGTAGCAAAACTGGGGTGAACTCGACGGCCATCTAGAATGTTGAAAATCGGAGAGGAGTCAGAATTGAACAGGGAAGAATTACGGAATGATAAGGATATAAAGTAAGTAGTCTCTTCCTATGTTTTTCGATCCTAGGGGTTACGTCCTACGGTCAGCGTGTGCTCTGATACCATCTCTGTAGCGACCTGACCCAAAATCGGTCAAGTCTCTGTGTCTGTACCATCCCAAGATCATCTTTGGTACTCACGTACATCGATGAAATAATCAAAGTTCAATCACACCTGAATTTATTACATGATTCTCATATAGAGTCTTTATTACAATAGAATAAATTCGTCAAGGCCAACTCATGAGAAATAACTAAATAAGTCATGGAAGCGTAGAAGAATAGTGAGTCCAACCGACTCCAAAGGGCAATCGCCAAGCGCGGATCGTAGCCTCAATCCTGATTGGAAAACTCCTCCGCAACATAAGACGTTGCAGTTGTAGGTCAGCATTTTGAATATCTTTGGCAAGTCATGAAGAGAGAATACAATAATAAAATTTCTAACACTATATGCAATTTGGCTGTGGGGCTCTAAGTTTCATCATTTTGCTAAAAGCCAATTTTTCCCTACAATAAGGACTTGTTTGCAATTACTACGAAAATTGTTGGTAGTTATTGAGATGGTTCCGCCAACCAATGTCTCATTCCCAAATTATTAAGTCATAACCCCTCAATTAATTTATTAATTACAGTGTTGAGATTTCCGAATACTTCCAAGTTCCAGAGGCTCAAATTGTCCGTAACCGGGGACACGGCTAATCGATTATATCTTTTACTCTGCAGAGGTTTGCGCACTTTACCCGCAAGAATCATTCCCTCCTTTTAAGTCTTCGCACTTCAGGGTGTTTGAAGACGGGATGAATGAAACAGGGTCTTCCATAGAGTTCTTCTGGCCACTGCCGGTACCCATCCAATCCTACCGTTCTTCTACATCTCGTAGTACCGTCCGTACCAGCGTCACTACTAGGGTTGACCCAGCCAGAGCCCATAATGGCTTGCGGCTGCACGTAAGCTTCCGTCAATGGGGCATCCATCCGTCTCTTCGTGGCTGGGTGAAGCTTTCCGCAAGATGTCATGGCACTTCTCCATGCATCCCGCCAACCACTGGGTTCTCCAGTGGTGCCCACAACCGCCCTCCACCCAAAGAGTGAATTTCAAGTCCATCTTGATCTTGAAGTTCATGGGGTTGTCATCATCATTGACTCTCACATCTTTCTTATGAATTCACTCAACCAATCCGTCTACGAGCATAGCAAAATTAACTACTACGTCCCGGTCACGGTAACAAGGGAATTGGTTCATCCTACCACATGATACTACTCAAGAACAATAACTTCAAAATTTCAACTACTGCATGCATGGTGGGGAGGTATAATTCTAATGCAACAAAAACATAGGTATTGAAAAGAAACATGATCAATGACTTGCCTTGCTGACGATCCTCGTAAGCTAGGGATTCGTAGTAGCAAGCTTCGCACTCCGGAAATTCTACCGAGGCAAACAATAATCACAATAAGCATATAGCATATGATCACTTAACACAATAGCATAGTAATATGAAACACACCAAACAAACGACTCCAAAAACCCAAAGGAACTCAAAGAAATCCAACTCAAAGTTTTCCTACTTCAAGCAACAACTAGAAATAGTTTTACATAGCAAAAATTTTCTTAACATAACCTAAGCATGGGTTTATGTTAACTTAACAGAAAATAATGCATTAAGCAACTAGGAGCAAAAAGAATCAATTTAAAAGCTATTATAAAACTCCTATTAGGCCTAATTCAAGTTCTATTAAGAAAAATAAAATAAAAGTTTTATTTATTATAAATAAAAGTTCATGCTCTAAAGTGACAGAAACTAACCTAGAATAATCAATCACATGTGAAAAATAAATTTATTTGCTAATTAAAATAATAGGAAAACAGTAGCTAGTTAATTAATTAAGAATAACAAGATTCTGATTAAAACTATTTTTTTATTAATCCTAAAATGCCCAAATTAATTCCTACGGTTAGGCAATGTCAAAACAAAGTTGGGACAAAAAGAATCACTAAAAAATAATTTTCCTAACTCATTTTATAGCAGATTTACTATTCTAACTAAATCTAAAATAAAGCAATTATAAATAATTTTAACATAGCTAATTATATTTTCTACAGAACTATAAGAAATTTTCAAACCAACAAAAAAAGAATTACTTAAAAATATTAAGTAGAATAAAAGATATGAATTTTTCAAATCTGAAACTATTCTGTTAAAACAGAAAAACGAAAATAAAGAAAAACGGGCTAACTGGGCCTAACTAACGCCCTGTGCGTAATATAACTAAACGGGCCTAGGGTTTAAACGAATCGGGCCGATACAAAATAAAAACCCTAACTAAATAAACCGGATTAACCGGAGAAAAAAACCCGGTTCACTAACTAACCTAATAAAAACCCATACCCCTCCGGGGGTTCTAATCTACACCGTAGAACCGAGATTGGACGGCGGGGGTGAAGTCCGGCGAGTTACCGGAGATCGACGGCGGCGGCGGCTCGGGCGGCGAGTGCGTCGGCGTCTCCGGTGGTCGGGGGCGACGGCGTGGAGCTCCGGCGGGTGCGGGGTGACGAGGGGGTGCGTCTGGTGGAGTCCGGCGAGATCGGGGTGGCCGGGGTGAGTCAGGGTGAGGCAAATGGCGGCGGTGGCGTGCTCGGGCACCGGCGAGCGCGTGCGGAGGGAGAGAGGGGTCCGGTGAGGGGGCGAGAGGGGGGAACGGGGTGCGGGGAGGGGGTATTTATAGGACGGGGCACGGCTTGGGCGAGGGGGCAAGCCGGCGAGCGAATCGCGGCGAATCCCGGATCCTTCGGGATCCGGTGAGCGGCGGCGCGGGTGAGTGGCGCGGGCGAGGGGAAGGAGACGGGTGGGGGTCCACCTGTCGGCGACGGCGGGGAGCGGGGGTTCGGTCGGTCGACCGAACCGGATAGGTTTCGGGCGAGGGGGGTTGGCCGGCCGGCTGGCTGCTCGGCCGGCACTGGCTGCCGGGCCAAGGCGTGGGTTGCCCAGTGCTGGCTGGGCTGGCCGGGGTGCTCGGGCATTTTCTTTTTCCAAATTTATTTTTTTTTGAAAATTAAAAACAGAGATAAAATATAGAATATAAATATTTTATATAGAACATATATATATCAAAATGATCAGGGGAATATTCCCTATCATTTGAACATTTTTCCAGGGGCAAAATCCAAAGTTTATAAAAAATCATTTTTTTCCAAAATTCAAATAAAACTCAAATTTGAATTCAAAACTTTTGGCAATGTTTTCCTCTGATATTTTTGGAGTGTCATGTTTACTCCTCTCATACTTTCTCTCAAGTATTTATCAGGCATAATTTTTGAAATGATTTCCACTTGCCAAAATTTGAATTCAAATTCCAAAAACTCAAAAACTTCAGAAACTCCAAATGGCACTCAAATTCAAACAGAATGCATAGATGCTTAGCTATAATTGTAAAACATTCCAAATAGGAAATTTGGGATGTTACAAACCTACCCACCTTAAGATGAATCTCGCCTCGAGATTCGGGTTGGTTAGCAAATAGGTGCGGGTGGTCTCGAAGGAGGTCTTCTTCTCGCTCCCGTGTGGCTTCTTCCTCGGAGTGATGACTCCACGGCAACTTGCAAACCTTGATGATCTTGCTGCGGGTGACTTTGGTCGCAGCATCGAGAATTCATACGGGTTTCTCCTTATAATTCAGATCTCTGTCGAGCTTTATGGCCTCTAGGGGCACTGTGTCTCTCAACGGAATATCAGCCATGTCGGCATGACACTTCTTCACCGAGAAACATGGAAGACATCATGAACTCCGGACAATCCTTCCGCAATTCCAACTTGTAAGCAACTTCTCCACGACGCTCGAGGATTTTGTAGGGGCCAATGAATCGGGTGCTAACTTCCCTTTGACACCAAACCTCTTGATTCCACGAAGTGAGACACACGAAGATATGCTCGGTCTCCCGCTTCGTAAGTTACTTCATGCCATCTTGTCGGCATAACTCTTACGCCTCGATCGAGCTATCTTGAGTCTATCTCGAATCAGCTTGACTTTCTCTTCGAATCTCCGATGAGATCGGAACCAAAAGTGATCGATCTCCAACACCATCCCACAAAGAATGGTGTTACGCACCTCCTTCCGTATAGAGCTTTGAAAGGGGCCATCTTCGATCGGTCTCGATAACTGTTGTTGTATGAGAACTCACAGTATGGCAAATTATCATCCCAGCTAGACCCATAGTCTAGCACACAAGCTCTCAACATGTCCTCCGTAATCTGGTTGACTCTCTCGGTCATCCATCTGCTCATGGATGAAAAGTCAGATCAACTCCAGCCTCGCACTCCAAAGTTTCATGCAATCGATTCCAAAACTTCGAGGTAAATTGTGTTCCTCCGTTCGACACGATACTCCTCGGAACTCCATGCGTATATACGATCCTGGTCATGTATATCTTGGCCAACTTAGCACTGGTATAGGTAGTCTTCATGGGAATGAAGTGAGCTACCTTGGTCAAACGATCAACCACTACCCAGATAGAATCATAACCTGAACGAGTCCTGGGTAATCCTGTGATAAAATCCATTCCAAGTTTTTCCCATTTCCAATCGGGAATCGGCAAAGGTTGAAGTAACCCTGCTGGTTTTTGATGTTCTGCCTTTACTCGTTGAGAAACATCGCATACTGCTATGTACTCGGCAATATCCTTCTTCATACCATCCACCGTAAACTTTCCTTCAAATCCAGATACATCTTGGTGTTACCGGGGTGAATCGAATACGGTGAATCATGAGCCTCCTGAAGAATTAGCTTCCTGAGTTCAGGATCATTGGGCACATAAATACGATCCTCGAACAATATAGCTCCGTATTCATCCTTACGAAACCCTTTAGCTTTTCCTTCATTCATCTTTTGCTTTATCTCATCAATTTCCTTGTCCGACTTCTGAGCTTCACGAATCTTTTCGGCCAAAGTGAACTGAACTTCCAGAGTTGCAACAAATCCTCTCGGAACTATCTCCAGTCGGAGATCTCTGAGATCATCGACTAACTCCTGGGGTAATCCTCCCGCTATAAGAGTATTCACATAACTCTTATGGCTCAAAGTATCTGCTACAACATTAGCTTTCCCTGGGTGGTAATGCAATCTCATGTCATAGTCCTTCATCAACTCTAGCCATCTCCTCTGCCTGAGGTTCAACTCTTTCTGCGTGAAAATATACTTCAAACTCTTGTGATCTGTGTAAACATCACAACGGTTTTCGATGAGGAAATGTCTCTGTGTCTTGAGTGCATGCACTACGGCCGCTAACTCCAAATCATGTGTGGCATAATTCATCTCGTGAGGTCGTAGCTATCTGGAGGTGTAAGCTACAACTTTCCCTTCCTGCATGAGTACTCCTCCGAGTCCCTGACGAGAAGCGTCACAATAAACCTGGTAATCCTTGTGTATGTCCGGCAAAATCAGCACTGGGGCTGTAACCAAACGTTTCTTCAATTCCTGAAAATTGGCTTCACAATCCTCGGTCCAAATGTACTTGGCTTCCTTCTTCAACAGCTCAGTCATGGGCTTGGCAACCTTCGAGAAGTTCTCAATAAACCTCCGATAATATCCTGCGAGTCCGAGAAAACTGCGGATCTCCTTGACTGAGGTGGGCGACTGCCAATCGGTGACGGATTCAACCTTGGCGGGGTCAACTGCTATTCCTTCTCCTGAAATAACATGTGCGAGGAATCCTACTTCGTTCAGCCAATATTCACATTTGCTGATCTTGGCATACAACCGATGTTCTCAAGTTTCTCGAACTAGACGCAAATGTTCCTTATGCTCTTCCTCGCTCTTGGAGAAAATCAAGATATCATCGATGAACACCACGACAAACTTGTCCAGATATTCCATAAATACCTTGTTCATCAAATTCATGAAGTATGCAGGAGCATTAGTCAATCCAAATGACATGACGGTATACTCATATAAACCATACCTGGTAGTGAATGCTGTTTTGGGTATATCCTTTTCACGGATCTTCAACTGATGATACCCTGATCGTAGATCGATCTTGGAGAATACCTTGGCTCCAACTAGCGGATCAAACAGATCATTAATCATCGGCAGAGGGTACTTGTTCTTGATGGTCACTTCGTTCAACGAACGATAATCCACAACCATTCTCAAGGTTCCATCCTTCTTCTCTACCAAAAGAACTGGAGCTCCCCAAGGTGATGAGCTTGGCCGAATATATCCCTTCTCCAATAACTCATTAATTTGGTTCTTGATCTCCTTCAAATCGTTCGGTGGCATCCGATAAGGTCTCTTGGATATTGGGGCTGTGCCGGCAATAACTCAATCAGAAATTCAATGTCCCCGTCCGGTGGCATTCTCGGTAATTCCTCCGGAAACACATCGGGAAAATCTTGCACCATCGGCACTTCCTCTGAACAACTCCCGTGAGGGAATGCACTGATTCTTCATCCGGCTATGTCCGGATACATACTTGATCCTCTTCGCCCGGTGGTGAGCGTAATAGACTTGCGGGCACGCCTATGTTTCCTTCAAACTTCGTCAACCAATCCATGCCTAGGATTACATCCAAGGTCTGGGTTTCCAATACTATGAGGTCTGCGGGAAATTTATGATTTCCGATGTTGAGGGTTGCATGACAGCCTAAACCTGCCATCATTTCTCCTCCTGCGGAACTGACGCGAAGGGGGCTTCTAAGGGTTTTAGTGGGCAACCCGTACTTTTCCACAACTACCCTTGATATGAATGAATGCGTTGCACCAGAATCAAAGAGTACCAGTATCGAACGTGAATTCAATAAAAACTTACCAACCACGATTAAGGTTCCGGCTGATCATAGACGCCCTCCACGCCAATGTGGTTCACCCGAGCACGAGGGAAAGGGTTGGGCTTCTTCGCTGAGCTTCCATTGCCGCTTTCCATTCCTCCGCTTGGCCTCCGGCAGTCGGTGGCATAGTGCCCTGTTTTTGGCACTTGAAACAGTGATATGACTCAGATCCTTCGAGCCGGGCAGGACGATGCTGGTTGCCATTGCCATTGCCTGACTTGTTGTCC
This sequence comes from Aegilops bicornis, assembly GCA_021605145.1. Classification (NCBI taxonomy): domain Eukaryota; kingdom Viridiplantae; phylum Streptophyta; class Magnoliopsida; order Poales; family Poaceae; genus Aegilops; species Aegilops bicornis. The sequence goes on from CM038673.1 coordinate 507,099,237, forward strand.
TGGTTGCGGTTGTTCCCATTTCCTCCATGGTTATGTCCTCCATGGTTGTGATGGGTATGCCCTCCAGAGTATGGTGCATAACGGGGCTTATGCTGAGCTCCTGAGTTGTGCTTCCCTGGCTGTACTTCCGCTATGCGGCTATCAATCTGGCCGCTGCTTGCCTTCAAGTATGATGGCCTTGTCTACCAGCTCCGGTAGTTGGTGAAGGTAGCCACCATAAGCTGCATGCCCAGTTCATCATTGAGTCCTCGAGAAACTTTTTCCTGCTGCGGCATCTGTGGCCACATCATCCGGGGCATAGCGAGCTAACTTGCTGAAATCATCCACGCATCGCGCCACAAGACGGTTCCCTGGCGTAAGTTGCGGAACTCACGCTTCTTCAGACTCATGGCCCCAGCTGAAACATGAGCGGTGCGGAAGGCCTGCTGGAACTGATCCCACGTGATGGTACCGATGGGATAAGTGGCGGTGTAGTTCTCCCACCAAGAAGCTGCAGGTCCATCAAGTTGATGTGCGACAAAGCGCACCTTCTCTGCATCAGTGCATCCAACAGTGATTAGCTCTCTTCCGATCTTGCGGAGCCAATCATCGGCCACAATCGGCTCAGTGCTGCTAGAGAACACTAGCGGATTCAGCCTTAGGAATCGAGTCAAGTTGTCAACAGGGGGTGGTGGCGGTGGATTGTTGTTGTTGTTGTTGTTGTTGTTACGATTACGGATGAGTATCTCGCATGAGGGCATTCTCTGCCGGAGTAGCTGGGTGAGCTCCGCGGAAAACCGGTGTCATGTCTCGGAGGCATCTGGTGTTTTGGAGTGGATGAGAAAATTAGAATAGAACAATGGTCTAATGATAAATAACACTACCCATATGAATGCACAATCATAAACACACCAATCATTTATTCATTCCACTCAAACATGGTTCAATCTCGATTACAAAAACTCACGACTAATCGACAATATCGGCCTAACTGATCGACGAAAAAGTAAAATAACATGGTGGTCGACTAAATGTCTTCATCAATAATCCTTGCGTCCTTCAGTGCGATGTCCTCCAAAGGTGGCGTCCTCTCGCTAAGGCGCCTCCTCTTGCGGCTTTCTCCAGTGGAACTTCCTTCATAATCCTGATCATTGCTCACGAGCGGTCCGTCATCTCCACTCGGAAAAGGTCCTCTCCCAAGTCCATCTTTTCCTCCATTGCGGCAACCTTCATCTTCAGGTCGTCGACTCTCTCCATGAAGTCCGCGATTTCTTCCTCATGGTTAAGGAAGTCTCGTGTGCCTTCTCCTCCAGTTCAGTTCACGGAACAACAGCCTCTGTGTACCTTCGAGTTACAAATGAGTCCGGATCTCCCATTTCTGAGGAGACACTCCAAGTCCTGGACATAAGAGAGAATGGAGTCGCCCTGCATGCACGGATGATATCTCCATTCCTTGCTCTGCGAGAAACCATGGCGAGGTCTGATGGATCGAGCTCGCCCCTGTACTCTTCTCGGAGATGTCCAAGTGCACGATAGATCGCCATGTCCCTTCCGAGGATCCAGTTGAAGTCGGTAAACTCAAAGTCAATAGGCTCTGTATGTCCTCCGAAGGTTCTCCTCGAATATGCACCTCAATCCTCAGAAGGGTATCCGTCGAAGCGCATTGGTAGGCTTCCCGGTGATCGAGGGCGAGCAATCTTCAGCTTCTTCACCATCTGGACCAGCTTCCTGCCGAAGGGCATCGTCTCATCTGGCTGGCAAAACTCCGGTAGCAAAACTGGGGTGAACTCGACGGCCATCTAGAATGTTGAAAATCGGAGAGGAGTCAGAATTGAACAGGGAAGAATTACGGAATGATAAGGATATAAAGTAAGTAGTCTCTTCCTATGTTTTTCGATCCTAGGGGTTACATCCTACGGTCATTGTGCTTCGATACCATCTTCGTAGCGACCGACCCAAAATCGGTCAAGTCTACGTGGTTCTGCATTCATCCCAAGATCATCCGGTACTCACAAAGACATCGATGAAATAATCAAAGTTCAATCACACCTGAATTTATTACATGATTCTCATATAGAGTCTTTATTACAATAGAATAAATTCGGCCGAAGGCCAACTCATGAGAAATAACTAAATAAGCTGCGGAAGCGTAGAAGAATAGTGAGTCCAACCGACTCCAAAGGGCAATCGCCAAGCGCGGATCGTAGCCTCAATCCTGATCGGAAAACTCCTCTGCAACATAAGACGTTGCAGCCGTGTAGGTCAGCATTTTGAATATGCTGGCAAGTCATGAAGAGAGAATACAATAATAAAATTTCTAACACTATATGCAATTTGGCTGTGGGGCACTAAGTTTCATCATTTTGCGAAAAGCCAATTTTTCCCTACAATAAGGACTTGTTTGCAATTACTACGAAAATTGTTGGTAGTTATTGAGATGGTTCCGCCAACCAATGTCTCATTCCCAAATTATTAAGTCATAACCCCTCAATTAATTTATTAATTACAATGTTGAGATTTCCGAATACTTCCAAGTTCCAGAGGCTCAAATTGTCCGTAGAATCGGGACACGGCTAATCGATTAGATCTTTTACTCTGCAGAGGTTTGCGCACTTTACCCGCAAGAATCATTCCCTCCTTTTAAGTCTTCGCACTTCAGGGTGTTTGAAGACGGGATGAATGAAACAGGGTCTTCCGTAGAGTTCTTCTGGCCACTGCCGGTACCCATCCAATCCTACCGTTCTTCTACATCTCGTAGTACCGGCCCCCAGCGTCACTACTAGGGTTGACCCATCCAGAGCCCATAATGGCTTGCGGCTGCACGGAGTAAGCTTCCGGTCAATGGGGCATCCATCCGTCTCTTCGTGGCTGGGTGAAGCTTTCCGCAAGATGTCATGGCACTTCTCCATGCATCCCGGCCAACCACTGGGTTCTCTAGGATGCCCGTCAACCGTCCTCCACCCAGTAGTGAATTTCGAAGTCCATCTTGATCTTGAAGTTCATGGGGTTGTCATCATCATTGACTCTCACATCTTTCTTATGAATTCACTCAACCAATCCCGTCTACGAGCATAGCAAAATTAACTACTACGTCCCGGGTCACGGTAACAAGGGGAATTGGTTCATCCTACCACATGATACTACTCAAGAACAATAACTTCAAAATTTCAACTACTGCATGCATGGTGGGGAGGTATAATTCTAATGCAACAAAAACATAGGTATTGAAAAGAAACATGATCAATGACTTGCCTTGCGACGATCATCCTCGTAAGCTAGGGATTCAGAGTAGCAAGCTTCAAGACTCAGGAAATTCTACCGAGGCAAACAATAATCACAATAAGCATATAGCATATGATCACTTAACACAATAGCATAGTAATATGAAACACACCAAACAAACGAATCCAAAAACCCAAAGGAACTCAAAGAAATCCAACTCAAAGTTTTCCTACTTCAAGCAACAACTAGAAATAGTTTTACATAGCAAAAATTTTCTTAACATAACCTAAGCATGGGTTTATGTTAACTTAACAGAAAATAATGCATTAAGCAACTAGGAGCAAAAAGAATCAATTTAAAAGCTATTATAAAACTCCTATTAGGCCTAATTCAAGTTCTATTAAGAAAAATAAAATAAAAGTTTTATTTATTATAAATAAAAGTTCATGCTCTAAAGTGACAGAAACTAACCTAGAATAATCAATCACATGTGAAAAATAAATTTATTTGCTAATTAAAATAATAGGAAAACAGTAGCTAGTTAATTAATTAAGAATAACAAGATTCTGATTAAAACTATTTTTTTATTAATCCTAAAATGCCCAAATTAATTCCTACGGTTAGGCAATGTCAAAACAAAGTTGGGACAAAAAGAATCACTAAAAAATAATTTTTCCTAACTCATTTTATAGCAGATTTACTATTCTGACTAAATATAAAATAAAGCAATTATAAATAATTTTAAAATAGCTAATTATATTTTCTAAAGAAACTATAAGAAATTTGCAAACCAACAAAAAAAGAATTACTTAAAAATATTAAGTAGAATAAAAGATATGAATTTTTCAAATCTGGAACTATTCTGTTAAAACAGAAAAACGAAAATAAAGAAAAACGGGCTAACTGGGCCTAACTAACGCCCTGTGCGTAATATAACTAAACGGGCCTAGGGTTTAAACGTATCGGGCCGATACAAAATAAAAACCCTAACTAAATAAACCGGACTAACCGGAGAAAAAAACCCGGTTCACTAACTGACCTAATAAAAACCCATACCCCTTCGGGGGTTCTAATCTACACCGTAGAAACGAGATCGGACGACGGGGGTGAAGTCCGGCGAGTTACCGGAGATCGACCGCGGCGGCGGCTCGGGCGAAAAGGCCAGCTGCCTCCGGTGGTCGGGGCGACGGCGTGGAGCTCGGGTGAAAGGGGTGACGAGGGGTGCGTCGTGGAGTCCGCGAGATCGGGTGGCTGGGTGAGTCAGTGGTGAGGCAAATGGCGGCGGGCGTGCTCGGGCACCAGCGAAGTCTTGGAGGGAGAGAGGGGTCCGTGAGGGGGCGAGGGGGAACGGGTGCGGGAGGGGTATTTATAGGGCGGGCACGGCTTGGGCGAGGGCAAGCCGGGCGAGCGATCATGGAATCCCGGATCCTTCGGGATCCGGTGAGCGGGCTGGGTGAGTGGCGCGGCGAGGGGAAGGAGACGGGTGGGGGTCCACCTGTCGGCGACGGCGGGGAGCGGGGGTTCGGTCGGTCGACCGAACCGGATAGGTTTCGGGCGAGGGGCCGGCCGGCTCACTGGCCGGGCTGGGCCAAGGTGGGTTGCCTGTGGTGGCTAGGCGGTCGGCTGGTGCCTGGGCATTTTTCTTTTTCCAAATTTATTTTTTTTTGAAAATTAAAAACAGAGATAAAATATAAAATATAAATATTTTATATAGAACATATATATATCAAAATGATCAGGGGAATATTCCCTATCATTTGAACATTTTTCCAGGGGCAAAATCCAAAGTTTATAAAAATCATTTTTTCCAAAATTCAAATAAAACTCAAATTTGAATTCAAAACTTTTGGCAATGTTTTCCTCTGATATTTTTGGAGTGTCATGTTTACTCCTCTCATACTTTCTCTCAAGTATTTATCAGGCATAATTTTTGAAATGATTTCCACTTGCCAAAATTTGAATTCAAATTCCAAAAACTCAAAAACTTCAGAAACTCCAAATGGCACTCAAATTCAAACAGAATGCATAGATGCTTAGCTATAATTGTAAAACATTCCAAATAGGAAATTTGGGATGTTACATGATACCCTGTTTGTTCCAATGGTTTGTTGTTATCATTTGTAGCACTAGTAATGTTTGCATGTTGTAACATCCCAAAATTCTAAATTTTGGAATGTTATAAACACATAGATAGTTTTGATTATTTGTTTGATTGATTGACTGAAAGTGAGTGAATTCGAAACTTTTTGAAAGTTAAATGAGAGGGAATAAAAGGACTTTCCCAAACTTTCATTTTGCTTTTATGATCTTCGGGAATTCAAATTCTTTTCATCACAAAACCTTGGAGAGAAGAAGACATGACTTCTTCCATTTATTTAAATGACAAGGGGTGTTGAAAATATTTGAATTTCATTTGAGAATATTTCCAATTCTGAAACTTTATGCAACTCAATGATTTTCACGAGCGAAGATAAAATGACTTCTTCAAATTAAATGAAATATGAGTTGGAAGTTTTAAAAGAATTAAATTCAAAGTTCTTTTGAATTTATTTCCAATTTGGAGTTATTTGAGTTTTATTCAAATTATTTTTTTTCTCCAAAAACAAAATATATGGAAAATAGGGTAACATGATTCCCTACATCATAAAATTGGAGAGAAATTAATTTGAAGTCATTTTGGTATTTTAAAAATGATTTTTATTGGATTTTATTGGACCAGTAACACTGTGTGAATTATTAGAATTTTTGTGGATTTTATTTGAAGCTAAAATTATGTTCATCATGTAGGAAATATTTTTCTGAAAATTTTGATATATTATATGCCTATATAATATTTTCATTTTATTTTGTTTTTTTTCTCTCTCTTTTAAAAAAAACTTTCCTCGAACTGGGCCGGCCCAGCCTCACCAAAGTCAGCCCAGCCTGCCTTGCCCGTCGTCTCCCGACCGGACTCCTCCCGAGTCCGGCGCCGCTGCTTGCCCTCGCCCACGCCTCCCGAGGCCCTCGGCCTTTAAAAGTCGAGGCCGGCTCTCCTCTCTCTCTCCCGACGCCCGACTCCTCTCTCCTCGCCGCCCGCATCGCTGGATTTTGCCGCCGCCGACGAGATCCACTTCGCTGCAGCTGTCGCTCATGACCCGACGACCGCCGTCACCACCACCGCGTCCGCCGTCTCGCGCCGCCTCCCGTCTTCGCCGTCCTCTGCGGCCGATCACGAGCCGCCTCATCTCGCCGGAGTTCGCACCGCCCTTGCCGGAGTTAACCACCGCCGCCGCCGGTTTAATCTACCGAACCGGTATAAACCTCCCCGGTCCGGTTTATTTTTCTTCCTCCGGTTTTTCTTTTAAAAATCGGGTTTATATATTTTTTAGTTAGATTAATTAGTGGACGTTCGTCCGTTAGTATTCGGTAGTGAATGATATTCACTGTTTAGCGTTCGGTAGCGAACGTTCGCTATTTAGATTTTTCTTTTTATTTTAGTTTTCTGCCAGGGACCCGTATGTAATTAATTTTCTTCACATATTAGTCCCTTATCTTCAAACGCTCATAACTTTTTACTCGTAAGTCAGAATTCAACGAAACCAACGGCCACTTCTTCGTTATGATCTCCTCTATCCAGTGATCCAACTCAAACATGTTTTTGAAAGTTTTAAAATTTGAATTCAAACAGATATGTATTCAAACTTCGTTTGATCATAACTTGAGTTTTATAACTCCGTTTGAGTTGATTCTTTTTGCAAATCGAAGCTCTTGACCTAAACTTTCTGATAAGGCCAAATCCATATAATTTTGGTACTATTAGAAATTGTTTTATGTTGCAAGAGTTATTCGCTTGGTTTTAATGTTTTCCGAATTGTTTCTTCGTTCTTTCTGATGTTTTGAGTGATTGCTTATGTGTGACTACTGTTGATTGCTTACGATAGATTGACCGGAGTGTGACGAGTAGAACTATCAAGAGTTTGAGTGCGAATCATCTTCATCAACATTGCAGGTAAGTAACACTTGATCATACCTTTTCTACCACCCAGTTTTTATGCATTAGATCAATCCTCAAACACTTGCATGATTAGGATCTAAATAAATTGTGGGATGGGAAGTAGATTGAGGTAGTACCTATTACCTGTTTTACTTATGAGACCTTGGGAGTTACTTCTACGTTTGCTTATTATGCTATGCTATGCTAGTAGACGTGGATTGGGTGAGTGTATTCCATGACATATGTGAGATTGTTAAATTAATGGTTTATTTAAGGTGGCAACTTAAACACACATCTGGGTGGATTGAGGCACTGGTTTCTATCAGGACTTGCCTGTTTTTCTTGGACCGCCACCTGTGCTCAAAGGGATCATAAGATTATTCATGCTAGTAACTTCCATGTGCAGCCACAAGCTATTATGGGCTCTAGCATAGTTGATTAAGTCGTGTGAACTCTTACAGTGGTAGACTAGCAGATGTAGGGGTTATAGGTGGTACGGTCTACCCATCGTAAGGTGCAAACGCTTCTGAAAGACTATGTCTCGGTCATCCGTCTCTCAAACACCATGTAGTGCGAGAAACCAAACGGAGGCGATCGAGTCTTGTGGGGAAAAGTGCTAAACCTCTGCAGAGTGTATAAACTAATCATGATTAGCCGTGTCCCCGGTTATGGACATCTTGAGTATCTAGTACTTGAATATCATGTGAATCTCAACATGTTACTCTAATTTAATATTGTTGGGTTTGTTAAGGATTATTTTTGATTGGGATTGAGAATGCTGTCAACCATTCTCAATGTTTAACAACCACCGTGATAGTTAATTAAATTTATTCCTTTGCAGTAGGGAAAAACTGGCTTTATGCAAAATCAGAATCAGAGAGCTTTTTCCACCGCCACCTATGCATGTAGTACGTGCTTATCATTCATTATTCTCTATGTGTTACATTGCCATCATATTCCATGTGTTGACCCGTTTGGCTGCAACTTTTCATGTTGCGCATTTTTCGCATTTACGAGTAAGTGATACGTTAGGGTTACGATTTTCTATACACAACTTTGCCGTAGGTGTTGATGGGAATCCACAACCTTGTTGCTTCAGCTATAATATGGATTGAGGTAATAGTAGTTACGATACTTTATACATGTGATTTACCTCTGTTATAAATACTTCGAGTACTGTGTGTGTCAGCATACCGATCCAGGGATGACACCTAAGCACAGAGACTTGATCCATTCGGGTCGGGTCGCTACAAGATGGTACCAGAGCACATGTTGACTGTAGAGGACGTGACCCTAGAAATCGGCAAGCCCATAGGAAAGATTTTCTCTACTACTTCATTTTCAAAAGATCTTTTACCTCTCTTCTCTTCTGAGCTTATTCAAATATTCCCTTTTAGTGAGACCATACCCCTTTCCCCTTTTGACCCCTCGAAGATTCGACTGATGAGACCACTCCAAGAAGGACAAGATATCAGACAACTAAGACCACTTCGGAATGAAGAGGATTTTACCGAGCATTGTAATGATGGAAACTACGACGGATAAAGACTTCAAAGACTAGGAGAATATGAAGAATTTCAGATTTGGTATGACCAAAGAAGGCTACACTTATGGAACTTGACAGACTATGGAAGCTGTCAATACCCGAGATCAAGGTGTATCGGAGAAAGACCGAAACATGGAGCATTAGAACTCAAAGTTTTTGTCAAGAAAACCATAAGGCAGGAGATATCAACTAACATAATGATAGCTCATGGCAATGATAAGAGCGAAAACATGGACATTCATGATGTTATCGTTCGCCTATGCTATTGTCACCGTGCGGAGTTAAGCATGCATATGCATGAAAGGATTGGGTGGTGGAAGGCTGATGAATCACCTAACAACAAGATGAAGTTTTAAATCTTAGCTGGTGTATCACCGGTATCCGGAGTATTACATCAAGGAGTTTAAGATGGATCTACAGGAAGTTGTATTTGGCAATGAAACAGTTCGTGAAGAACTCAGGACCCAGAAGCTGAAAGTAGACAAACTGGAGGAACTAAACCTCGAGATACCGGAGATTCGTCAGGAATTGGAGGACAGTAGGATCATGGTTCATGTCAAGGAAGTTGAATCCAGAAGTTGGAACGTAACTCCAGAAATATTGAAGGACGCCATGAGAGACTTTGCGACAACAGAGATGATTTGGCAAAAGAACTTGAGAAGGACAAGCATGATCAGAAGGAGCCATCGGAGACAGGAACAAGACTTGAAGAGTTTGATGACTTTGAAGATTTATTGACCTTTAGAAGACCAAAACCATGTTTATACCTACGTTAGATGCGACGATTGTGAGCTGTCATTTGTTTGATGTTTTTCCGACAGCCACAATAAAATCTGTCTTTTCAAAACAATTGTTTTCATTGTGTGTATCCCTCTCGATCCCTCTTATCTCACCCCATAACCCATGGACCCAATAGATGATGAATGGAGAAGAGCTTATATTTTCTGGACCGACGAGTCAATTGAAGACGGACCGATGGATTCAGAACATGGAGGATCACATGGAGAATAACCCTATACCCAGAAAGGATATGGCCCAGCATGCTCTACAATGCTTTGGAAGAGGTGCCGCTACTTGGTGGAGGATGTACCAAACCATGAATGGATGGCAAGGAGTAACCACTTGGAAGGAATTTAAGTTGACTTTGCCAAAGTCTCGGTTTGTGTCCCAGAAATTGGAGCATTATGAAAATATTATGAAGAACCCTTGTGCATGCAAGCTTTGTGGAGAAATAGGACACACCCATAACGAACACAAGGATGAATGCCCAAATTGTGAAGGAAGTCATCCAACTGAAGAATGCCCAACTAGGCAGATCACTTGTTTCTTGTGTGAAGGCACTACCCACTACGCTGCTCGGTGCCACATTTACCCCATGGTACAAAGAACCATCCAGCAGAAGAAAGAAGCAATGAAAGGAGCCCTAATGGAAATTTTAAAAGAAACTGTGATGAAGGAAGAGGTTGAGGACACACACAAAGGAAACAAAATTAAAGCCCGCACCAAGTCATGCTATTCATGTGGAGAAGAAGGACACATCTCCCAAGATTGTCTGAATGGAGATTTAGTAGAATTCCCGACAGAGGAAGTAGAGTCTGACCCACAGGTAATAGAAGCCCTGATTGGAACGAAAAGGTCCAGGAAGAGAAGTAGGTTGGATTCCAGGAACAACCCAATTTCCACAAAGAAAGACCTGAGTCATATCACATGTTTCAGGTGCAAAAATTCAGGGCACTACTTCAATGATTGCCCAAGAGGGAAGATAAGGACCCCAGGAGGCTATATAATCACAAGGAAACCTCGATATTTGTCAGAAGTAATATGTTTCCGTTGTGATGAAGCAAGCCACTTTGCCAGAGATTGTCCGAAGGAGAAGGAGACTGGTGATATATAGTTGAATTTGTAACAGAATAAATGGAGTAGTAGAAGTGAGAGCTTTTTCTTTTATTGAGGTGTTAAGTTGAGACATGTAATGGAAAAGCGAGATGATTATAATAATTTAAGAATCAATAAAGTTAGCAGTGTTGGTACTGCTTTGGATTTTATGAGTTACCCTATGAGGAAAGATGTTGACCAATTTCAAGGATATGAGAAATATGGTCTATGGAATATTGGAACATTTTAAGGGTGGTAGTACCCTGTAAGAACCGTTGGCCCCTGGAAAAGATAAGGATACCCACTGAATGGATTTCAGACAAAATGAATATGAGTTTTGTCTCGATATGTTTGATACCCAAGAGAGTGTGGGATGACGTTGGAGATCATCAGTTGTTTGGACCAAATGTGGTCAAGGATTCAGAAGAGAATGTTAAGTTGATTTGAGATAGACTGAAAGTAGCTTAGTCCAGGCAGAAGAGTTATGCATACTCAAAAACGCAAGGAGGAAGTCTACGAAATTGGAGACATATCATATCTTTGTGTGCCCGTCTGTGAGGAGTTAATACGATTTGAAGTTAAGGAAAAGTTAGCCTCGAGTTTGTAGGACCATACCGAGTTTTGGAGCGTATGGGAGAAGTGGACAACAAGTTGGAGTCACCCGAAGGACTGTGAGGAGTTCATTATGTGTTTCACGTTTCCCAGTTGAAGAAGTGCCATGCAGAGATGACCAATATTCCCCTGTAAGGACACTTGACCCTGGAAAGGATAATGATGTTCCACGAAGTGGAGTATGGACTTCATAAGTATAAGTTTTATCTCGGTATGTGGGATATCCCACGAGGATGAAGAGATGAATTACTATTGGATATAAAGGAGGTATGATGTTGGAAATATGGATCAATGGAAATTCCATGAAGAGTCTGAGTAATCATGTCCCCGTTTGGTGCAAATATAAGGAAAAGAGACAGTGCAATTGGATGGATTTTAAGTATGCCACGAAGTTGGATGTTGGGATAATGATCAGTTGCCCAGATGATGTGTTCAAGGATTTTAAGTGATGAGATGGGACATAACCCACAGGCCCCAGGACCTGCCAAGAAGCAAGCACACTCTTGCTGCAGGAGAAACCCTGGGAAGAGTTACAATTTTATCGACCGACGATTCTTTAGGAGTTTACGCAAAACCTGAGAGTTGTGAAGGAACGATAGATGTTTGTTTGGCTTGCAGAAATAAATGGATTTTCCGAACTTGGTTCGTCGACAAGAGAAATTCTGCAATGCTTGTGAGGATGACCGAGTGTTAGAATGCGAGATTCGCTAAACCATGTACAAGGTAATGATTTAAAAGGGGGTGGATTGATCACCATACCGACTTACTCTTATTATTCGCTTTGCTATATGGGATGGTAAATCTGAGTGACTTACCTATAGCAGAGAGACGATTTATATTAAACCTTGTTTAAACCTTAGAATGGTATAGGTATTTCTTTTCCCTTGTACAAGGCAGTTGTTGCCAACCGTAGGAAATACGGTGAGGTTCAACCTGCACCCGCTTTCTGCAGGAGAAACCATAAATCGTTGACCACCATGAGATATCGATAGTTGTTTAGTATTGGCGCCAGACCCGTCAGCCATGAAGACCCAATCTCGGAATAACCTTACCAAGATTAAAGGACAAAAGGATTGAGGAAAAGGTTATGCCGTTACAAAAAGAGCCCCGAGAAGGAATTATCCTTACGATCTGAGAAGACCGACACTGTCAACGATGGATGGAGTATATGAGTTTTGATGGAACCTTAACAATGCTTCTAAGGGTGGTAGCACCCGAGACCCCGGAGACGATCGATGGATTTTTGAGAAGACCCCCAAACCCTAACCTATTTCTTGCTAGCCTTTCCGAATCTCGAGGACGAGATTCCTTTTAAGGGTGGTAGGTTTGTAACATCCCAAAATTCTAAATTTTGGAATGTTATAAACACATAGATAGTTTTGATTGATTGTTTGATTGATTGACTGAAAGTGAGTGAATTCGAAACTTTTTGAAAGTTAAATGAGAGGGAATAAAAGGACTTTCCCAAACTTTCATTTTGCTTTTATGATCTTCGGAATTCAAATTCTTTTCATCACAAAAATGGAGAGAAGATGACATGACTTCTTCCATTTATTTAAATGACAAGGGGTGTTGAAAATATTTGAATATCATTTTGAAAATATTTCCAATTCTGCAACTTTATGCAAATAAATTATTTTCAAGATATTAGATAGAATTTCTTCTTCAAATTAAATGAAATATGAGTTGGGAGTTTTAAAAGAATTAAATTCAAAGTTCTTTTGAATTTATTTCCAATTTGGAGTTATTTGAGTTTTATTCAAATTATTTTTTTTCTCCAAAAACAAAATATATGGAAAATAGGGTAACATGATTCCCTACATCAGAAAATTGGAGAGAAATTAATTTGAAGTTATTTTGGTATTTAAAAAATGATTTTTATTGGATTTTATTGGACCAGTAACATTGTGTGAATTATTAGAATTTTTGTGGATTTTATTTGAAGCTAAAATAATGTTCATCATGTAGGAAATGTTTTTCTAAAATTTTTGATATATTATATGCCTATATATTATTTTCATTTTATTTTGTTTTTTTTCTCTCTGTTAAAAAAAAAAACTTTCCTCGAACTGGGCCAGCCCAGCTCCCAGCCAGGTCGCGGCCCAGCTCCGCGCCGCCTTGCCTGTCGTCCCCGACCGGGACTCCTCCCGGAGTCCGGCGCCGCCGCGCTTGCCCCTCGCCCACGCCTCCCGAGGCCCTGGCCTTTAAAAGCTGAGGCCGGCTCTCCTCCCCCTCTCTCTCCCCGACGCCCGACTCCCCTCTCTCCCCTCGCTCGCCGCCCGCATCACCAGATTTTGCCGCCGCCGGCGGCGAGATCCACTGCACTGCCTGTCATGACCCGCGACTGACGCCGCCACCACCACCAAGCGCCATTGCCCGTCTCGCCGCCCTCGACGTCTTCGCCGTCCTCAGGATCACGGAGCCGCCGCCTCATCTCGCCGGAGTTCGCGCCGCCCTTGCCGGAGTTAACCAGCGCCGCCGCCGGTTTAATCTACCGAACCGGTATAAACCTCCCCGGTCCGGCTTATTTTTCTTCCTCCGGTTTTTCTTTTAAAAATCGGGTTTATATATTTTTTAGTTAGATTAATTAGTGGACGTTCGTCCGTTAGTATTCGGTAGCAGACGATTTTCAGTATTTAGCGTTCGGTAGCGAACATTCGCTATTTAGATTTTTCTTTTTATTTTAGTTTCCTGCCAGGGACCCGTATATAATTAATTTTCTTCACAGATTAGTCCCTAATCTTCAAACGCTCATAAATTTTTACTCGTAAGTCGGAATCCAACGAAACCAATGGCCACTTCTTCGTTATGATCTCCTCTATCCAGTGATCCAACTCAAACCTGTTTTTGAAAGTTTTAAAATTTGAATTCAAACAGATTTGTATTCAAACTTCATTTGATCATAACTTGAGTTTTATAACTCCGTTTGAGTTGATTCTTTTTGAAAATCGAAGCTCTTGACCTAAACTTTCTGATAATGCCAAATCCATATAATTTTGGTACTGTTAGAAATTGTTTTTTGTTGCAAGAGTTATTCGCTTGGTTTTAATGTTTTCCGAATTGTTTCTTCGTTCTTTCTGATGTTTTGAGTGATTGCTTATGTGTGACTACTGTTGATTGCTTACGATAGATTAACCGGAGTGTGACGAGTAGAACTATAAAGAGTTTGAGTGCGAATCATCTTCATCAACATTGCAGGCAAGTAACACTTGATCATACCTTTTCTACCACCCAGTTTTTATGCATTAGATCAATCCTCAAACACTTGCATGATTAGGATCTAAATAAATTGTGGGATGGGAAGTAGATTGAGGTAGTACCTATTACCTGTTTTACTTATGAGACCTTGGGAGTTACTTCTATGTTTGCTTATTATGCTATGCTATGCTAGTAGACGTGGATTGGGTGAGTGTATTCCATGACATATGTGAGATTGTTAAATTAATGGTTTATTTAAGGTGGCAACTTAAACACACATCCGGGTGGATTGAGGCACTGGTTTCTATCAGGACTTGCCTGCTTTTTCTTCGGACCGCCACCTGTGCTCAAAGGGATCATAAGATTATTCATGCTAGTAACTTCCGTGTGCAGCCACAAGCTATTATGGGCTCTAGCATAGTTGATTAAGTCGTGTGAACTCTTACAGTGGTAGACTAGCAGATGTAGGGGTTATAGGTGGTACGGTCTACCCATCGTAAGGTGCAAACGCTTCTGAAAGACTATGTCTCGGTCATCCGTCTCTCAAACACCATGTAGTGCGAGAAACCAAACGGAGGCGATCGAGTCTTGTGGGGAAAAGTGCGCAAACCTCTGCAGAGTGTATAAACTAATCATGATTAGCCGTGTCCCCGTTATGGACATCTTGAGTATCTAGTACTTGAATATCATGTGAATCTCAACATGTTACTCTAATTTAATATTGTTGGGTTTGTTAAGGATTATTTTAATTGGGATTGAGGATGCTGTCAACCATTCTCAATGTTTAACAACCACCGTGATAGTTAATTAAATTTATTCCTTTGCAGTAGGGAAAAACTGGCTTTATGCAAAATCAGAATCAGAGAGCTTTTTTCCACCGCCACCTATGCATGTAGTACAGGCTTATCATTCATTATTCTCTATGTGTTACATTGCCAAAGATATTCCATGTCTTGACCGTTTCGGGCTGCAACTTTTCATGTTGCGTACTTTTCGCATTTACCAGTAAGTGATACGTTAGGGTTACGATTTCCTATACTCAACTTTGCCGTTGGTGTTGATGGGAATCCACAACCTTGTTGCTTCCGCTATATTATGGATTGAGGTAATAGTATTTACGTTACTTTATACATGTGATTTACCTCTGTTATAAATCCTTCGAGTATTGTGTGTGTCAGCATACCGATCCAGGGATGACACCTAAGCACAGAGACTTGATCCATTCGGGTCGGGTCGCTACACATGTTCATAGATAGACAACCGTCAGGTTTATATGAGGGACACCGTCTTTTTAACTTATATATGTGTTGGAATCATTTTCCTTACATCAAAGAAATTTACAGATGTCTGTGTTGCTGGTAAAAGGTACCGACTTGTTACTTTAATACGTTGCCAAGAACTTGTTAGTTTTAGTAGTTCATGTGTAATTAAATACGTTGCCAAAACTGGTTAGTTTTAGTAGTTTGATGTTAGTTTCTTATGGCTCTTGCAACACTTTATTTATGATTGCTAACATTCAAGTTTGTAGGATCCAAATGAAACTCTGTTGGCACAACAGGTGTGTTTTCAGAAACTTCCTTGTTTACCTGGTTTGCTGCTGTAACTTGTTGCTATAATCATCTTACCAACTTCAAGTTTTCAGGATCCAATTGGAAGTCCAATTGCACAACAGGTACATTTTCAAAAATATATTTGTGTAATAGGTTTGCTGCTGTGACTTGTTGCTCTAATCAAGTTACTGACTACTCAACTTTTCAGGATCCAAGAGAAACTCCAATGCCACAACAGGTTCCTTTTGCAAAACTTGCTTGTTTAACTGCTTTGCTGCTGCAACCGGTTGCTCTAATCACGTTACTGGGTACTCAACTTTTCCGGATCCAAGAGAAACTTCAATGCCACAACAGGCACCTTTTGCAAAACCTGTTTGTTTAACTACTTTTCTGCTGCAACAACCAGTTACAATGATGTTAATAACTACTTTTCAGCATCCAATTGAAACTCTTTAATTCCTTGTTTGTTTAACTGGTTTGCTGTTATAACTCCCAGTTGAGATTTTTTGCTAACTTCAACTTTTCGGAATCCAATCAAAACTTTAATGGCAAAACAGGTTAGCCCAAGAACAAAGAGCGAGGTCCCCATGGACGTTGTATCGTCCCACAGCAGTGGCACCGGCCCAATCATGCATCATGAATTGCCAATCACGATGCTCTAGATGCTAAACTATTGGTAGAAAGAGATTCGCTACGCACTTAGAGATGAAGTTGACATGTTGAGGAAGCAAACAACACAATCACAAGCAAGTACTCAAGACAACCATTAAATATTTGGTGGATTTCAAAATGAAGCAAGCTGAGACTGACCGCATTGTCAAGGTCCTGAAGGAAAAAGGGAAATTAAATTCCCACTTGGTAAATCATAGGTGAAATGTTATTTCCATCGTTGAATAACCTTTGTGTCGTTTGTTCATGTAATCGATCAAACCATTTGTTTTAGAGATCATGTAATAATTGTTTTTTGTTTTTTGGTTTGTAATTTTTTAGCACAAGTCTGTATTAATTGATAAGACTCGGAGACATTTAATTTTGATTGCTGTGCCAGACTTAGAAATATGCTAATCGGGCTGAATGTGCATTCAGCAATAATAGTAGTATAGATGGGACTTAAGTGGCATGCATCGGAAAGGGCCAAGATGTTGTACTAGCTTCGCTAAAAAAAGGATGCTCTTCTAGCAAAAAAAGTACAGCGTCCTGGCTTATGTATGTTAGTTGATATTATTGATCCATATACTCTATAAGTGTTTATATGTCTGTTAGTTTTGTACATTATTGGTTGATTGACTCGGTATTTGAATCTTGATACATCGCTTGTGTACATATCTAATTGGGAGTACACATTATGTTGCGTGTGACACTTGAGTTGGACATAAAGTGGTTTCAAATATTCGAATTCACCTTAAACTGGATTCTGGCTTCTGAATTCGAGTATCGGCATTTGTAAATCATATTCATATATGACAGTGTAATACATCTTTGTCGTGCTTTTGAAGATATATAAAAAGACATAGAATGATTTATAAAGATTCGTATAGGAATACAAAATGGATTCAAATTTAGTTGGCAGGGTAAACGTGGATATTAGTGTCCCAAAATTCGAAAGAAGCGGCAAAATGTCCATCCCACGCCGACTGCCCAAAGCCAAGTGTTTGGGAGATGAAAATTACTGTCTACCCCTTACACGGACAATCCATCGGCCCGATTTCCACTGCTCTCAATAGGGGTAGATTAGTAACTTCAATTAGATGTGACATGACCGCCTCTGAGCCCATTCCGACACGGTGGGCACCAAACATGGGCGGCAAAACACATTTGATTCAAGCTCGTCTGAAAGACCTCTGTCTCTCCCTCCATTTCCCCATTCATACACGGTGGGCGGCAAAACAAAGTCGACTCGACCGAAATCGATGTAGGCAAATATTTTAATAGGGGCAGGTTTGTAACTTCACTAAGACATGACACAACCGCCCTACCTGTCAGCCCCGTTCATACACCGTGGGCGCCAACCATGGGCGCCAAAACACCCTCTCCTTGCCCGAAATCGCTCTGGGAAAATATTGGCGAGATACGAGATTACCGTCCTATCCCCAACCGACGAAACGTCCAAATTTTAAACGGGGGCTAAGTTCGTAACTTTCCCATATTTTAGATAGGCGCGTCCCAAAAACATGGTTCCCCGTACCTCTCCCTCCATTTTCCCATTCATACACCGTCCGCGCTAGAACACCATCCCCACACCAGCCTCCTCCGCCCGCCACCCCATCCATCGCCGCTGTCCTCCACCCCATCCATCACCACCGTCCTCCACCATGCTGGAGTGCCTACCAAGACCGCGTCGTCCACTGCTTGAGATGGACGTTTCTCATCCACGACAACGGACCAAGAGCCTTGCATCGCGTCCTCTCGCTTCATCGGCGCCGCCGTCCTCTTTGCCGGGGCCGCTCACACGACCTTCTCTTCCAGCGCAACGGGAACTTATCCCCCGATGCACCCGTCTACCATCGCAGATCTGCTTCAACGCCATCGAAAGCCATCGCACCCCTGATGCCTACACAGTGCCACAAGAGAGGTGTTACTTCATATCTCCTCAACTTTTTGATCTCAAACAGAAAATAGATCGTAACTTGGTTACTGTACTTTCTTTTCAGCTCTTAGAATTTAGTTCTTAGTTTGAATCAAACAATGGATGCTAAATAGCATTTGTCCAGTTTGCAGCTTTAAATCTGCCATGGCACAGTCATAATAGGGTTTAATTGATCATGCTTAGGGTTTAAGTCATCATATTGGTTCCGTGGTGGTTTCTTTAATAGAAATCAGAGGGGAAACCCTCTTTTGCTCAAAAAAATGCTTAGGGTTTCCCCCTTTTATGATCACTATACGATCAGCATACGTGCTTCGTGTCATTATAGCACTGCTCCACCCATCAAACTAAACAAGCTTAGATTTTTAAAATACGAATCTGATATTATTAAAATAGAGTCGTTTAATTGGTCAGCTAAATGTTCCTAATTTAGTTTTGGAAATGCATGTTCGCCGCTCGGGTGTGTACCTCTACAGGGTGCCCACGGTGGGCCGTGGCCCACCCTGTGACTTTGGGACGGCCCAAGCCCCGATTCCCCTCTGCTCACATTGGCGCTTCCGACCATGCTACCCGGCCGCTTTGCCTCGCCGGGGACTCGCTGTCCCCGGACGACATGACTCTAGGAGGAGACGTCGGACTAACAGGAGGTCAGGAGCCGCTCGCCCAACAGCGTCACCGTTGCCCGGGCACTCCGCCGTGCCTACCTTCCCATTCCGTTCAGGGCTCAGGCATGCAGCACCCACTAAGCTAACCCGATTTATCCTGAGATACGTCCTCAACACTCAGCATCCACTCCTCATCACCCATTTTCTAATTGATTCATTACTCATTAGGCAGGACTATCATTAGGGTTTGTTGTGTCTTTGAGTGCTATCTACACTTAATGGTTCAGATGTATTTCAAGAATCTTTAGTACTGTAAAGTTCACTGTGGTTTCAAAATTCCGTCCTAGGAATGTATACACTAGTCATTTTGGATTGTTGGTTGTAGTGACATTGACCCAGATTACTACTGCAGGCCAGGTTTGTTGACAATTTTACTTGTCTTTCTTACTCATTCGATATGATATCCAATTATTCACGTCGATTAGTTGCAAACAATAAGTGCTAGACAAACTTCTTGATTTGGATTTTGGACGGTCTCTTCGGCGATTACAATTCTGCATACTTGTCCTAGTAAGCTCACAAGTAAATGATTGATTCACTACATCTATGCTTGCCTTGTCATATTTGTTGTCAATATTCTTTTAGGGTGGACCACCCTGTTTCAAAATACTGGAACCGCAGACATGAGTGAATAGTATTTATCCGTGTGATCTCTTCCATCATGTGTGGGCAACGAACACTGCATTGTATAGAAAGAAAGTGTCATTTCCAGCTTTTACATAGACTACGATCTTTTACATGGAATACAATCTGCCTACTTGCTTTGTGTCGCACTACCAGCACTCCACCTTGAAGTTAAACATTATGCCACTCATAATTCCTTAGTTTATTTGTTCAAATACGAATTTGATATGATTCTCATGTTCCTACTTCAGTTTTGAAATGTATGTCTGCCTGTTATAGAGACATAAGAGGTTTGTACTTCTATGTGTGGTCTGGTCAGCACGGTTGGGGGGTGAACTTTGGATATGCAGGGGTTTATAGGGAGACACTCTTCGAGTTGAATCCACAATGCATTCCATAGATAATCTGACTACTCTTTATGTTTTCATGAATCTCATATTATGAACAACATCATAATGATTATGAGCTTGCGCGCATGAAAAGAATAAAGCAGAACAATGCCATGGCTGTCAAACTTGGCATTAAGGGACTGAAATCAAGTCTGGATGCAATGCAATGCAAACTCTCTCCACCTACAGATTCATGCTCGGAATATGATCCTAACAGTGATTCTAAGCTAGAGGGAGACCTAAGTCAACGTAGCTCCCTAGTGGAGGAGTCAGAGGCAGATGCCCTATCTTATTCACCCATCAAGGTGCTTGCTCTAACTTTCCAAGGTTATACTTCTCGCACATATCTTGCAAATGATGCTTTGCATTGCTTCTACTTTGTTGCACTGCCATTAGCTTAGTTTACACATCGTGTATGTGAATACACCCTACCTATCCATTTTCAGTACATATTCCATCTGTCATCATACCATATTAATCCATTCAAATGTTGTTCTTGTGTATCGGATGTTCAAAAGGAAGAGGGCGTTTGCTGATCACGGAGGAGCACGAGCAAAGTATTTGGAAAAGGTAGTGACACCTGATAAATCAAATAGCCCATTCGGTGTAGTTGCAATATCACCTGACCCACAAAACACCCCAACTCTAGCAGACTCTAGCCCTCAAGACCGGTCATTTTTGATGCCCCAACTCAGCAGACCCCAACCGGCAAAGAAACATTATGATGACGCCAAGAGACATAGCACCAGCTCTACAACGCAAAAACCCCATTCCAAAGAAAGAGTACACCAAATCCAGTTGCCAAATCCCTTTTCGAACCGTAGAGAGCCCCAATTGCAGCAAATAGGACCCCTGTTCCATTTCTTCCCAGTTTAGAAGATGAAGCTTATATTGTTGTCAGGAACTTTGTACGCATCTTTCCTTCATGGAAAGATTATACCGCAGACACAGAACAATATCCAGTCTTCCTCCGCAACTTATGCATAACTAATGTACTAATGTTATTCATGGTAATTACTGCATATGTTTCTGCTGACATAAGACACAAGATTCCATTCTTTTAAATAGGCAAGGACCAAATTGGATTGTCAAGATGAGCAAGGGTTGGTTGCACTTTTCAAGCACTCGTTGATGAAGTATCATTCCTACCTGAGGCAAGCGCACTTCGATGGCAAGCCTCTAAACGAAATTTCTGTAAAGTCTCCGGTGCTACATTTATCAGACAGTGACTGGAATCTTGTTACACATTGGTCTCGTATGCAGCGTAAGGTACTGTCTATGATATCACATCACAATTTGAACTGCATTTCTGCATTTGCCTTAACGTTTCACTTGTACGAAAACTATTAGCAGAAGAACATTCATTCTCAAGGGACCACAGAAACTCGCAACTATACTACACACTGCATTGCTCTTGTGAGTACCTCTTGCTTTGTATGACCATACTTACATTCATAGATGTTCGATTATGTAGCATCACTGCACATGTTAGCCTTGTTATCGTCCATTTGGTGGACATTATAAGATCCGTATGGACTCTTACATAAATTTAGAATCAACCCAATGCTTTTGAAGAAGTTTAGCTCTGCAGTCCTCTTGTAAGGACTGTACGCCGCCTATCAACGTACTTACATTAACAGCTACTCCCCGTCCCCACTATATAAGAACGCTTTTTACAAAGACACGTTGTTCAAAACACTCTTGTATTATGGGAAGAGGGATTGGTTCATTGTGTAGCATT
This sequence comes from Aegilops bicornis, assembly GCA_021605145.1. NCBI lineage: Eukaryota > Viridiplantae > Streptophyta > Magnoliopsida > Poales > Poaceae > Aegilops > Aegilops bicornis. The sequence goes on from CM038673.1 coordinate 507,121,195, forward strand.
CTGCATCTTATCTCCCTCGCCCACCATTTATTAAAAAATATTATATCTATATTTAATCTTTCCAAAAAGTTGAATACACAGACAATGCCAGTGCAGAAGTGTAGCCCATTGCTCTTGTTAGTACATGTTGTCCTGTAATGCTTGTACTTCTAGGGATTGGTAGTTGATTATTGATACGTCTCCAACATATCTATAATTTTTGATTGCTCCATGCTATTATATATTCTGTTTTGGATGATTAATGGGCTTTATTATACACTTTTATATTATTTTTGGGACTAACCTATTAACCCAAGACCCAGTGCAAATTGCTACTTTTTGCCTATTTTAGTGTTTTGCAGAAAAGGAATATCAAACGGAGTCCAAACGGAATGATACCTTCGGGAGAGTTATTTTTGGAACAAACATGATCCAGAGGACTTGGAGTGGATGTCAAGAAATCAATGAGGAAGCCACGAGGTAGGGAGGCGTGCCTGCCCCCTGGGTGCGCCCCCACCCTCGTGGGCCCCTCGTGGCTCCACCGACCTACTTCTTCCTCCTATATATACCTGCGTACCCCGAAACCATCCAAGAGCACCACGAAACCCTATTTCCACCACCGCAACCTTCTGTACCCGTGAGATCCCATCTTGGGGCCTTTTCCGGCGCTCCGCCGGAGGGGGCATCGGTCACGGAGGGCTTCTACATCAACACCATAGCCTCTCCGATGATGTGTGAGTAGTTTACCTCAGACCTTCGGGTCCATAGTTATTAGCTAGATGGCTTCTTCTCTCTCTTTGGATCTCAATACAAAGTTCTCCTCGATCTTCTTGGAGATCTATTCGATGTAACTCTTTTGGCGGTGTGTTTGTTGAGATCTGATGAATTGTGGGTTTATGATCAAGAATATCTATGACCAATATTTGGATCTCCTCTGAATTCTTTTATGTATGATTGGTTATCTTTGCTAGTCTCTTCGAATTATCAGTTTGGTTTGGCATACTGGATTGATCTTTCTTGCCATGGGAGAAGTGCTTAGCTTTGGGTTCAATCATGCGGTGCTTGATCCCAAAGGATGAGGGGGAAACGACACGTATTGTATTGTTGCCATCGAGGATAAAAAGATGGGGTTTATATCATATTGCTTGAGTTTACCCCTCTACATCCTGTCATCTTACCTAATGCGTTACTCTGTTCTTATGAACTTAATAGTCTAGATGCATGCTGGATAGCGGTCGATGTGTGGAGTAATAGTAGTAGATGCAAGCAGGAGTCAGTCTACTTGTTGCGAACGTGATGCCTATATACATGATCATGCCTAGATATTCTCATAACTATGCTCAATTCTATCAATTGCTCGACAGTAATTTGTTCACCCACCGTAATACTTATGCTATCTTGAGAGAAGCCACTAGTGAAACCTATGGCCCCCGTGTCTATTCTCTATCATATAAGTTTTCGATCTACTTTTATTTTGCAATCTTTACTTTTAATCTTTATCACAAAAATACCAAAAATATTATCTTATCATCTCTATGAGATCTCACTTTTGCAAGTGACCGTGAAGGGATTTACAACCCCTTTATCGCGTTGGTTGCAAGGTTCTTATTTGTTTGTGTAGGTACGAGGGACTCGCGCGTGGTCTCCTATTGGATTGATACCTTGGTTCTCAAAACCGAGGCAAATACTTACGCTACTTTGCTGCATCACCCGTTCCTCTTCAAGGGAAAACCAATGCAGTGCTCAAGAGGTAGCAAGAAGAATTTCTGGTGCCGTTGCCGGGGAGTCTACGCACAAGTCAAGACATACCAAATACCCATCACAAAATCTTAACCCTCGCATTACATTATTTGCCATTTGCCTCTTGTTTTCCGCTCCCCCACTTTACCCTTGCCATTTTGTTCGCCCTCTCTTTCCGTTCGCTTTTTATTTCGCCTGCTTCTTGTTTGCTTGTGTGTTGGATTGCTTGCTTGTCATGATGGATCAAGATAATACTAAATTGTGTGACTTCGCCAATACCAACAACAATAATTTTCTTAGCACTCCGATTGGTCCTCTTACCGATGCTGAATCTTGTGAAATTAATGCTGCTTTGTTGAATCTTGTCATGAAAGATCAATTCGCCGACCTTCCTAGTGAAGATGCCGCTATTCATCTAAATAGCTTTGTTGATTTGTGCGATATGCAAAAGAAGAAAGATGTGGATAATGATATTGTTAAATTGAAGCTATTTCCTTTCTCACTTAGAGATCGTGCTAAAACTTGGTTTTCATCTTTGCCTAAAAATAGTATTGTTTCATGGAATAAGTGGAAAGATGCTTTTATCTCTATGTATTTTCCTCCTGCTAAGATCATCTCTCTTAGAAACGATATTATGAATTTTAATCAACTTGATCATGACGATGTTGCACAAGCTTGGGAGAGAATGAAATTAATGATACGTAATTTCCCTACACATGGTTTGAATTTATGGATGATTATACAAATTTTTTATGCCGGGTTGAATTTTGCTTCTAGAAATCTTTTAGATTCGGCCGCGGGAGGCACTTTTATGGAAATCACTTTAGGAGAAGCTACTAAACTCCTAGGTAATATTATGGTTAATTATTCTCAATGGCACACTGAAAGATCTACTAGTAAAAAGGTCCATGCAATTGAAGAAAATAATGTTTTGAGTAGAAAGATGGATGAACTTATGAAATTGTTTGCTAATAAGAGTGTTTCTTCTGATCCCAATGATATGCCTTTGTCTACTTTGATTGAGAATAATAATGAATCTATGGATGTGAATTTTGTTGGTAGGAACAATTTTGGTAACAACGCTTATAGAGGAAATTTTAATCCTAGGCCATATCCTAGTAATTCCTGTAATAATTATGGTAATTCCTACAACAACTCTTATGGAAATTTTAATAATATGCCCTCTGATTTTGAGACTAGTGTTAAATAATTTATGATTTCTCAAAAGAATTTCAATGCTTTGCTTGAAGAAAAATTGCCTAAGATTGATGAATTAGCTAGGAACGGGGATAGAATTTCTCTTGATGTTGATTCTTTGAAACTTAGATCTATTTCACCTAAGCATGATATCAATGAGTCTCTCAAAGCCATGAGAATTTCCATTGATGAGTGCAAAGAAAGAACCGCTAGGATGCGTGCTAAGAAAGATTGCTTTATGAAAGCTTGTTCTTCTAGTTTTCATGATAATAAGGATGAAGATCTAAAAGAAATTGATGTGTCCCCTATTAAATCTTTGTTTTGCAATATGAATCTTGATAATGATGGGACTAGAGATGAGTCAACTTTAGCTAAAAGGCGTCCCAATGATTCGGAGTTTTTCGATCTTGATGCAAAAATTGGTAAAAGTGGGATGGAAGAGGTCAAAACTTTACATAGCAATGAACCCACTATCTTGGATTTCATGGAATTTAATTATGATAATTGTTATTTAATAGATTGTATTTCCTTTTTGTAATCCGTGCTAAATTCTCCGCATACTTATAGTGAAAATAAGGCTTTTACGAAACATATCGTTGATGCTTTAATGCAATCTTGTGATGAAAAGCTTGAATTGGAAGTTTCTATCCCTAGAAAACTTTATGATGAGTGGGAACCTACTTTTAAAATAAAAAATAAAGATCATGAATGTATGCTTTGTGTGATTTGGGTGCTAGTGTTTCCACGATTCCAAAAACTTTGTGTGAATTGTTACGTTCCCACGAATTTGATGATTGTTCCTTCAACTTGCATCTTGCGGATTCTACCATTAAGAAACCTATGGGAAGAATTAATGATGTTCTTACTGTTGCAAATAGGAATTATGTGCTCATAGATTTCATTGTCCTTGATATAGATTGCAATCCTTCATGTCCTATTGTTCTTGGTAGACCTTTCCTTAGAACGATTGGTGCAATTATTGATATGAAAGAAAGGAATATTAGATTCCAATTTCCGTTAAGGAAAGGCATGGAACACTTCCCTAGAAAGAAAATAAAATTACCTTATGAATCTATTATGATAGCTACTGATGGATTTCATACCAAAGATGATAATACCTAGATCTATCCTTGTCTTTATGCCTAGCTAGGGGCGTTAAACGATAGCGCTTGTTGGGAGGCAACCCAATTTTATTTTATTTTCTTGCTTTTTGGTTCTGTTTAGTAATATATCTTTGATCTAGCCTCTGGTTAGATTTGTTTTTATGTTTTAATTAGTGTTTGTGCCAAGTAAAACCTATAGGATCTTCTTGGATGATAGTTATTTGATCTTGCTGAAAAAATCAGAAACTTTCTGCCCACAAAAACAATTGTTCAAAATCACCAGAACGTGATAAAATACTGATTCCAATTGAAGTAGATCAATAAACAAATTATGTAGGTCGTCCTATTTTGGTAGATTTTTCTGAGTTACATAAGTTTGTGTTAGATACAGATTACTACATACTGTTATGTTTTTGACAGATTCTGTTTTTCCTGTGTTGTTTGCTTATTTTGATGAATCTATGGCTAGTAATCGAGTTTATGAACCATAGAGAAGCTGGAATACAGTAGGTTTAACACAAATACAAATAAAGAATGAGTTCATTACAATACCTTAAAGTGGTGTTTTCTTTTCTTTCGCTAACGGGGCTCATGAGATTTTCTGTTGAGTTTTGTGTTGTGAAGTTCTCAAGCTTTGGGTAAAGAATTGATGGATTATGGAACAAGGAGTGGAAAGATCCTAAGCTTGGGGATGCCAAGGCACCCCAAGGTAAAATCCAAGGACAACCAGAAGCCTAAGCTTGGGGATGCCCTGGAAGACATCCCCTCTTTTGTCATCGTCCATCGGTAACTTTACTTAGAGCTATATTTTTATTCACCACATGATATGTGTTTTGCTTGGAGCATCTTGTATGATTTGAGTATTTGCTTTTCAGTTTACCACAATCATCCTTGCTGTACACACCTTTTGGGAGAGACACACATTAATCGGAATTTATTAGAATACTCTATGTGCTTCACTTATATATTTTGAGCTAGACAATTTTGCTCTAGTGCTTCACTTATACTCCCTCCGTCCCATAATATAAGACGCTTTTTGACACTACATCAGTGTTAAAAAACATCTTACATTATGGGACGGAGGGAGTACCTTTTAGAGCACGGCGGTGGTTTTATTTTATAGAAATAATTGATCTCTCATGCTTCACTTATATTATTTTGGGAATCCTTTAGAACAGCATGGTAATTTGCTTTGGTTGAAATTTTGGTCCTAGAAGTGATCAACATCCAAGATAGGTGTAATAAAAACTATCATATAGAGTGCATTGAATATTATGATAAGTTTGATACTTGATAATTGTTTTGAGATATGAAGATGGTGATATTAGAGTCATGCTAGTTGAGTAGTTGTGAATTTGAGAAATACTTGTTCTAAAGTTTGTGATTCCCGTAGCATGCACGTATGGTGAACCGTTATGTGATGAAGTCGGAGCACGATTTATATATTGATTGTCTTCCTTATGAGTGGCGGTCAGGGATGAGCGATGGTCTTTTCCTACCAATATATCCCCCTAGGAGCATGCGCGTAGTACTTCGTTTCGATAACTAATAGATTTTTGCAATAAGTATGTGAGTTCTTTATGACTAACGTTGAGTCCATGGATTATACGCACTCTCACCCTTACACCATTGCTAGCCTCTCTAATACCGTGCACCATTCGCCGGTATCATACACCCACCATATACCTTCCTCAAAACAGCCACCATACCTACCTATTATGGCATTTCCATAGCCATTCTGAGATATATTGCCATGCAACTTTCCACCATTCCGTTTATTATGACACGCTTCATCATTGTCATATTGCTTTGCATGATCATGTAGTTGACATCGTATTCGTGGCAAAGCCACCATTCATAATTCTTTCATACATGTCACACTTTATTCATTGCATATCCTGATACACTGCCGGAGGCATTCACATAGAGTCATATTTTGTTCTAAGTATTGAGTTGTAATTTTTGAGTTGTCCGTAAATAAAAGTGTGATGACCATCATTATTAGAGCATTGTCCCAAGTGAGGAAAGTATGATGGAGACTATGATTCCCCCACAAGTCGGGATGAGACTCCGGACGAAAAAAAAGAAAGAGGCCATAAAAAGAGAGAAAAGGCCCAAATAAAAAAATGAGAGAAAAAGAGAGAAGGGACAATGCTACTATCCTTTTTACCATACTTGTGCTTCAAAGTAGCACCATGATCTTCATGATAGAGAGTCTCCTATGTTGTCACTTTCATATACTAGTGGGAACTTTACATTATAGAACTTGGCTTGTATATTCCAATGATGGGCTTCCTCAAATTGCCATAGGTCTTCGTGAGCAAGCGAGTTGGATGCACACCCACTTACTTTCTTTCGTTGAGCTTTCATACACTTATAGCTCTAGTGCATCCGTTGCATGGCAAGCCCTACCCACTCACATTGATATCTATTAATGGGCATCTCCATAGCCTGTTAATACACCTAGTTGATGTGAAACTATCTTCTTCTTTTTTGTCTTCTCCACAACCACCATTCTATTCCACATATAGTGCTATGTCCATGGCTCACGCTCATGTATTGCGTGAAGATTGAAAAAGTTTGAGAACATCAAAAGTATGAAACAATTGCTTGGCTTGTCATCGGGGTTCTGCATGATTTAAATATTTTGTGTGATGAAGATAGAGCATAGCCAGACTATATGAATTTGTAGGATAAATTTCTTTGGCCATGGTATTTTGAGAAGACATGATTGCTTTGTTAGTATGCTTGAAGTATTATTATTTTTATGTCAATATTAAACTTTTATCTTGAATCTTTCGGATCTGAACATTCATGCCACAATAAAGAAAATTACATTGAAGAATATGCTATGTAGCATTCCACATCAAAAATTCTGTTTTTATCATTTACCTACTCGAGGACAAGCAGGAATTAATTGTGTAGCATCAATCTACACCTTATCTTCATTATCCTCTATCCCTTCCAGTATTATCATATCTATAATTACTCTCTACAAAATGTAGAGTACATGCAAATGAAGAAGATTCTGTGATGAAATTCTCGATTTATCCTTCCCTTGACATGGAGAAGGGTATTATAAAGCCGGTGTTAACTGCTAATGTAAGTCAGTCCTTCTAATGCCTTTATCCTCAACTGCTATTTAATTTGCTCATACTCCCTATCGTTAACTGCTGTTTAGTTTGTTGTTTCTATCAAAATGCATGTTCGCAACAACCGTAAGTTCCAAGTTTTACTTGTAAAACCAAATTCCTTATTCATACCATGCACATTACTCAATACTCCCTATATGTATGCTTGTTTTGTGGATCTATAATCCAGTGTGTGGTGAAGCAGCCCACGTTTGCACCTTGTCATCTCCTGTTTTATCTTACTGATGTGGCTGATGATATGAACAACATGACATGCACATTAAATAAAATAGATACAATGATTGTCTTTGCCCTTCATCTATGCTTGTTATGTTGACATGGTAATCCAGTAGTGTGGTGAAGCTCCCCGCATTATGAACAATGCCAAATTATGCTATTGATATTTTGAACTTACTCTTTATTTTCTAATTTGAAATTGGATGGAATTGACAACACAGTTATCATCTTTGTTATACACGTGCAAAACATGTCATCTCTCTGCTTATTTCAGGGTGATATGCCAGATGGCATGCACAAGTCTGATGAAGGCTGTGAGACAAACCCAACATATATTGCAGCAAAGAAGACAAAACATCTTGAAGATAGCGAGACAACCCCAAAGTCTTATCTTGATGCAGTGTTCAAGTTACTTAAGACTAGCAGTCAAACAAGCTCACATAATTCGCTGTCTGAATCAGTTCGACATCTTCAGTCCCAAGTTCTAGCAGAAAGGCATTCTGCAACTCAACTTCGACTTGAAGTCCTATCTCTAAGAAAGATTGCAGAGAACACCAATGAGAACCTCATTGCTAAACAGCTACACCTGGAAGCTATGACCGACATGCTAGGCCGGTCTCACAGCCTTGCTCAGCAGCTTGCGCAACAGTTCCCGTGCAAGGCTAACCTTTCTTGAACTGTCTTGGAAGTGGTCTCGGTTCAGTATTATTTTGTTACGCTGCAATGGTGCCCAGTTTTTGTAATATGCTTCTTCTTTGCGCTTTATGATCACTGGTGGCGAACTTCGATGCCCAGTGGATGTAATATACCATAAATCCTTTATTGTATAGTGTAGGTTTATTCTAAGTTACTATGTCGTAATTTCTTTATTGTATAGAGTAGGTTTGTTCTTAATTCTTACTAGTTGCTGCCATCATTCGCTATCTGAAAAAATCTGATGTAGTTGACCGGGCCGAAACATTCGCCTCTAACGGGCCTGGTTTTTAGCGGGCCACAATTGGGCTAGCCTGTAACTTTCTTGGGCCCGAATGGCCATTGGGGCCTTCACACTTTGCGCCAGGCCCACAACTTACTCTGGCCTATATTCGACCCAAATTTTAGTTGGGCCTTTTGTGGACCCAACGCTTAGGTTGGCCCATGTAGCTTTGGGCCATTAACAGGCTGAATATTCTGCTGGCCTGTTACGGCCCAGAAGAAACCATGGGCCTTTAGCAAGCCAAAATGCATGTTGGGCCTCAATTTTCACTAGTTGTCGACGGGCCTTCAGGAGGCTGAAATGTAGACCGGGCCTTTTTGACCCAGTTATATGACGGGCTGTTACCAGGCCAAAACATATCTCGGGCCTTAGTTGGCCCACTGATATCATGGGCCTTTAAGAGGCCGAAAGCTTAATCTGTGCATCAATGGGCCGAATTATACGACAGGCCTTTAACAGGCCCAAAGTCACCTTGGGCTGAACTGTTGCCACCTTTATCATGGGCCGTTAGTGGGCCGGATGTCGCGTCGGACCATATATGGCCCATAGGCAGCACGGGCCATTCCCAGGCCAAAAGACACATCGGGCTGGAATGGGACCATGTCTCCATTGGGCCTCTAACAGGCCGAAAGTCACTGGGCCGTAATTGGGCCCAAATATTTGTTGAACAATTAACGGGCTAGATCTGGCTTCGGGCCGTAATGGGCCATGTTTAAACAGGCCGTTATTGGGCTGGCCCACTAGTACCTGAGTAAGTACTACGGGCCTTTGACTGGGCCGACCTTTTTAACCTATACATGCCTCTGTTAGGCCCTGCCATGTGTCGACGTATCATAGGCATGTCTCCTCCAATGGACGTACGACATCTGGCCCACCAAGGAGCAGACACATGTTTCCTCCAGCCAATGATGATTTTACACATGGAAAATGCCCATTGGTCCGGGCTGTTAACAGGTTATCAGATCCAAACTGGAACTTGATAGCTTAACGGCAACCCGTTACGGTGGATGCCATGTGTTAGTCACCCTAGACGAAAGAACTTCTATGACACGCAATTTATCGTCATGGAAGTGGACACTTCCGTCATGATAATTTTGGCAATGTCATGGAACACTTCTAGGACAGCACATGTATGACTTTCTTGATTCTGTCGTAAAATCGTCATGGATGTACATGCATGACATAAAGCATGACCTACTGTGACAAACACGTATCATCACGAAAGTGTATTTTTTTGTAGTGTTTGACACGGGAAAAGAAGTCGTTGGAAACATACCCCGATCACTTTTGTGTAAATAGATGATAATATACACACCATGGACCTGGTAACTTACTTGCAGACACCATGTTAACTTTGAACCGGCAAAAAAATATTTGTAACCATACCCCTGGTAACTTTTATGAAAATAGCATGGTAATATATGCATTGTAGACTTAATAACTCGGGTACAAACACTGTGATAACATTTAACCTGGGGGAAAAAGTTAATGAAAACATGTCCTGGTAACTCTATGTAAATAATATAGTAATATAGAAATCATTGACCTGACTTACGCACAACCACCATGGTAAGTTTTGACGGGACAAAAAAATGTTCAAAACATACCCACGATAATTTTGTATAAATAACTTATGGTAACATACACACAACAGAGCTGATAACTTGCGCACAAATACGATGGTAACTTTGACTCGAGGGGGGTTGTTTAAAAACATACACCCGATATCTTTCCGTAAATAGCTTGGCACTATACACATTTTATACGTGATAACTCACGCACAAACACCGCGGTAATTTGACCCGACCTGATAAGGAGGTTAGAGAAATCACTTTTATGCCCGGTAATATTTGTTTCAACAACACGGTAACATATGTAGCACATGTGTGATAACTTTTGATCCGAAAAAAAGTCATCGAAACATATCAACATGAGATCTAGTTTCGAAGCTCTCTGATAACCCACAAGTATAGGGGATCGCAATAGTTTTTGAGGGTAGAGTATTCAACCTATATTTATTGATTCGACATAAGGGGAGCCAAAGAATATTTGTAAATATTAGCAATTGAGTTGTCAATTCAACCACACCTGGAGACTAAATATCTGCAATGGAATTATCAGTAGCACAATAGTTTGATAGTTTGATAGCAGCAAGAATTTATAGCAATAGTAGCGATAATGGTAACAATAGTAGCTTGGTAGCAATTGTGACAGTATTTGCAACAGTAGTAACTTGGCAAAGATCAATATGTGGAAAAACTCGTAGGCATTGGATCGGTGATGGATAATTATGTTGGATGACATTCATCATGTAATAGTTATAGCCTAGGGCTACTCAGAACTAGCTCCAATTCATCAATGTAATGTAAGCATGTATTCCGTATATAGTCATACATGCTTATGGAAAAGAAATCGCATGACATCTTTTGTCCTACCCTCCTATGGCAGCTGGGTCCATAAGGAAACTAAGGGATATTAAGGCCTCCTTTTAATAGAGAACCGGAACATAGCATTGACACATAGTGAATACATGAACTCCTCAAACTACGGTAATAGGTGCATATAACTTGCATGGTAGGATCAAGGACACAAATATATAGGTGAAAACATAAACGGTTTAGATCTGAATCATGGCACTCGGGTCCTAGTGACGAGCATTAAGCATAGCAAAGTCATAGCAACATCAATCTCAGAACATAATGGATACTAGGGATCAAACCCTAATAAAACTAACTAGATTACATGATAAATCTCATCCAACCCATCACTTTCCAGCAAGCCCACGAAGGGATTACTCACTCCTGGTTGTGAGCATCATGAAATTGGTGATGGAGGATGGTTGATGATGACGAAGACGGAAGATCCCCCTCTCCGGAGCCCCGGACGGACTCCAGATCTGGCCTCCTAATGAAGAAAAGGAGGTCGCCACGACTCCGTATCATGAAACGCGATAAAACTTCCTTTCCTATTTTTTCTCAAGAAATAGGAAGTTATAGTATCCAGATTAGGGTCAGCGGAGCCTCGTGGACCCCACTAGGTATCGGGACGCGCCCTAGCCCTGGTGGCTAGTGGGCAGTAGGGCCCCCCCTCCAGTGGGTCCTTGGTCCAGTATTTTTCTTTTATTCCAAAACAATTATCCAAAAAGTTTCATCCAATTCCGAGAACTTTTATTTCTGCGCAAAAACAATACCATGGCAAGTCTGCTGACAATAGTCTTAGTCTGGGTTAGTTTCATTCAAATCATGCAAATTAGAGTATAAAACAAAAGCACAAGTGTTTGGAAAAGTAGATACGACATAGACGTATCACTCTCCTCGTGACAGATTTTTATGTGAAAATGGTTTTTCAATCCGGCCAACGGTTTGAGCTACAAAATATTTTAAAATTTTGAAATAGGGGGAAATCTAGGATGACATCAACTTCTCTATCCTCTAATTCATTTGCAGGTGGAGAGAAGATTAGAGAACAATTTTTATGCCCCGGTAATTTTTATATAAACAAGATAGTAACATAGTTATCACATACATGATAATTTACTTAGCCTGGGCCTGATAACTTTTGACCCCCAAAAAAGTCATCGGAACATATCAACATGAGATCTTGTTTCGATGGTCTCGTCGTGACGAATTTTTTATGTGAAAATGGTTTTTTAATAGGAGCGACAGTTTGAGCTACAAAACATTTTGAATTCTGAATTTTAGTGGAATCTTTGATGATGTCAGCATTTTTGTCTCACATACATGCATGCATACTCAAAATCTGCCTGCTGTACATGCATGATTTTTCTCATCACACACACACACACCATGCATGAATGCTTTTGCTCACTACGTACAGCAGATGTAAATGATTGTTCGGATCTGTTGCTAATGGTCCGAACGGTTGGACATTAGCACAGTCCTATCTTAAATTTTCCATGCCCATTGTAGAAAACAGAAATATTGTAAGTTTTGCCATGTGAGTAGCCCACGTGATGGCAAAATTAGGAAAAACATATCACTTAAATAGACATGGCAACTTTTAAAAATAATCTATGTAGGACATGGCTAATGCGGAAATAAAATCATTGGTGACATGGTATATATATTTTGAGAAAAAGGGTCACATGGGAAACATAAAAATGTTGTTATCATAAATTTGCCATGGCGAATGTAGTGAGAAAAAATTCTACGCTTTTGATTATATCCAGAACTCGATCTTCAAAAGGCGGCAATTCTAGGGCCCGCTTAGCAGTTACGCCAGTCGCATCCCCGTTGTTGATTATATTAGACAGGGGGACTTGGCTTTCTACCATTATGGGGTAGGCCTGAAAGAAGTGCTACAGTTCTCGGGAGGCCATAAACACCACGCACGCGATCTTTTGATATTGGAAATATCTATTTTGCATGGAGAAAGTGTTGGGGAACGTAGCATGCAATTTCAAAAAAATTGTATGCTCACGCAAGATCTATCTAGGAGATGCATAGCAACGAGAGGGGGAGAGTGTGTCCACGTACCCTCATAGACCAAAAGCGGAAGCATTTGTTAACGCGGTTGATGTAGTCGAACTTCTTCATGTTCCGACCGATCAAGCACTGAACGTACTGCACCTCCGAGTTCTGCACACGTTCAGCTCGATGACGTCCCTCGAACTCTTGATCCAGCAAAGTGTCGAGGGAGAGTTCCATCAGCACGACGGCGTGGTGATGGTTGTGGTGAAGTGATCCGTGCAGGGCTTCGCCTAAGCACTACGTGAATATGATCGGAGGCGTAAACTGTGGAGGGGGGCACCGCACAAGGCTTGGAACAATTGATGTGTGTTGTAGGCGCCCCCCTCCCCACGTATATAAAGGAGGGAGGGGGAGGAGGCCGGACCTAGGCGCGCCCAAGTAGGAGGAATCATACATGGGCTCCTAGTTGGATTCCCCCCTTCCTTTTACAGGAGGGGGAAAGGGGGAAAGAGAGAGGGGGGGGGGGAGAAGGAAAGGGGGGCGCTGCCCCCTCCCCTAGTCCAATTCGGCCTCCTTCCCTTTGGGGGGGGGGGGGTGCGCCACCCCTTTTTGGGCTGGTGTGCCTCCCTCCTATGGCCCGTATCTTCCCTCGGGGGTTCCGTAACTTCAAGACTCCGATATGTACCGATACATTCCGAACACTTCCGTGTCCGAATACTATCATCCAATATATCAATCTTTACCTCTCGACCATTTCGAGACTCCTCGTCATGTTCAGGATCTCATCCGGACTCAACAACATTCGATCACCAAATCACATAACTCATATAATACAAATCGTCATCGAAAGTTAAGCGTGCGGACCCTATGGGTTCAAGAACTATGTAGACATGACCGAGACACCTCTCCGGTCAATAACCAACAGCGGAACCTGGATGCTCATATTGGTTCCCACATATTCTACAAAGATCTTTATTGGTCAAACAGTTATGACAACATACGTTATTCCCTTTGTCATCGGTATGTTACTTTCCCGAGATTCGATCATCGGTATCCTCATACCTAGTTCAATCTCGTTACCGGCTAGTATCTTTACTCGTTCTGTAATACATCATCTCGTAACTAACTCATTGGTCACATTGCTTGCAAGGCTTATTATGATGTGCATTACCGAGAGGGCCCAGAGATACCTCTCCGATACTCAGAGTGACAAATCCTAATCTCGATCTATGCCAACCACACAAATACCTTTGGAGATACCTGTAGAGCATCTTTATAATCACCCAGTTATGTTGTGATGTTTGATAGCATACAAGGTATTCCTCCAGTATCCGGGAGTTGCATAATCTCATAGTCAAAGGAATATGTATAAGCCATGAAGAAAGCAATAGCAATAAAACTTAACGGTCATTATGCTAAGCTAACGGATGGGTCTTGTCCATCACATCATTCTCCTAATGATGTGATCCTGTTCATCAAATGACAACACATGTCTATGGTTAGGAAACTTAACCATCTTTGATTAATGAGCTAGTCTAGTAGAGGCTTACTAGGGACACCGTGTTTTGTCTATGTATCCACACATGTATCAAGTTTCCGGTTAATACAATTCCAGCATGAATAATAAACATTTATCATGATATAAGGAAATATACATAACAACTTTATTATTGCCTCTAGGGCATATTTCCTTCGGTCTCCCACTTGCACTAGAGTCAATACTCTAGATTACAATGTAATGATTCTAACACCTATGGAGTCTTGGTGCTGATCATGTTTTACTCGTGGAAGAGGCTTAGTCAACGAGTCTTCCTCATTCAGATCCGTATGTATTTTTCAAATCTCTATGTCTCCCTCCTTGACTTGATCATGGATGGAGTTGAAGCGTCTCTTGATGTGTTTGATTCTTTTGTGAAATCTGGATTCCTTCGCCAAGGCTATTGCTCTAGTATTGTCACAAAAGATTTTCATTGGACCTGATGCACTAGGTATTACACCTAGATTGGATATGAACTCCTTCATACAGACTCCTTCATTCGGTGCTTCCGAAGCAGCTATGTACTCCACTTCACACGTAGATCCCGCCACGACGCTTTGCGTGGAACTGCACCAACTGATAGCTCCACCATTCGATATAAATACGTATCCGGTTTGCGACTTAGAGTCATCTGAATCAGTGTCAAAGCTAGAATCGATGTAACCATTTACGACGAGCTCTTTGTCACCTCCATAAACAAGAAACATATCCTTTGTACTTTTCAGGTATTTCAAGATGTTCTTGATCGCTGTCCAATGATCCACTCCTGGATTACTTTGGTACCTCCCTGCTAGACTTATAGCAAGGCACACATCAGGTCTGGTACACAGCATAGCATACATGATAGAACCTATGGCTGAGGCATAGGGAATGACTTTCATTTTCTCTCTATCTTCTGCAGTGATCGGGCATTGAGTCTGACTCAACTTCACACCTTGTAATATAGGCAAGAACCCTTTCATAGACTGATCCATCTTGAACTTCTTCAAAACTTTATCAAGGTATGTGCTTTGTGAAAGTCCGATTAAGCGTTGATTTATCTCTATAGATCTTGATGCCCAATATATAAGCAGCTACACCGAGGTCTTTCATTGAAAAACTTTTATTCAAGTATCCTTTTTATGCTATCTAGAAATTATATATCATTTCCAATCAACAATATGTCATCCACATATAATATTAGAAATTCTACAGAGCTCCCTCTCACTTTCTTGTAAATACGGGCTTCTCCAAAAGTCTGTATAAAACCATATGCTTTGATCACCTCATAAAAGCGTATATTCCAACTCCGAGATGCTTGCACCAGTCCATAAATGGATCGCTGGAGCTTGCACACTTTGTTAGCACCTTCAGGATCGACAAAACCTTCTGGTTGCATCATATACAACTCTTCTTTAAGAAATCCATTAAGGAATGCAGTTTTGACGTCCATTTTCCAGATTTCATAATCATAAAATGCGGCAATTGCTAACATGATTCAGACAAACTTAAGCATCACTCTGGGTGAGAAGGTCTCATCGTAGTCAACTACTTGAACTTGTGGAAAACCTTTCGTGACAAGTCGAGCTTTGTAGGCAGTAACATTACCATCAGCGTCGGTCTTGTTCTTGAAAATCCATTTATTCTCTATGGCTTGCCGATCATCGGGCAAGTCAACCAAAGTCCATACTTTGTTCTCATACATGGATCCCATCTCAAATTTCATGGCCTCAAGCCATTTTGCGGAATATGGGCTCATCATCGCTTCCTCATAGTTCGTAGGTTCGTCATGATCTAGTAACATGACTTCCAGAACATGATTACCGTACCACACACGTGCGTAACGTGCTCTGGTTTACCTATGATGTTCAGTAGTAACTTGATCCGAAGTTTCATGATCATTATCATTAGCTTACTCACTAGTTGGTGTAGGCATCACGGGAATGATTTTTGTGATGAGCTACTTTCCAATTCGAGAGAAGGTACAATTGCCTCATCAAGTTCTACTTTCCTCCCACTCACTTCTTTCGAGAGAAACTCCTTCTCTATAAAGGATCCATTCTTAGCAACAAAGATCTTGCCTTCGGATCTGTGATGGAAGGTGTACCCAACAGTCTCTTTTGGGTATCTGTCGGTGGGAGACGACACCTATGGGATCACTGGAATCCCTTCTACGGTTGCGGGGCGCGGGGGTCGTGAGAAGAGCGGGAGTAGAAGACAACACAAAGGGATTTTTACCCAGGTTCGGGCCGCGAGGATGCGTAAAACCCTAGTCCTGCTTTGGTGGATGTATTTAGTGTTCTTGAGCTCTCGAACTAGCTCTAGGTGTTGCGAAGTTCCAAAGAGCCAAATCCTTTCCCTGGTCGCCTCGGGCCTCCTTTTATAGGGAAAGGGGTTGCCACAGTGGCAAGCAGGAGGAGGAAAGGGTACAGTGCTGTGAGGTTATCCCTCGTATGACCGGACAAGATGCCTTTAATGCGAGGCTTAGGTGTCCCTTCGCTTTATTGGGGACGGGAGCGAAGCCTGTCCCATCCGTCGCCGCTCCTCCTTGCCTCGACACGTGCCCTGGCCAGCGACGCATGCGGTGCCATGTAGGCAGGTAGGCAGCTGAGGTGGTGCGGTGGTGGAGTCTCCACGAAGGATTGCATGCCGCCACGCAGGTGCCTCGCCAAATTGGTTGGGTCGGCAGCCGCATGCGAACGGCGACGAAGACTTATCTGGGGCGGGCCTAGCAGTGGTCCAGCTGGTGCACTTTGGCGAGGGCCTTGTTGGGTGGCCCGGCAAGGGTCTTGCGGTGGCACGCTGGCCTCCCCGGCAAGGGTCTTGCCGGGTGGCCCGGCAAGGGTCTTGCCATGGCGCGCTGGCCTCCCCGGCAAGGGTCTTGCCGGGTGGCACGCTGGCCTCCCCGGCAAGGGTCTTGCTGGGGGTCTTGTGGGTTTCTTCAGTGAGGATGGTTTCCCTCTTATCCTCATTTTATCTTAAGCATTCTGTGTCTTCACAAATATCTTCATGCCATCCCAATGCATTTTTCTGAGCATCGGTGGGCTCAAGGGTGGCTCGCTCGGCAGGCGCGGGCAGGCTGCCCTGGCAAGGGTCTTGCCGGGGCCGCTGAGGCTGCCCTGGCAAGGGTCCTTGCTGGGAAAACCTGCTTCGCCCATCCGATCTTTGTGGCCTTGGTCCCTGTTGCTGCTTCATTTTTCTTCATGGCTTTGGCTGCTCTCCAGCTCCGCTTTCCTGCCACGTCTATGCGTGGTCGTGGCGGGAGGCTCTGACTGCCCGTGCACAAGTAAAGGGGTCAAAAGCAGAGCCCCTACTTTTGTACACCGACAGAGCCCCGGCCTGGGCCACACATAAGCGCAGCACGTTATTGGGCCAGGCCCAGAACGGTGCGCGGACAGTTGGGGCGGATTTTTACCGCGGCCACTGTTCCGTCCGCTGCGCTTCCCCATGACCCGTGTTGAACACGCAGTGCGGGGGTCGTGCGCGCGCGCATGACGGAAGTATGCTGGCGTCACCTTGTGGTGGGCAGTAAAGGGGCGGCTTGCGTGTCTCTTTGAAACTGCAGGAGCGCCTCCCATTTACTGCCCTCGCTCGAGAACCGTCGTTCCACGTGTCCCACTGCGCCCGCCCCTTTCGCCACGTTCGCCGCATGCATAAAGCAGAGACAGTAACAGGTGCGCGGGACGTGGGTAGTCGCGCGCGTGCGGGTCGATTCCCCCGTGCCTTCAATGGAGCGGGGAGGGCGGTCGACGGCCCCGCTTGCTGTCACTTCTGGAAGTCGGATTGGCCGAGAGGGGGCGGCCGAGCCCTGCCCCCAACCCTTTATAAAGAGGGGAGCGGGAGGAGCGGTGCCCCTCAATCTTTCGCCACCCGACTCTCTCCATTCCTGCTTCCTTTCTTCTCCTGCCATGGCGAGGGAGCGTGGCGATGCTTCATCGGTGGCGGCGAGGGTTTCGGCCAGACAACGCGTCGCCCCTCCCCAAGAGCTCGTAGCAACGGAGCCGGCTGCTAGAGGGAGGGGAAGGGGGTGAGGTCGAGGCCGTCACGGTGCTCGAGGGAGAGGAGGACGGGGTGGCAGATCGGCCTCACCTCCCCCAGCAGCCCCTCCTCCGATGGAGGGCCACGCCGGGGACAACCCCTGCTAATTCTTCGTCAGGCTGCGCCATCCACCGCGCCGTCGCCTTCGCCTCCCGACCCCATTTGTGCGGGAGATGGAGCTGGATCCGCCGCAAGCACTGCGGCTACACATGAGGCGGCTACACATGAGGGGTTGTGGGAACAACGACACATGGGTTGACGTCGAGTTCCCCGCCCCTCACATCATGTATCTTCACAGAGGGTGGAAGACCTTCGCTCGTCTCCACAGCTTGACGGATGGGCTCGCTCTCCATTTCAAACTAATGGAGGGCGGCCTTCTCTCCGTCAAAATCTTCGGGCACTTCGGGACCTGCGTGAGGTGCTGCGTGGAGAGCTCTTCTGATGATGAAGATTCCTCCTCGAGCGAGAGTGACGAGGAGGACAACGGCAGCGACGGCGAGGCCAGCGGGCGGCAGGATGACGGGTCCGACTAGGCGTCGGGCGCCGCTCCGGGCGGCACCGGTGACCCCATCATCCGTGTCGCCGGCTCCTTGAACTTCTCGGGGTCGTCTCGTTGGGCGGCTAGCATTGGGAGGCTGCAGAAGAGGAAGATGGAGGGCGGCAAGGCCGTCAAGTCGGAGTACGCGGGCACCGACGCCTTCGCCGCATACTGACGTCCTGCCGCCTCGTCTTTGAGCCCTGCCTCCGGCGCCGCCATCACCATCCAGCCCTTGGACGGCCACCAAGATGTTCTCTTGGAGTCTTCTGCCACCCGTAGCTCGCCTAAGCGCCCCTTTTGCCCTCCTGCTTTTCTTGTTCCATTCCCTGAGGAGAGGGACAAGAAAGGGATTACGGGCACCTTATCTCTTTTTAGTTTGTAAGCCTTCGGGCCTTAGTAGAATTTAAAGTGTGTAATCCCATTGCTCATGTTTTTCATTTCGTATGAGCTGTACCTGTACGGGATGTTTTTTATATGAAAAAGGGATGTTTGCCGGGATTTTCATTCGCGGGAGGAACCCACGACAAGGAGTGAGTCCTTGTTATCTTTAAGAGAAACATTTTCTCGCCCGGCAACAGGCCTTGCCGTCTCCCCACTTCGCTCGACCTTTCTCACGCTCTTGGTGGAGGCAGGGATGAGGTGGGCTTAGGCCCCCCGTTCCTTTTCTTTGCTGCTGCGGCTACGACCAAATCTAGCCCAGGGGATAATCCTCGGGTGCCGAGAAAGGGGAGCACGGTAGCTCAAAGATAGAACGGTGTTTCATGTATCCCAGTCCATAACGAAATGCATGATAGAGGATAAAGGACTTATCTAGATCTGCAGCCCCCGGCGATCTTGGCTTTGCCGCGGAGGGACCCTTGTTGTTGCAGCCCCCCGCAACTCTGGCTTGCCGGGGCCCGGGCGCCGGTCTGTTCCTTTTCTTCCAAAACAGCTCGGCGAGAATACTTACGTGCCCTGCGAACCAAATGAGACAAAGAAGAACATAGAGACGCGCGCTCGACCTCTAAGCTAGGGGTTAGCCGCCGCTAAGCACTATTGATACGGGGCTAACCCGGTGTAGGCCGATCTTTCACGTTTGGAGTGGGATCCTTCGAAGAGCACGAAGAACACGGGGAAGAACAGGGAGAAATCACAAGGGGAAACACTCAAGAACAAGTCCGATCACACATCCACTAGACAATCAAGCACACAAGATCCACAAGGTACATGAACAACAAAGGGAAAGATACAAGGTAGAGTTCATCTCCGTGAGGAGGTCTTGAAGGGGCCGCCCAAGAGGGGTCTTGATGATATATCCCGCAGGATCTTCTCCTAGATGGAGGTCTTGGCCTCCAATGGAGTAGTGGTCTCTCTCTCTCAAGAGTAGAGGAAGGTAGGAGCAAAGCTCACATACAAATGAGCTATCACTTTGCTAACCCTAGAAAGGAGGTGGAGGTGGTCTATTTATAGTCTAAGCCACGAAGGGGTAAGTTTGAGAGGGATACAAGGCCAAAGGCCCACAGCTGCGCACACAGGCGTCGGACATCCGGTGGGGGTCGGACGTCCGGAAACTCGGGACGGTCCGGACGTCCGGAATACTTCGGACTTCCGTAAATATTGTTCTATCACCGTGGCACCGGTCGTCCGGAGGCGCTCGGTCGTCCGTGTCCTGGGAGGTGTCGGACGTCCGGTCTTGGTCGGTCGTCCAGTCGCTGTAGATCTCGTCGACTGGACTCTGGGACGCGTCAGGTAGCGGACGTCCGGTGGACGCCGGTCGTCCGGGCGCTGTAGAGGATCGGACGTCCTGAGGCTTCCGGTCGTCCGGTCGCTGTAGACTCCGCAGCACCTTCTTCCTCCGTCTTCGCTTCCATGCCTCCCTCGCAGATGGTGTAGTCGTTCCTTGGCGCTTGCACTCCTCCTTGACATCCGTGAAGCTCTGACAATACCTATGCATGCACACGGGAGAAGTGTCAAGTAGTATACCATCCTCGAAGGGGTCAAGTGAGCACGTGTAAAGGAGAAGATTCACCTTTACGTATGAATAGTAGAGGTCGCACGTGTCACTTGCCAAACGGACTCTTGACATGGTGATGACCGTAGGATGCTTCACATCAACTATCAATCCTAACCAAGGAAGAGACTCAACCTAGCATGCATGCAATAACTTAGGGCGCCAGCGCTTTGTTTATTTATGCTCAGGGTCTGCGCCTGGCTTTGTACAAAGGGTTACATGCCTTGCCGGCAAGGCTTGTACAAAAGGGTGGCTCACCGGGAGGCCCGGCGGCCGTGCCTTATGGGTAAAACTTGCGAAGGTGCTCGATGTTCCAGGAGTTACTCACTAGAATGGCATCTTCGGTCTCCAGCCGGACTGCGGTGGGCCTGGTGACTCGTGTTACCCGGTAAGGGCCTTCCCACTTCGGCGTCAACTTGTTGGAATTCTTGGCCGACTGGACATGCTGAAGAACAAGGTCGCCTTCCTCAAAGCTCCGGGCATGAACCTTGCGGCTATGGTAGCGGCGCAAGGCTTGCTGGTAGCGTGCTGCTCTCCTGACCGCTTTGTAGACGATCTTCCTCAAGGAGCGTCGCGTCATCTTGGCGCAATCGCTCTTGCTCAAGCTCATCATAAGCGAGCACTCGAGGTGACCCGTATATGAGTTCCGTGGGGAGAACTGCTTCTGCCCCGTAAATCAGGGCAAAGGGTGTCTGGCCGATGGCTCGATTTGGCATCGTTCTGATCGACCAAAGAACTGCTGGCAACTCATCAATCCAGCGCCTCCCGCTTTTGCGCAGTCTGTCAAAAGTCCTTGTCCTCAAGCCTCGCAGGACCTCAGCATTTGCTCTTTCCGCTTGGACGTTGCTCCATGGATGTGCCACGGAAGCAAAACAAACCATGTTGCCGAGATCTTCAATGTACTGCATGAAGGCGTGGCTTGTGAACTGTGTGCCGTTGTCGGTGATGATCCTGTTGGGTACCCCAAAACGGCACACAAGTCCTTTGAAGAACTTGATGGCTGACTGTGCTGTCACCTTCCTCACTGCCTCCACTTCTGGCCACTTCGTGAACTTGTCGATTGCGACGTACAAGTACTCAAAGCCCCCGATGGCACGGGGGAAATGGCCCAGTATGTCGAGCCCCCAGACCGAGAAGGGCCAGGAGAGAGGGATGGTTTGGAGGGCTTGAGCTGGTTGATGAAGCTTCTTCGAATGGAACTGGCATGCTTCACACTTGGTTACTAGCGCCGTCGCATCCTGGAGGGCGGTGGGCCATAAGAAACCTTGCCGACAAGGGCCCTCGACCCTATGTGGGAGCCATATGCCTCCATGTATCTTCACCAACAGCTTTAGTCCTTCCTCCCGGGAGATGCACATCAATTTCACCCCATTCGGTCTTCTTCTGTATAATACGATGTCGACGAATTGGTACAAAGCAGACCGGCAGGCTACTCTTTTTGCTTCTTCCTGCTCCTCAGGAAGCTCTCCTCTTTGAAGGAATTGGAAGGTGTGCTGTGCCCATGTCGGAGCCTGTGGCTCGACGATAAGGACCAAAGGCATCTCTTCTGCCACGGGAGCGGCCGCCTCCACGGCCATGACCTAAGGTCCTGCCGGAGTTGGTTGCCCCGTGGCAGGATCGGCATCCGCGGCAACATCTTCGCTGGCGACTCCGGGGAGCTCGATGGGGAAGTACTTGTCGGGGCCTAGCTTCCTCCGCTTGTTCTGCCGGGTCGATGGTTCAACGGACGGTTGGGTTAACTGAAGCACAAAAGTACCTGGTTCCACAGGTAACTTGAGGGCAGCGCGTTTTGACAGGTAGTCGGCGATGTCGTTCTCCGCCCGAGGGACATGCTCCGCTTGTATACTGTCAAAGCGCTCCTCCAGTTTCCTCACCTCATCTATGTAAGCTTCCATCAACGGGCTTTGATAGTCTTTGTTGATCTCGCTCGACGACGAGCTGTGAGTCGCCCCTGACGATGAGCTTTTTAACTCCGAGGTCTGCCGCGATCCTGAGACCGGCAAGTAAACCCTCGTACTCGGTGGTGTTGTTGGTCGACATCTCCCGGGGGAAGTGCATCTGGACAACATACTTGAGGTGCTCTCCGGTGGGCAACAAGCGACACAAAGACCGGGCGCCTTGCAGCAAGAAGGCACCATCAAAGTACATGATCCATTCACTCGTTTCCTTGCCGGGAGAGTGGTCTCAGACCTCTTCGCCGGGCGCCGAGGTCCATTCTGCAACGAACTCCGCCAAGACTCGCTCTGAATTGCCGAGGTACTCTCGAACCTCAAACCGAAACTTGACAGCTCAGGCCCATTCCACAATCCTCCCTTTGCATCCGGGTTATGCAAGATTCAAGGTAACGGGAGGCGGGTGACCACCGTGATCTCGTGCGCTTGGAAGTAATGCAAAGCTTCCTCGAAGCCATAAGGAGGCCGAAGAGCAGCTTTTGCACACCTGAGTACCTCGACCTAGCCCCCTGCAAAAGGGAGCTGACGAAGTAAATTGGGTGTTGCACCATTTTCTTCTTCTGCGTTTCTTCACCAGGTCGCGTGGGTCCCGTCACACGGACGCCAGTCTTGCCGGGGCCGAACCTTGCCGGGGGCTCAGCCTTGCCAGGGCTGAGCCCTGCCGGGAAGGGTTTTGGCCCGCCAACCATCGACTCTGCCGTTGCTATTGTCTCCTCATCAACCTCTCTCTGCGCCACTAGTGCGGCTCTAACCACCTGGTTCATTGCCGCTAGATAAAGCAGCAATGGTTCTTGTGGTCTAGGCGCAACCAGCACCTGGGTAGAGGAGGGGTATTTCTTCAAATCTTGCAGTGCTGCCTCGGCCTCCGGGGTCCACTCCATCGGCCCTGCCTTCTTTAAGATCTTGAAAAAAGGAAGGGCACGCTCCGCGGACTTGGAGATGAACCGACTCATGGCAGCAACGCATCGAGTGAGCCGACGCAGGTCCTTGATCCGTTTAGGTGCCTCAATCTGCTCGATAGCCTTGATCTTATCTGGGTTTGCTTCAATCCCGCGCTGGGATACAAAGAACCCGAGAAGCTTGCCGGACGTGACGCCGAAGACACACTTCTCAGGGTTCAATTTGAGTTTGATCTTGTGCAGGTTCCCAAATGTTTCCTCTAGATCTTGCACGAGCGTTGCTTTGTCCTTGGTTTTGACCACTATGTCATCCATATAAGCTTCCATATTTCTATGCAGTTGGGGCTCAAAACCAATTTGTACTGCTCTTGCAAAGGTCGAGCAGCACTCTTCAACCCGAAAGGCATCCGTAAAAAGCAATATGTACCACATGGGGTGATGAATGTTGTCTTTTCCTCGTCTTCCTTTTTCATGAAGATCTGGCGGTATCCTGAGTAGGCGTCCAGGAAAGATAAGAGGTCACACCCAGCCGTGGAGTCAACAATCTGGTCAATGCGCGGCAACGGGAAAGGATCCTTTGGCCATGCCTTATTGATGTCTGTGTAATCAATACACAGCCTCCATTTTCCATTTGCCTTGCGCACCACTACCGGATTGGCCAAACACGTTGGGTGGAGTACTCCTTTCACCAAGCCTGCCGCCTCTAGCTTTCTGATTTCCTCCGTGATGAACTCCTGCCTCTCCAGAGCTTGCTTCCTGACCTTCTGCTTGACGGGCCGCGCATGAGGACAGACAGCAAGGTGGTGCTCAATCACCTCCCTGGGAACGCCGGGGATGTTGGAGGCTTGCCATGCAAACACATCGACATTCACCCGCAGGGAGGCAACGAGCTCTCTTTCCTATTTGCCATCGAGGGTGGAGCTTATGGTAAAAAGTCTCCCCATACCGTCCTCCTCGACGAGCACCTTCTTGGTCTCTGGTGGCGTGGCTCTGGACTTCTTGCTCTTGCCGGCGGAGCTCTCCGGCACGTCCTCAACGGGAGCGCAACACCCCGAAGAGGTGCGCTTGCCGGAGTGGGTGCTAGGAGTCTCGCCGGTCTTCTTCTCCCCCGGGGCTCCATCGGCAGGAGTAGGTACCTTAGCGGCAGCTGCTGCAACTGCTTCCCAGTAGAGTTGGTCAGTGCAGATCAACGCATCTTTCTTGTCGGAGGGGATGGTGATGATGCTCATCAGCCCGGGCATCTTTAGCATGTTGTAGGCGTAGTGCGAAGCCGCCATGAACTTGGTCAGTGCCGGGCGGCCGAGGATCCCATCGTAAGGCAAGGGGATCTCGGCTACATCAAAAACAATCCTCTCCATCCTGTAGTTCAGCTCGCCTCCGAATGTCACGGGCAGTGTGATCTTTCCTTTGGCTGGCTCCTCCCCGGGTTAACCCCTTGGAACGTACCCGTCTCCTCGAGGTCTCCATCAGGGATCTGCAACCTTTTAACCACAACGGGCGAGATCAAGTTCAGGCCGGCCCCACCGTCAACCAATATCTTTGTCACCTTGAGGTTGCGGATTGTTGGGGAAACCATCAATGGCAAGCACCCGACCGCAGTGGTGCGGTCAGAGTGGTCCTCGGTGTCGAAGATGATGGGTGTGCTGGACCATTTCAGCGGCTTCCGTGCGTCAAACGATGGCTCCACCGCTGTGATCTCACGCGCCCACTGCTCGAGTTGGCGGTGGGATGTGTGCAGCGAGGCGCCGCCATCGACACACATGGCCTCTGTGGCTTTCTGAAACTCGTGGTCGCCGGACTCGCCGGACTCGTCATGATCATCGTCTTCCTGCTTCTTGTCGCGGCCCCGGGCGGGCCTCCCTTGCTGACTCTCCTTGCCGCGGCGGCCTTCTTGGCCGCCACATTTGTTGCCGGATCCTTCGACACCATCTGGGCCTTTCTCCTTGTCCCGCCGCTCATACTCGGCTTTCTGCTTCTCAGCGAGCAGCTCTACCTGCCATCAGTTTTGGAGGTCGTGGCCCTTGGTGCAGTGGATCTTGCAGTACCGCTTGTCGGAGCCTCCTGGTTTGTGGGCAACTGCCAAGGTCCGGCAAGCATTACACCCGGCAATCTCTTTGCCGGGGTCGCTTGCCTTGGTCTTCTTGGTGGTACCGGTGTTGCCGGATCCCTCAACGGCAAGCACGGCTTTGCCCTTGCGCTTCCTATTATGGCATCGACCTTTCTTTGCTGGGGTGGCAGTATCACCAGTGGAGTCGGTTTTCGCACCGACATATTCACCGGGGTACTTCCTTCCTTCCTCGGCACGAGTGCACCGATCGGCCAGAACATAGAGCTCGGCCACATCCTTAACCTTGTTCATCGCCAGCTCTTCACGCATCTTGCGATTGCGCACGTTCTGATGGAACGCACTGATCACAGCGGCGGGATGAACATCGGGGATGTTGTACTGCACCCGGCTGAACCTTTGGATGTACTTGCGCAGGTTTTCTCCTTCCTTCTGGGGGATGATGTGTAAATCACTCGCCTGGCCATGAGCTTGGTGACCTCCGGTGAAGGCGCCAACAAACTCATGGCACAGATCCGCCCAAGAAGAGATGGAATCCACCGGCAAGTGCATCAACCATGACATAACATTAGGCTTGAGTGCCAATGGCAAGTAGTTGGCAAGCACCTTGTCGTCGCGGGCCCCAGCAGCTTGCATCGCGATGGTGTAAATGCTGAGGAACTCCGACGGGTAAGTCTTGCCGTTGTACTTCTCACCAACGTCGGGTTTGAACGTACGGTGCGAGGGCAACTAGAACTGCCGCAGCTCACGGGTGAAGGCCGGACAACCCACCTCGTAAGGTAGGCCATCGTAGCCTCCCGGCGCTAGGTGGTCCGTAGAGTGCCCCGCCTACCGTCTGATCCGTGGTGGCTCGCGTCACGTCAGCGCTCGATCGTAGTTCGAGCGTCCTCATGAGCCCACTCCCGAAGGACTTGGCGCTGATCGCGGTTGGTCCGCGGGTCGGACGACGCGATGGAGATATCATCTCGAGCGTCGCCGCGACGGGCCGACGCCCGGGGCGGTTGGGATGGATGTAGAGAGTACACCGTGGCCGTGTCGCCTCCAGCGTGGCCTCCGCTAGCAGGTGGCGGCCCGACGGAGCGACGGCCGACGGGTTCCGCTGGCCGCAGCCTGTCGTCGTTGGCGATGCCGACGAGGCTCCGGACGGTGGCCCTCCATTCGTCGAGCTTCTCCGCGGCGGGAGGAAAATCGAGGAGCAGTTGCGCGCTAGGGCTTCCGCTGGCGAGGGTGGCGGCGAAAGCTGGGTGGACCGCGACGCGCCTTGACTCCTAACCATGTTAGAAGGAGCTGCATCGCGGCTCCGCAGCCGTTCGCCACCTCTAGCAGCACCTCGGCGTGCATGCTGGCCCTATCCTTCATGTGACGGACGCACGGGACTCTTCCCAGGGCGGCGCGCAGGGTCACCAGCAGGATGACGCTGTTCATCACACACAACCTGAGAGGAGCGCGCCATGGGCGCCAGTGTTGGCATTTTGCAGATCGCCGTGCCTCCTCCTGGCGGGACAGCGGCACCCCTGGAGGGCCCCGCGCCGCCTGTGGGGGGCCCGACTCCGTCTCCATAGCCCGTGACTGGTGGCTCGCCGCCCGGCGCGTGAACGACGCCGCTCGTCAGGTCCGGACCATCAGGGCAATGTGGATGTTCGCGGGCCGAGCCACGAGTCCTCTCCGTGACTGGCCCGCTGCCGGTCCACGCCGGTACCAACCCGGTTCCGGACGAACCGATCGCTGTTGTCGCCTTCTTCTTAGGATCCATGGCGAAGAAGAACAACTAAGTCAACTGCTGGACCAGATTCTCACAATTGCGCGCGCCCCCTACCTGGCGCGCCAAAGATGTCGGTGGGAGACGACACCTATGGGACCACTGGAATCCCTTCTACGGTTGCGGGGCGCGGGGGTCGTGAGAAGAGCGGGACTAGCAGACAACACAAAGGGATTTTTACCCAGGTTTGGGCCGCGAGGATGCGTAAAACCCTAGTCCTACTTTGGTGGATGTATTTAGTGTTCTTGAGCTCTCGAAATAGCTCTAGGTGCTGCGTGGTTCCAAAGAGCCGAATCCTTTCCTTGGTCGCCTCGGTCCTCCTTTTATAGGGAAAGGTGTTGCCACAGTGGCAAGCAGGAGGGGAGGGAGGGAGGCCCGTCCCATCCGTCGCCGCTCCTCCTTGCCTCGACACGTGCCCTGGCCAGCGACGCATGCGGTGCCATGTAGGCAGGTAGGCAGCTGAGGTGGTGCGGTGGTGGAGTCTCCACGAAGGACTACATGCCGCCACGCAGGTGCCTACCCAGCTGGTTGGGTCGGCAGCCGCATGCGAACGGTGGCGAAGACTTATCTGGGGCGGGCCTGGCAGTGGTCCAGCTGGTGCGCTTTGGCGAGGGCCTTGTCGGGTGGCCCGGCAAGGGTCTTGCGGTGGCACGCTGGCCTCCCCGGCAAGGGTCTTGCCGGGTGGCCCGGCAAGGGTCTTGCCGTGGCGCGCTGGCCTCCCTGGCAAGGGTCTTGCCTGGTGGCACGCTGGCCTCGGTCTTGTGGGTTTCTTCGGTGAGGATGGTTGCCCTCTTATCCTCGTTTGATCTTCAGCATTCTATGTCTTCACAAAGATCTGCATGCCACCACGGAGGTGCCTCCCGAGCCTCGTCCCAATGCATTTGTCCGAGCATCGGTGGGCTCAAGGTGGCTCGCTCGGCAGGCACGGGCGGGCTGCCCCGGCAAGGGTCTTGCCGGGGCCGCTCAGGCTGCCCTGGCAAGGGTCCTTGCCGGGAAAACCTGCTTCGCCCATCCGATCTTTGTGTCCTTGGTCTCTGTTGCTGCTTCATTTGTCTTCATGGCTTTGGCTCCTCTCCAGCTCCCCTTTCCTGCCACGTCTATGCGTGGTCGTGGCGGGAGGCTCTGACTGCCCATGCACAAGTAAAGGGGTCAAAAGCAGAGCCCCTACTTTTGTACACCGACAGTATCCTATGAAGACGCACTTCTCTGATTTGGGTTCGAGCTTATTAGGTTGAAGCTTTTTCACATAAGTATCGTAACCCAAACTTTAAGAAATGACAGCTTAGGTTTCTTGCCAAAACCATAGTTCATACGGTGTCGTCTCAATGGATTCAGACGGTGCCCTATTTAAAGTGAATGCAGGTGTCTCTAATGCATGACCCCAAAACGATAGTGGTAAATCGGTAAGAGACATCATAGATTGCACCCTATCTAATAAAGTACGGTTACGACGTTCGGACACACCATTACGCTGTGGTGTTCCAGGTGGCGCGAGTTGTGAAACGTTTCCACATTGTTTTAAATGAAGGCCAAACTCGTAACTCAAATATTCGCCGCCGAGATCACATCGTAGAAACTTTGTTTTCTTGTTACAATGATTCTTCACTTCACTCTGAAATTCTTTGAACTTTTCAAATGTTTTAGACTTTTGTTTCATTAAGTAGTGAAAGTGCAACTATCCCTAGGTGGTTTTGGTAATTCCTAACAACATATAGCTAATTGAGCTAACATCATTCGAAGATGAATATTTCAGGAAAAGCTCAATGGATGGCATGACATGGAAGAGAAAAGTGGATCCCTCAAAATGCTAAGGATAAAAGGATTGGCTCAAGCTCAAAAGCTCAAGACTCGACATTTTATATTTTAGTGATCCAAGATCACATTGAATATATAGGAAAAGCCAATACTATCAAGGAGGGATGAGGTGTTTCCTAATGAGTTTCTTGCTCTACAGTGCTTAGTGATATGCTCCAAAACCCTCAACTACTTTCTCATATCCAGATATGACCTGAACCAAAAGTCAAACTCGGCCCTACCGATACATTCTACCCGGCGCCACCGAGTTCAGATGTCATAGCCACTGCCACAAACCTTAGGCAAATCGGTCTCACAGATAGGGATCTCGGTCTCACCGAGATGGGATTGTAATCTCTCTGTTTCCCTTCGTAACGTTTCGGTCCTACCGAGATGAGCGATCGGTCCCACCAAGATTGCAATGTAAACTCTCTGTTTCCCTTCTGTAACATTCCGGTCTCACCGAAATGAGCGAATCGGTCCCACCGAGTTTACCTGACCAACTCTCTGGTTAGCTTATTACCAAAAACGATCTCACCGAGTTTGTGTAATCGGTCTCACCGAGATTACGTTATGCCCGAACCCTAACCATATCGGTCCTACCGAGTTGCATGTCGGTCCCACCGAAAATCCTAACGGTCACTAGATTTGCTGAATCGGTCCGACCGAGTTTATCAATTCGGTCCCACCGAGTTTGGCAAGTTGTGTGTAACGGTTAGATTTTGTGTGGTGGCTATATATACCCCTCCACCTCCTCTTCATTCGTGGAGAGAGCCATCAGAACAAACCTACACTTCCAACCTGCTGTTTCTGAGAAGGAACCACCTACTCATGTGTTGAGGCCAAGATATTCCATTCCTACCACATGAATCTTGATCTCTAGCCTTCCCCAAGTTGCTTTCCACTCAAATCTTCTTTCCACCAAATCCAAATCCTGTGAGAGAGAGTTGAGTGTTGGGGAGACTATCATTTGAAGCACAAGAGCAAGGAGTTCATCATCAACACACCATTGTTACTTCTTGGAGAGTGGTGTCTCCTAGATTGGCTAGGTGTCACTTGGGAGCCTCCGACAAGATTGTGCAGTTGAACCAAGGAGTTTGTAAGGGCAAGGAGATCGCCTACTTCATGAAGATCTACTGCTAGTGAGGCAAGTCCTTCGTGGGCGACGGCCATGGTGGGATAGACAAGGTTGCTTCTTCGTGGACCCTTCGTGGGTGGAGCCCTCCGTGGACTCGCGCAACCATTACCCTTCGTGGGTTGAAGTCTCCATCAACGTGGATGTACGATAGCACCACCTATCGGTACCATGACAAAAACATCCGTGTCTCCAAATTGCATTTGAATTGTCCAAACCCTTCCCTTTACATTTCTTGCAAGTTGCATGCTTTACTTTCCGCTGCTCATATACTCTTTGCATGCTTGCTTGAATTGTTCTAAGATTGCTTGACTTGTGCTAAGATAGCTAAAATCTGCCAAAGACTAAAATTGGGAAAAGGAAGTTTTTATTTGGTCAAGTAGTCTACTCACCCCCCCTCTCTAGACATACTTTCGATCCTACAAGTGGAATCAGAGCTTTGTTCTCCATTTGCTTTCATTTCCATAGCTTTTGGTGGTCATAGCCTTGGTTTCACAACCTAGGAGAGTATGGCGTCTAGCGAGGGAAATCATCACCGTAGAGGTCCTTACTTTGATGGTACTAATTTTGCTAGTTGGAAGCATAAGATGAAAATGCATATTCTTGGACATAACCTCGCCATTTGGGCTATTGTGTGTATTGGCTTGCAAGGTGAATTCTTTGATGGGAGAGAACCGAACCGTGAAGCTAGTCTTGGAAGAGTTGAAGATGCTGCAATACAACGCTCAAGCTTGTGATATCCTCTTCAACGGATTGTGCCCTGAAGAATTCAACAAAATCAGCCGTCTTGAGAATGCAAAGGAAATTTGGGATACTTTGATTGATATGCATGAAGGTATTGACTCTGTCAAGGAATCCAAGTTGGATGTGCTTCAAAGTTAACTTGACAAGTTCAAAATGAAGGATAGTGAAGGTGTCGCTGAAATGTACTCTAGGCTTGCTCTTATCACAAATGAGATTGCCGGCCTAGGAAGTGAAGAGATGACCTACAAATTCATCATCAAGAAGATCCTAAGAGCTTGGGATGGAAAATATGATACCATGTGCACATTGATCCAAATGATGCCCAATTACAAAGATCTCAAGACAACGGAAGTCATTGGAAGAATTGTTGCTCATGAGATGTCACTCAAGGATAAGGAGGAACTTCACAACAAGTCAAGTGATGCTTACAAAGCCTCATGTGAAGCCCCCACATCATCAAGTGAGAAACAAACCTTCGATGAAGAATTGAGCTTAATGGTGAAGAACTTCAACAAGTTCTACAAGAATAGAATCAAAGAGAGAAGCTCCAAGTCAAGGTCCTACAATGACAAAAGATCTTCTAGTCGAGAGCGCAATTGCTACAATTGTGGGAGACCCGAACACTATTCCAATGAGTGTACGGCACCCTACAAAAGAAGAGAAGAATCACCCAAGAGGAGAAGTAGAAGAGAGGAATTACCACCAATAGAGAGGAGGAGTAGAGATGATCGTTATGAACAAAGAACACCCCGGAGGAGCAAGGATTCGGAAAGGAGGGACAAGTCATCAAGGAGCTACACAAAATGAAGACATCAAGCTCATGTTGGTGAATGGGTGTCCGGCTCTGACTCCGACAATCACTCCGAGAGAAGCTATCACTCCGACTCCGAATATACTCAAGATGAAGGTGTTGCCGGTCTAGCACTTGTGTCAACCAACTCCTATGACATATTTGATTCACCTAATGAAGGAATTGGAAGATGCTTCATGGCTAAAGGCCCAAAGGTAACACACCCCGAGTATGTTGATTTCAATAGTGATGAAGATGACTTGCTAGGTGATGATGATTTACTTGTTGACAACTCTAGTGATGAATACTATGATGAAACGTCAATTAATCATGCTAATCAAGATAAAATGAATGACAATGATAAGGAGAAGATTGAGCTTCTAACTAAAGAACTAAACACTCTTAAGTTAGCTCATGAAACTATCGTAGAAGATCATCCAGAACTTTTAAGGACTCATGAGAAGTTACGCTTTGAAAAGCTCAATCTTGAGCAAGAGCATGAGTTCTTAAAGGCAATCAATGATGATCTTCGTAAGAAAAGTTCTTCTTACATTGCCAAGCGTTTACTCTTATCTACTTACATGCCTCAAGTCAAGTCCATTAACAAAAACAAGAAGGATTCTTCCTCTAGTAGTAACAATAATCATGCTAAATCAAATGTTGTTGCTTCTAGTAGTTCTCTTGATTCCACTAATGATTCTCTTAGCCAAGTTACACTTGAGCAAGAAAATAGCTTATTGAAGGGAATTATAGAGAAAGGTGTTTACAAGAGCCTTGCGGTGTAAGCAATTTGAGGAAATTATGCATAAGCAAGGAAGACACCGAAGAACCAAGGTGTTGGTTTTGAACGAAAGTTCAATGCCAATGGAGTTGAGTGGGAAGAAGATCAATATCCCAAGATGAAGTTTGTTCCTCAACAAGAGAAGTATGATCCTACTTCCTTCAAGGGGACACAAGCTCAAGATGATCTTCCACCACAAGACCACAAGCAAAACGGCAAGGACAAGCTTCAAGAGGAGATTGATGCATTTGAAGAAGCTCCTAAGGCCTTGGTCAAGTGGGTTCCCAAGACTACGACAAGTTCTACTTCATCAAGTACGACTACAACTCCAAGGATTCCCATCAAGATGATGTGGATCCCGAA
The DNA here is from genome assembly GCA_021605145.1 of Aegilops bicornis. NCBI lineage: Eukaryota > Viridiplantae > Streptophyta > Magnoliopsida > Poales > Poaceae > Aegilops > Aegilops bicornis. The sequence continues at coordinate 507,154,352 of CM038673.1, forward strand.
GAAGAAGAACTAGAGAGTTCTTGAGGGTGACTCCGCCAACATATTTTACTCATATCATTTTGGCAACTACAAGTGCAATCAAATTTCACATCTTGCACTAGTTCAAGGAGTCACAAACCCTCTTGTTGGTAAGACAAGGGACAAGGTAATCTAATGCTTTCATAGACATCATCTTGTGTGTGCATCACTCTATGTCTATGGATATCCTTGTTTGTTCCTTGTGGGACTAACTCGTAGGTATGGAAAGTGCAACTCACTCCAAAGGATTGCTCCAAATGATCTTCATCAACATTGAGCATCCACATCTTCAACACCTACATGAAGTCATCATTGACAAAACCCAAGGTTAGTTCATCCCTCTAAGGGGATCTCACATCTAGGGGGCTTAACTCTAAGAATTGAGTCAAAGCAACTCTAATGGTGTGAACACATCAATGCATTATGTAAAAGTGGTAACCCCACTTGAGCTTAAGCGATGAGTATGACCTATGATCAAATGTTCTCATTTGACTCCTAAGTCAATATACTCATATATAGATGACCTAGTCATCACCAATTGTTTGATAGATGCTAGAATTGTTTGTGCATGCTTTGTCACATATTTCAATTGCTATTTTATTGTGTGTTGGTTGCATATTTTACTCATTCGAGTACATCCACTTGTTGTTTGATTGATTGGTTTCTTTTTATTTTGCCAAGTGGATGGACAAGAATGCGTAAGAACCTTCTCTAGCTATCTATGCTTTTCTTGTCTCAAACTCTATTCATGCTACATCAAAAAAATTGATCAAGTCAGATTCGAACCACTCTGTGTGAGAAGCACTCGGAGTCACCGATTTTTCATAGACTTAAACTTCCAAAACTTCTTTGTGCGTTTCGGTCTGACCGATTCCTCCATTTCGGTCATACCGTGATCACTAAGTCGATCTAGGTTTTCAATCTCGGTGCAACCGATTTGAACTTTCCGGTCACACCGAGTTGCTGTAACTGTCAACAGTTATGCATCTCGGTGCCACTGAGTTGTTCCACTCGGTCACACCGACAGGGTCGAGCTATATATACTCACGGGCAAAATTTTGGAAATTTTCTCCAAACCCCATCGCTCACAAGATAGCTCGCTTCCGCCAGTGGTCTCCGGATCGTCCTCCTCGCCATGACCGCCTCCGATCGCTGGTCTCCGCCCGCCGTCAACGGAATTCACCCCCGTTACCGCCGTGGCGAAGTTCATCGCTGAGGAGTCTGGATTAGGGGTGTCCGGATAGCCGAACTATCACCGTTGGCGGACTCCTGGACTATGAAGATACAAGATTGAAGACTTCGTCCCGTGTCCGGATGGGACTTTCCTTGGCGTGGAAGGCAAGCTTGGCGATACGGATATGTAGATCTCCTACCATTGTAACCGACTCTATGTAACCCTAACCCTATCTGGTGTCTACATAAACCGGAGGGTTTTAGTCCAGAGGGGCGAACAACAATCATACCATAGGCTAGCTTCTAGGGTTTTGCCTCTACGTTCTCTTGGTATATATACTCTTGTACTACCCATATAATCAATATTAATCAAGAAGGAGTAGGGTTTTACCTCCATCGAGAGGGCCCGAACCTGGGTAAAAACATCGTGTCCCTTGTCTCCTGTTACCATCCGCCTAGACGCACAGTTCGGGACCCCCTACCCGAGATCCGTCGGTTTTGACACCGACATTGGTGCTTCCATTGAGAGTTCCTCTATGTCGTCGCTATCAGGAAGGATGCCTCATCCCGTCTTTAAAGACGGCACCGTTGCTAAAGAAGCTTTGGCCACCGGCCAAACTCTCCGGCTAGGCGATTTTCTTATGACCGCCTGTTCGGCCGCCGCGCCGACGATGACTTCTCGGGTCATCGAAAGCAATCTTCACGTTAACTTGGAACTCGCGGAGTAGTTAGATCCGATGGAGCTCTCCTCCTTAAACGAGCTCTTGGATCGCATCGCCGCCCTGAGAGTCGCTACAGACTACGATCAGATTGGACCTAAATCTGATCTGAGAGAGATCAACTCTCCCCAGGCTACCCACCATGTTGCTGTGGTAGAGGAACAATACGGCGACTCTTCTCCTACCTTAAGGACTAGCTATGTCCAGATTCCTGACCCCTCCATGCCGGATTCCCGGAGGAGGATACCACTCAAGCCCTGAACTTAAAGTCAGGCAGCAGGCTAGATTCATTGGACAACCTCCAAGAACCCAAGCTTCCAAGTTCGGAAACTTCTTGGCCCCTGAATCTTAGATCGGACGGGGTTTGGAATTTAATTCCACCCGCCCACCCAAACATAAGCGATCTATCCCAAATCCGGCAAGAGCCCGGTGAAGCGATACATCATTATCGCCGATTCCTCCTTGTTATGGACATGATAAAGGATTGCTGCGAGGAGGACGCAATCTCATTCTTCTGCAATAATTGCACGGACAAGGGAATCCTAAACGCCATAAGTCGTCGTGAAATTACATGCTTCGCTGACTTGGCGTCCATAGTACGAAAGTACTGCGCGATGGAGAGCGCCTGGAAAACCGAAATCAAATTTTGGGATAATCCGGCCCCGAATACGACCCTAGTCCGAAATAAAAGGGTGCATCATCACCAGGCACCTGGGTTACATACCAAAAAGCAAAAACCCCCCAAAGGGCATGGAACCGTCTTTGGAGGGATGGCTCGATGGACCTCGCAAAATTCATAGCACGTAGGGCGCCACTCCAACTCATAGCCTTAGAGCATGTTGGATACTACGGCGGTGGCCAAAAGTGGCGAAGAGCTCTTAGCTCCAGAGCACCAGCCAAAGAATACCAAGATGCAGTATTAACAGTCTTTGAGACTTTCACATCAAATAATATGCGGAAACGAACACTCCGCAGCCTTGTCAAGTCTACCCGATAGCTACAATAAATCCATGGGTGACACGGCTATTACCTTTAACGCCCGATGGCGAACCTAAATTCGAACAGCCCGAGCACCGGCCGCATTGGTCCTCGGTCCAATAGTGGGCGGCTTCGCCTTACCAAGGTACTCATGGACGGCGGCAATGATTAAACCTCATCTACGAGGAAACCCTTCGAAAAATGGAAATAGACTGGAGCCGCATTGAGCAAAGCAGCACAACCTTTAGAGGAATAATCCCCAGTCGGGAAGCATGCTGTACAGGAAAGATCACACTAGATGTGGTGTTCGGCACTCCGGACAATTATAAGTCATTTGCCAGAGTCATTTGCCACTTCAGGATGATATGCAGGAGAGGAAGGGCAATTCAACCACTAAGTCATTTGCCAGAGTGCCTAGAGCTCAGAGATCACCGCAGTGCAAAGGATGACACGAGCCACTTCATCTGCACCAGCTACAGCTTCAGCGCCACCAGCTCCAGCACCTACTCCACCAGCTCCATCTACATCAACTGATGCTTTCGTCCTTGGCGTTCTGTCTACACCACCACCTGAAGTTCAAGCCTGAGAGACGGTTTAGTACTATGCATTTTCTATGAACTTTTTGGTAACTTGTTGCCAAAGGGGGAGAAAAATGTATAGATCATAGGCTTCGAGAGAGAGTGTTGCTTTTTATTCTCTCTTGCTTTGGTGGTTGAACTTTATTTGCTTGTTTGAGATACTCTATGTCTGTGATACCGGATGATCATGTGTTTGATCATATGCTACATTTATGCTTGTTGGATGACATTATCCTTTTTATCTCTATATGATCATTCACTTTGCTTGGTGATGAGTGCATGTATTCAATCATTATCATTTCGAGCGCTCCACCAAGATGTATGTGACATGGAAGAGTTACCCATGAGCCTATCTCCTTGTGCATTTGCAGTCCAAAGAAAATCTTAAACTATGCACAAATTTAGGGGGAGCTCTTGCTTATCACATACTTCTCAAAGCGACAATGTTTTTCACTCTTATTATCATTTGTCGAAGCGTTGATCTATATGTTGTCATCAATTACCAAAAAGGGGGAGATTGAAAGTGCAACTATACCTAGGTGGTTTTGGTAATTCCTAACAACATATAGCTCATTGAGCTAACATCATTCCAAGATGAATATTTCAGGAAAAGCTCAATGGATGGCATGGCATGGATGAGAAAAGTGGATCCCTCAAAATGCTAAGGATAAAAGGATTGGCTCAAGCTCAAAAGCTCAAGACTCTACATTTTATATTTTAGTGATCCAAGATCACATTGAGTATAGGAAAAGCCAATACTATCAAGGAGGGATGAGGTGTTGCTTAATGAGTTTCTTGCTCTACGGTGCTTAGTGATATGCTCCAAAACCCTCAACTACTTTCTCATATCCACATATGACCTAAACCAAAAGTCAAACTCGGCCCTACCGATTCTTTCTACCCGGTGCCACCGAGTTCAGATGTCATAGCCACTGCCACAAACCCTAGGCAAATCGGTCTCACCGATAGGGATCTCGGTCTCACTGAGATGGGATTGTAATCTCTCTGTTTCCCTTCGTAACGTTTCGGTCCTACCGAGATGAGCGAGCGGTCCCATCGAGATTGCAATGTAAACTCTCTGTTTCCCTTTTGTAACATTCCGGTCTCACCGAAATGAGTGAATCGGTCCCACCGAGTTTACCTGACCAACTCTCTGGTTAGCTTATTACCAAAATTGGTCTCACCGAGTTTGTGTAATCGGTCTCACTGAGATTACGTTATGCCCTAACCCTAACCATATCGGTCCTACCGAGTTGCATGTCGGTCCCACCAAAAATCCTAACGGTCACTAGATTTGCTGAATTGGTCCGACCGAGTTTATCAATTCGGTCCCACCGAGTTTGGCAAGTTGTGTGTAATGGTTAGATTTTGTGTGGAGGCTATATATACCCCTCCACCTCCTCTTCATTCGTGGAGAGAGCCATCGAACAAACCTACACTTCCAACTTGCTTTGTTTCGAGAAGGAACCACCTATTCATGTGTTGAGGCCAAGATATTCCATTCCTACCATATGAATCTTGATCTCTAGCCTTCCCCAAGTTGCTTTCCACTCAAATCTTCTTTCCACCAAATCCAAATCCTATGAGAGAGAGTTGAGTGTTGGGGAGACTATCATTTGAAGCACAAGAGCAAGGAGTTCATCATCAACACACCATGTATTTACTTCTTGGAGAGTGGTGTCTCCTAGATTGGCTAGGTGTCACTTGGGAGCCTCCGACAAGATTGTGGAGTTGAACCGAGGAGTTTGTAAGGGAAAGGAGATCGCCTACTTCGTGAAGATCTACCGCTAGTGAGGCAAGTCCTTCGTGGGCGACGACCATGGTGGGATAGACAAGGTTGCTTCTTCGTGGACCCTTCGTGGGTGGAGCCCTCTGTGGACTCGCGCAACCGTTACCCTTCGTGGGCTGAAGTCTCCATCAACATGGATGTACGATAGCACCACCTATCGGAACCACGACAAAAACATCTGTGTCTCCATATTGCGTTTGAATTCTCCAAACCCTTCCCTTTACATTTCTTGCAAGTTGCATGCTTTACTTTCTGCTGCTCATTTACTCTTTGCATGCTTGCTTGAATTGTGCTAAGATTGCTTGACTTGTGCTAAGATAGCTAAAACCTGCCAAAGACTAAAATTGGGAAAAGGATAAGTTTCATTTGGTCAAGTAGTCTAATCAACCCCCCCCCTCTAGACATACTTTTGGTCCTACAAGTAGATATTCCCATATCTGCTCAAATCATCTGTGAAGGTCAGAAAATAACGATACTCGCCGCAAGCCTCAACACTCGTTGGACCGCATACATCGGTATGTGTTATTTCTAATAAGTCAGTAGCTCGCTCCATTGTTCCGGAGAACGCAGTTTTAGTCATCTTTCCCATGAGGCATGGTTCGCAAGCATCAAATGATTCATAATCAAGTGATTCCAAAAGTCCATCTGCATGGAGTTTCTTCATGCGCTTTACACCAATATGACCTAAACGGTAGTGCCACAAATATGTTGCACTATCATTATCAACTTTGCATCTTTTGGCATCAATATTATGAATAAGTGTATCACCACGATCGAGATTCAACAAAAATAGACCAATCTTCAAGGGTACATGACCATAAAAGATATTACTCATATAAATAGAACAACCATTATTCTCTGATTTAAATGAATAACCATCTCGTGTTAAACAAGATCCAGATATAATGTTCATGCTCAACGCTGGCACCAAATAACAATTATTCAGGTCTAAAACTAATCCCGAAGGTATATGTAGAGGTAGCGTGCCGACGGCGATCACATCGACCTTGGAATCATTCCCGACGCGCATCATCACCTCGTCCTTAGCCAATCTCCATTTAATCTGTAGTCCCTGTTTCGAGTTACAAATATGAGCAACCGAACCGGTATCAAATACCCAGGCACTACTACGAGCATTAGTAAGGTACACATCAATAACATGTATATCAAATATACCTTTGTTCACTTTGCCATCCTTCTTATCTGCTAAAAACTTGGGCCAGTTCCGCTTCCAGTGACCAATCCCTTTGCAGTAGAAGCACTCTGTTTCAGGCTTAGGTCCAGACATGGGCTTCTTCCTAGGAGTAGCAACTTGCTTGCCATTCTTCTTGAAGTTCCCCTTCTTTCCTTTGCCCTTTTTCTTGAAACTAGTGGTCTTGTTAACCATTTAGCACTTGATGCTCCTTCTTGATTTCTACCTCCGCAACTTTGAGCATTGCGAAGAGCTCGGGAATAGTCTTCATCGTCCCTTGCATATTATAGTTCATCATGAAGCCTTTATAGCTTGGTGGCAGTGATTCAAGAACTCTGTCAATAGCACTATCATCTAGAAGATTAACTCCCAGCTGAGTCAAGTGGTTACTATACCCAGACATTCTGAGTATGTGTTCACTGACAGAATTGTTCTCCTCCATCTTACAGCTATAGAACTTGTTGGAGACTTCATATCTCTCAACTCGAGCATTTGCTTGAAATATTAACTTCAACTCGTGGAACATCTCATATGCTGCATGGCGTTCAAAACATTTTTGAAGTCTCGATTCTAAGTCGTAAAGCATGGCACACTGAACTATTGAGTAGTCATCATATCAAGCTTGCCAGACGTTCATAACATCAGCATCTGCTCCTGCAGCAGGCCTTTCACCTAGCGGTGCATCAAGGACATAATTCTTCTGTGCAGCAATGAGGATAATCCTCAAGTTACGGACCAAGTCCGTGTAGTTGCTACCATCATCTTTCAACTTAGCTTTCTCTAGGAACACATTAAAATTCAAGGGAGCAGTGGCGAGGGCCATTGATCTACAACGTAGATATGCAAAAACTATCAGGACTAAGTTCATGATAAATTAAGTTCAATTAATCATATTACTTAAGAACTCCCACTTAGATAGACATCCCTCAAGTCATCTAAATGATCACGTGATCCAAATCAACTAAACCATGTCCGATCATCACGTGAGATGGATTAGTTTTCAATGGTGAACATCTCTATGTTGATCATATCTACTATATGATTCACGCTCGGCCTTTCGGTCTCCGGTGTAGAGTGGCCATGTCTGTACATGCTATGCTCGTCAAGTTTAACCTGAGTATTCCACATGTGCAAAACTGTCTTGCACCCGTTGTATGTGAACGTAGAGCTTATCACACCCGATCATCACGTGGTGTCTCGGCACGACGAACTGTCGCAACGGTGCATACTCAGGGAGAACACCTATACCTTGAAATTTAGTAAGGGGTCATCTTATAATGCTACCGCCGTACTAAGCAAAATAAGATGCATAAAAGATAAACATAATATGCAATCAAAATATGTGACATGATATGGCCATCATCATCTTGTGCCTTTTATCTCCATCTACAAAACACCGTCATGATCTCCATCGTCACCGGCTTGACACCTTGATCTCCATTGTAGCGTCGTGGTTGTCTCACCAATATTGCTCCTACAACTATCGCTAACGCATAGTGATAAAGTAAAGCAATTACATGGCGTTTGCATTTCATACAATAAAGCGACAACCATAAGGCCCCTGCCAGTTGCCGATAACTTCTACAAAACATGATCATCTCATACAACAACGTATAACACATCATGTCTTGAACATATCACATCACAACATGCCCTGCAAAAACAACTTAGACGTCCTCTACTTTGTTGTTGCAAGTTTTACGTGGTTGCTACGGGATTCTAGTAAGAACCGTTCTTACCTACGCATCAAAACCACAACTTTGTTTCGTCAAGTTTGTTGTTTTAACCTTCAACAAGGAACGGTCGTAGTCAAATTCGATTCAGCTAAAGTTGGAGAAACAGACATCCGCCAGCCACCTTTATGCAAAAATAGTTGCATGTCTGTCGGTGAACGTGGTCATGTAAGGTTGGTCCGAGCCGCTTCATCCAACAATACCGCTGAATCAAAATAAGACGGTGGTAAGTAGTATGACTATCACCGCCCACAAATCTTTGTGTTCTACTCGTGCATATCACACGCATAGACCTGGCTCTGATACCACTGTTGGGGAACGTAGCATGCAATTTCAAAAAAATTCCTACGCTCACGCAAGATCTATCTAGGAGATGAATACCAGCGAGAGGGGAGGGTGAGTGCACGTACCCTCGTAGACCAAAAGCGGAAGCATTTGTTAATGCGGTTGATGTAGTCGAACTTCTTCTTGTTCCGACCGATCAAGCACTGAACGTACGACACCTCCGAGTTCTGCACACATTTAGCTCGATGACGTCCCTTGAACTCTTGATCCAGCAAAGTGTCAAGGGAGAGTTCCGTCAGCACGACGGCGTGGTGACGGTGATGGTGAAGTGATCCACGCAGGGCTTCTCCTAAGCACTACGTGAATATGACCAGAGGCGTAAACTGTGGAGGGGGGATGTCGGTTCTATATCCGGTGTATCTCGTAGTAGGGGTCCTAAGGTAGGCATCTTGGAGGGATGGTAGCATGGACACGTGGTTTTACCCAGGTTCGGGCTCTCTCGAAGAGATAATACCCTACATCCTACTTTTGTTTGTATTGATATGGCTGTAGTACAGAGTACATGTATCTACCATGAGATTGTTCTAATGAATATTAGATTGTCTATTGACTAGCCTGGCCTCGGTTTATATATGCACCGTAGGCCTAGGGTTTAGAGGAGTCCTTGTCTTGTGCGCCAAGTCTTGTGGAATCTCCCTTGTATGCGGCATGGGCTGCCCGAAGTGGCCCATGAGTGAATCATCATGGGGTCCTCGGCCCGACCCAGCAGTCGGGAGATGACGTGGTGAGTACCCCCTAGTCCAGGACACCGTCAGTAGCCCCCTGAACCGGTCTTCAAGTTGGGGATGCTCCTCGATTCTTCAGAACTGTTCTTCATCTTCGGTCGTCGGTCTTGAAAACTGGTTCAACAAATATCCTCATCTTTGATTTTGAGGATTTCCAAAGTGGATCCGAAGAGCTTATATGTCGGGTATCCGAGCAGCCCCTTTAAGTTATCAACCTTTATCAATGCCTTGTTATTTTTACGCCCACCTAGGGTTTGAAGTGTTTCCCGTGTGGCGGTGTCCTCTTGCGTCCGAGCTCCAATGCGGGACTACATCCAAGATCCAACGCCGGACTGTATCTGAGCTCCAACACCGGACTATATCCGAGCTCCAACGCCGGACTATATCCGAGGTGTCATAGATCACCTTGGCTCGAAAAAGTCGAAGGATTTTAGCCGAGCTTAATGCCGGAAATGCCCTCTATGGAGCCAACCACTTGTACCCGAGCTTTATGACGGACTGCTTCCGAGGTACCTTTTGAAGTCAAGCACCAACGTCGGACTGTATCTGAGGCGGTGCACCACCTCGGCCATGGGCTGATTTTTATGAATTTAATTCCGATTTGTGCAATGTATTCTCTGCCGAGATGCATAGCTAGTAGCCTTCATGGTGTGTGTCGGCCAAAAATCCGAGATGCAGATTAGAGGAAATAGTGATCGGTGGACGGGCCCTTGAGAAAGGTGATAACTGACAAGTATAGGTGATCGCAACAGTTTTCGAGGGTAGAGTATTCAACCGAAATTTATAGATTCGACACAAGGGGAGCCAAAGAATATTTGAAGGTATTAGCAGCTGAGTTGTCAATTCAATCACACCTGGAGATTAATTATCTGCAGCAAAGTGATCAGTAGCAAAGTAGTTTGATAGTTTTGATAGCAGTGATAGCAGTAACGGTAAAGTAACAATGATAGCAGTAATTTTGTAGCAAGTGTAACAGCGATGATAGCAGTAGTAACTTAGCAGAAACAATATAGGATAAATTCGTAGGCATTGGATCGGTGACTTGTTGGATGATATTCATCATGTGATAGTTATAACCTAGGGCGATACGGCACTAGCTCGAGTTCATCGATATAATGTAGGCATGTATTCCGTAAATAGTCATCCGTGCTTTATTAAAAGAACTTGCATGACATCTTTTGTCCTATCCTCCCATGGCAGCGGGGTCCATACTGGAACCTAAGGGATATTAAGGCCTCCTTTTAATAGAGAACCGGAACAAAGCATTAACACATAGTGAATACATGAACTCCTCAAAGTACGGTAATCACTGGAAGAAGCCCCGGTCATTATCACTTCGGGGTTACCAGATCATAACACGTAGTAGGTGACTATAATTTGCAAGATCGGATCTAAAACATGGATATAATGATGAATTCATAAACGGTTCAGATCTGAGTTCATGCACCCGGGCCCAAATTGACAAGCATTAAGCATAGCAAAATCATAGCAACATCAATCTAAGAACATAGTGGATACTAGGAATCAAGCCCTAACAAAACTAACTCGATTACATGATGAATCTCATCCAACTTCTCACCGACCAGCGAGCCTGCGAAGGAATTACTCACTCTCGGTGGGGAGCATCATGGAATTGGCGATGGAGAAGGGCTTGTGATGACGAAGAACGAAGATCCCCCTCTCCGGAGCCCCAAACGGACTCCAGATATGCCCTCCCGAGGAAGAACAGGGCTTGGCGGCGGCTCCGTCTCGTGGATCATGATAATTCTTTCTCCCTGATTTTTTCTCCGAAAATAGGAATTTATAGTATCATGGGTTGAGGTCTGCAGGGCCACCAGGTGGGACAACCCACCTGGGCACGCCAGGAGAGGGGGGCGCACACTGGTGGGTTGTGCCCACCCAGGTGCCCCTCTCCGGCAGGTCTTGGCTCCAGAAATTCTTATTATTGATAGAAAAAATCCTCGCAAAGTTTTGTTCCATTCCAAGAACTTTTATTTCTGCACAAAAACAACACCATGGTAGTTCTGCTGAAAATAGCGTCAGTCCAGGGTTAGTTTCATTCAAATCATGCAAATTAGAGTCCAAAACAAGAGTAAAAGCGTGAGAAAAGGTAGGTACATTGGAGACGTATCAACTCCCCCAAGCTTAAACCTTTGCTTGTCCTCAAGCAATTCAGTTGATAAACTGAAAGTGATAAAGAACTTTTACAAACTCTTTTGCTCTTGTTTGCATTTAAGCTTAAACAACACTCAGGTTTTCAGCCAATCATTATAACTAACCATGTCGACAATAACTCTTAAAGATTATAATGACTCATATCAAAGACATAATCAACTAGCGAGAAATAATAAGATATCTCAACAGCAACACGTTGTCAAAACAACCATGTTATAATATGACAATAGTGGTATCTCGCTAGGCCTTTCTGAGATCGCAAAACATAAATGCAGAGCACCTCCAAAGTTCAAGCAGCGATTAAACATTGTAACTCATGGTAGAAAAGATCCAGTCATGATGCACCCAACATTAGCTACACACAATGCATAAATCATGACAGTTGTGCTCTACTTGGTTTCTGGCGCTTGTTTTAGAAGGTGGTGACACAATGTGAATGTAAATAGATAGTCCCTTCGCAGAGGGAAGCAGTGATTTGCAAAGGTGTGAGAGCTCAATTTTTAAAATAGAGATAAATGATTATTTTGAGACATGCACCCTTCTTATTCACTTCACGACCATCAGTTATCAACATCTTCCATGCTAAGCACACTAGTGGCGGTTCCCAAGCGATAAAAGCAAAAGTTTTGACTCCATTGGGAGTTTTTGTTTGATTATTTCAGAGATGAACTCTTTTTCATGTTTGCAGTTTGGGACTGGGCATCCCTATTACCGCCCTTTTCTCGTGCGATGGCGAGTAAATAAACACTCGACCTGAGAATAACCCGCTCAGCATGGAAGATACCGACCACCTCCTGTCGTTCCATGAACGATCCAGGGACACAAAAAGGATAATTTTTAGAAGTTTTTAGAGGTGGCACATGCAAATTTACTTAGGACGGCAGGGTGATACCGTATATAGGCATGTATGGTGGACTCATCTGGAATAACTTTGGGTTCAAGGTTTTTGATGTACAAGCAGAATTCCCACTTAGTACAGGCGAAGGCTAGCAATTTAGATTGAGAAGTGGCCAGCTAGAGAGCAACAACGGTCATAACCATGCATTATGCATAAGTAACATTGGACACTAGCATGAGTAGGATATGGACACCATGAACATAAATATCATAGAGGCTATGTTGGTTTTGATTCAACTACATGCATGAACATGTGTCAAGTAAAGCCACTCGAACATTCGGAGGAGGATACCATATCATCATACTACATCACAATCATTTTAATGCTATGTTGATATCCAAGATAAATCATTATCAACTCCCATCTACTTATGGATGGCATGAGAAACTATAATCTCTAATTGTCATTGCAAACATGTTTAATCAGAACGGGCTAAATCATGGATACTAGGTTAAACATATTTACACAAACAGAACAAGTCGAGTTCATACCAGTTTCTCTCTGCCACGACCAGTTCATCGAATATCGTCATGATAACCCACAAGTGTAGGGGATCACAACAGCTTTCGTGGGTAGAGTATTCAACCCAAATTTATTGATTCGACACAAGGGGAGCCAAAGAATATTCTCAAGTATTAGCAACTGAGTTGTCAATTCAGCCACACCTGGATAACTTAATATCTGCAGCAAAGTATTTAGTAGCAAAGTAGGATGATAGTAGTGGTAACGGTAACAAAAGAGTAATGAAAGCAAAAGTAATATTTTTGGTGTTTGGTGGTGATTGTAACAGTAGCAATGGGAAAGTAAATAAGCGGAAACGAGTATATGGAAATCTCGTAGGCATTGATCGGTGATGGATAATTATGCCGGATGCGGTTCATCATGTAACAGTCATAAAATAGGGTGACACAGAACTAGCTCCAATTCATCAATGTAATGTAGGCATGTATTCCGAATATAGTCATACGTGCTTATGGAAAAGAACTTGCATGACATCTTTTGTCCTACCCTCCCGTGGCAGCGAGGTCCTAATGGAAACTAAGGGATATTAAGGCCTCCTTTTAATAGAGAACCGTAACAAAGCATTAGCACATAGTGAATACATGAACTCCTCAAACTATGGTCATCACCGAGAAGTATCCCGATTATTGTCACTTGGGGTTGTCGGATCATAACACATAATAGGTGACTATAGACTTGCAAGATAGGATCAAGAACTCACATATATTCATGAAAACATAATAGGTTCAGATCTGAAATCATGGCACTCGGGCCCTAGTGACAAGCATTAAGCATAGCAAAGTCATAGAAACATCAATCTCATAACATAGTGAATACTAGGGATCAAACCCTAACAAAACTAACTCGATTACATAATAGATCTCATCCAACCCATCACCGTCCAGCAAGCCTACGATGGAATTACTCACACACGGCGGTGAGCATCATGAAATTGGTGATGGCGGATGGTTGATGATGACGACGGCGACGAATCCCCCTCTCCGGAGCCCCGAACGGACTCCAGATCAGCCCTCCCGAGTGGTTTTAGGGCTTGGCGGCGGCTCCGTATCGTAAAACACGATGATTTCTTCTCCTTGATTTTTTTCTCTCCGAAAGCAAATATATAGAGTTGGAGTTGGCGTCGGAGGAGCTCCAGGGGGCCCATGAGGTAGGGGGCACGCCCTAGGGGGGCGCGCCCCCCACCCTCGTGGACAGGGTGTGGGCCACCTGGTCTTCATCTTTGGCAAGGATTTTTTATTATTTTTTCTAAGAAGTTCCGTGGAGTTTCAGGTCATTCCGAGAACTTCTGTTTTCTGCACATAAAACAACATCATGGCAATTCTGCTAAAAACAGCATCCGTCCGGGTTAGTTCGATTCAAATCATACAAGTTAGAGTCCAAAACAAGGGAAAAATTGTTTGGAAAAGTAGATATGACGAAGACGTATCAACTCCCCCAAGCTTAAACCCTTGCTTGTCCTCAAGCAATTCAGTTGACAAACTGAAAGAGAAAAAGAAAAACTTTTACAAACTCTGTTTGCTCTTGTTGTTGTCAATATGTAAGGCCATCATTCAGGTTTTCAACAAAGATTATAACTAGCCACATTTGCAATAATTCTCAGGTCTCATGTTTACTCATATCAATGGCATAATCAACTAGCGAGTCATAATAATAAATCTCGGATGACAACACTTTCTCAAAACAATCATAATTTGATATAACAAGATGGTATCTTGCTAGCCCTTTCTGAGACCGCAAAACATAAATGCAGAGCACCTTTAAGATCAAGGACTGACTAGACATTGTAATTCATGGTAAAAGAGATCCAGTCATAGTCATATCCAATATAAATTAACAGTAATTGATGAAAATGACAGCTACGCTCTCCAGCTAGTGCTTTTTAATAAGAGGGTGATGACTCAACATGAAAGTAAATAGATAGGCCCTTCGTAGAGGGAAGCAGGGATTTGTAGAGGTGCCAGAGCTCGGTTTTGAAATAGAGATAAATAATATTTTGAGCGGCATACTTTCATTGTCAACATAACAACTAAGAGATGGCGATATCTTCCATGCTACACACATTATAGGCGGTTCCCAAACAGAATGATAAAGTTTATACTCCCCCTCCACCAACAAGCATCAATCCATGGCTTGCTCGAAACAACGAGTGCCTCCAACAAACATCAGGTCCCAGGGGAGTTTTGTTTGCAATTATTTTTGATTTAGTTTGCATAAAGCATGGGACTGGGCATCTCGGTGACCAGCCATTTTCTCGTGAGTGAGGAGCGGAGTCCACTCCTCTTGAGAATAACCCGCCTAACATGGAAGATAAGGGCAGCCCTAGTTGATACATGAGCTATTCGAGCATACAAAGCAGAATGTTTATTTGAAGGTTTAGAGTTTGGCACATACAAATTTACTTGGAACGGCAGGTAGATACCGCATATAGGAAGGTATAGTGGACTCATCTGGAATAACTTTGGGGTTTAAGGGATTGGATGCACAAGAAGTATTCCCGCTTAGTACAAGTGAAGGCTAGCAAAAGACTGGGAATCGACCAACTAGAGAGCGACAACAGTCATGAACACGCACTAAAATTAATAAACATTGGATGCAAGCATGAGTAGGATATAATCCACCATGAACATAAATATCGTGAAGGCTATGTTGATTTGTTTCAACTACATGTGTGAACATGTGCCAAGTCAAGTCACTTAAATCATCCAAAGGAGGATACCACCCCATCATACCACATCACAGCCATTTTAATAGCATGTTGGCATGCAAGGTAAACCATTATAACTCATAGCTAATCAAGCATGGCATAAGCAACTATGATCTCTAATTGTCATTGCAAACATGTTTATTCATAATAGGCTGAATCAAGAACGATGAACTCATCATATTTACAAAAACAAGAGAGGTCAAGTTCATACCAGCTTTTCCCATCTCAGCCAGTCCATCATATATCATCGTAATTGCCTTTCACTTGCACAACCAAACGATGTGAATAATAATAAGAGTGCACGTGCATTGGACTGAGCTGGAATCTACAAGCAGGAGAAGACAAGGCAATATGGGCTCTTGGTTAAATCAACAATAATGCATATAAGAGCCACTTCAACAATTTAATCATGGTCTTCTCCTATCGACCCCCAAAGAAAAGAAAAGAAATAAAACTATTTACACGGGAAAGCTCCCAACAAGCAGAAGAAGAACATGAAATATTTTTGGGTTTTATTTTTAATTATTACTACTACTGCAGGAAAAGTAAACTAACTAGAAGATACACTAATTTTTGTTGCTGCTTTCTTAAAGTTTAACAAACACACAAGAAGAAAGCAGGAAAAATAAAATAAACTAGCATGGATATTACAGTGCAAGAGTATGAGCACCGACATCTAAAAATGAGTGTGTGTAAACATAAATGCAATGTCGGTGGGAAATACGTACTCCCCCAAGCTTAGGCTTTTGGCCTAAGTTGGTCTATTGCCAGGGATGGCCTGGCGGATACCCGTAGGAATAGCTGGGGTCGTACTGTGATGCAGCGGCTATCGCCTCCCGAGCTGCAGCGTGGCGTCGAGCTGCCTCCGCTCTCCTCTCGTACTCATCTGCCTCCTCTCTGGTAATAACATGTCTTCCTTTTGTCTAAGAATCAAAGAAGGCAGGGGCAGGGAGAGTAATATGGACAACATGTCGTTTGTTAAAGATTAGTCGATATTGGAGAGGTGATTCAGTCCTCTCGACAAACTGGTGGGAAACCATAGAATCAAACTCTAAATAAGTAGGGGGCAACTCCATATCACCCTCACGAATGTCTATCTCAAGAAAATTAGCTAAGCGGGTTGCATAAATTCCTCCAAAGAAATCTCCGTTATATCTATTATGATGCAACCTACGAGCTACAATGGCTCCCATATGATAAGATTGGTCTTCTAACACAGCACTCCGGAGAATGCTAAGGTCAGGGACACACATGTGACATGCTTCATCCTTAGCATTTATGCACCTACCTATGAAAAGAGCAAAATAATGTATAGCAGGAAAGTGAATGCTCCCTAAGGTAGCTTGTGTTACATCTCTAGATTCTCCCACAGTTATACTAGCAGGAAAGTTTCCAAATTCAAGTTTACGTGGATCAATAGTGCTACCCCATTGTGGAAGTTTGCAGGCAAAAGTAAAATCCTCTAAGTCCATGGTATAAGATTTGTCATAAAGATCAAACATGACTGAAGGAGAATTACGCGAAGATGAAAATTCAAACCTCCTCACAAATGAGCTAGTGAGATCATAATACTGTGGGCATTTATCTGCCTCAAAGTCCACAAGATCGGTGTTACGCAAATATGCGTTCAATTTTTCTTTGATTCCTGCATGATCCATAAAATTTTCTGAAGGCCACTCACAAGGCCGCACTGGAGCATCCCTTGGGGGTTCCTCATCAGCATCACGCATTGCAAGCCTAGGGCCTTGCTTCCTTGAAGAACCTCCTTGGAACATCTTCCTAAACATATTGTTTTCTCTGAAAAAATTCTGAAATTTTTAGTAGCTTCAAACAAAAGTGAGCCAACTTCAATAAAATTGATAGCAACTACTCCTACAAGTGCCTAGAGCTTATATCAAGCATTAGAACTACTTGGAACCATATAAATTTGCATGCAAGCTCAAGAACATGGTCACCTATGCAGCACAAATTTGCAAAGAATAAAGCACTAGAGCAAAAACTAATTGGACCAATGGAGGAGTCACATACCAAGGAACAATCTCCCCAAGCAGTTTGGTGAGAGGTGCTTTGAGCAAGGAGATCGAAAATCACAAAGAACGTAATGGAACTCGTGTTTAAGCTGGTTATTCGTGCTTGTGGGAGGAAGAAGAAGAGGATGGGTGTAGGAATAAGTGGAGGAGGGCCACCGTGGGCCCACGAGGCAAGGGCGCGCCCTGTGGGGGTAGGGAGCGCCCTCCACCCTCGTGGCCAGGTGGCAGCTCCACCCGTGGTAATTTTTGCACCATAAATCCTCAAATATTCCCGAAAAAATCATATTAAATTGGCATGGCATTTGGAGGACTTTTATTTTCGGGGTATTTTTATATTGCACAGATAAATAAGGAAACAGACAGAAAAATACTATTTTTATTTTATTTCAACAAAATAACAGAAAGTATAAAGAGGATACAGAAGGTTGTGCCTTCTAGTTTCATCCGTCTGATGATCATCAAAAGGAATCCACTAACAAGGTTGATCAAGTCTTGTTAACAAACTCATTCTGAATAACATGGGACCGGAGAAATTCCGAATAACACTATGTTACCTCAACGGGGATATGCACAACCCAATAATAAGAATATCATATTTCTTCTTGACAGTAGGAAGAGGAAATTCAAAACCTCCAAATATAATCGATGGAATTTTTCCAATAGAGTTGATGCTATAAACTTGAGGTTGTTTCCTCGGAAAGTGTGCCGTATGCTCATTACCATTAACATGAAAAGTGACATTGTCTTTGTTGCAATCAATAACAGCACCTGCAGTATTCAAGAAGGGTCTTCCAAGAATAATAGACATACTATCGTCCTCGGGAATATCAAGAATAACAAAGTCTGTTAAAATAGTAACGTTTGCAACCACAACAGGCACATCCTCACAAATACCGACAGGTATAGCAGTTGATTTATCAGCCATTTGCAAAGATATTTCAGTAGGTGTCAACTTATTCAAATCAAGTCTACGATATAAAGAGAGAGGCATAACACTAACACCGGCTCCAAGATCGCATAAAGCAGTTTTAACATAATTTCTTTTAATGGAGCATGGTATAGTGGGTACTCCTGGATCTCCAAGTTTCTTTGGTATTCCACCCTTAAAAGTATAATTAGCAAGCATGGTGGAAATTTTAGCTTAGGTATCTTTCTCTTATTGGTAATGATATCCTTCATATACTTAGCATAAGGATTTGTTTTGAGCACATCAGTTAATCGCATACATAAAAGATAGGTCTAATCATTTCAAAGCAAAGCGCTCAAAATCCTCATCATCCTTTTTCTTGGATGGTTTGGGAGGAAAAGGCATGGGTTTCTGAACCCATGGTTCTCTTTCTTTACCATGTTTCCTAGCAACAAAGTCTCTCTTATCATAACGTTGATTCTTTTATTGTGGGTTATCAAGATCAATAGCAGGTTCAACTTCTACATCATTATCATTACTAGGTTGAGCATCATCATGAACATCATCATTATTATTTTCGCTAGGTTCATGTTCTTTACCAGATTGTGTTTCAGCATCAGACATAGATATATCCTTTGGATTTTCAGATTGTTCAGCAATAGGTTCACTAGAAGTTTGCAAAGTCCTACCGTTTTTCTTTTTCTTCCTGTTAGAATAACTAGGCACATCTGTACTATTTCTCTGAGAATCTTGCTCAATTCTCTTAGGGTGACCTTCGGGATACAAAGGTTCCTGAGTCATTATACCAGTTCTAGTAGCCACTCAAACAGCATAATCATTTTTCTTACTATTCATTTCATTGAGCAAATCATTTTGAGGCTTAAGTACTTGTTCTACTTGAGTGGTAACCATAGAAGCATGTTTCCTAACAAGTTTAAGTTCACATCTAACATCAGCCATATAATCACCCAAGTGTTTAATCATATAGGTATTTTGTTTCAATTGTCTACCAAAATAAGCATTGAAATTTTCTTTTTTGACAATAAAATTATCAAACTCATCCAAGCATTATCTAGCAGACTTATAGTGAGGAATATCACCTTCATCAAATCTATAGAGAGAATTTACCTTTACTACCTGTGTCGGGTTATCGGCATCAGGAGGTTCTTCAATAGGTAATGGATCAAGATCATATGTTTCTTCAACAAAGCGGTAAATTAAGACCATGTATTTCTTCAATAGGAGGTCAATTCTTAACATCTTCAGCTTTAATACCTTTTTCTTTCATAGATTTCTTTGCCTCTTGCATATCTTCGTGATCGAGAAATAGAACACCTCTCTTCTTTGGGGTTGGTTTAGGAATAGGCTCGAATGGTGGCTCAGAGCTGGCTCAGGAAGTGTCCAATTATTTTCATTTGTCAACATAGTATTCAATAGAATTTCAGCTTCATCAGGTGTTCTTTCCCTGAAAAGAGAACCAGCACAACTATCTAGGTAATCTCTGGAAGCATCGGTTAGTCCATTATAAAAGATATCAAGCATTTCATTTTTCTTAAGAGGATGATTAGGCAAAGCATTAAGTAACTTGAGAAGCCTCCCCCAAGCTTGTGGGAGACTCTCTTCTTCAATTTGCACAAAGTTGTATATTTCCTTTAAAGCAGCTTGTTTCTTATGAGCAGGGAAATATTTATCAGAGAAGTAATAAATCATATCCTGGGGACTACGCACACAACCAGGATCTAGAGAATTAAACCATATCTTAGCATCACCCTTTAATGAGAACGGAAATATTTTAAGGATATAAAAGTAGCGAGATCTCTCATCATTAGTGAACAGGGTGGCTATATCATTTAATTTAGTAATATGTGCCACAACAGTTTCAGATTCATAACCATGAAAAGGATCAGATTCAACCAAAGTGATTATATCAGGATCAATAGAGAATTCATAATCCTTATCGGGAACACAAATAGGTGAAGTAGCGAAAGCAGGGTCAGGTTTCATTCTATCTCTAAGAGATTCTTTACTCCATTTAACTAACAGCCTCTTAAGTTCGTTTCTATCTTTGCAGGCAAAAATAGCTGCAGAAGATTCCATATCAAAAACATAACCCTCAGGCATAACAGGCATATCTTCATCATCAATTTCATCAACTTTATCAGTTTCAATAGTTTCTTTCTCTCTAGCCCTAGCAATTTGTTCATCAAGAAATTCACTAAGGGGCACAGTAGTATCAAGCATAGAAGTAGTTTCATCATGATTATCATGCATAGCAGAAGTGGCATCATCAATAACAAGCGACATATCAGAACGAATAGCAGAAGCAGGTTTAGGTGTCGCAAGCTTACTCATAACAGAAGGTGAATCAAGTGCAGAGCTAGATGGTAGTTCCTTACCTCCCCTCGTAGTACAGGTATAAATTTTTGTCTTAGCGTCTTTCAAATTCTTCATAGTGTCCAGCAGATATAAATCCCAAGTGACTCAAAAAATAGAGCTATGCTCCCCCGCAATGGCGCCAGAAATTAGTCTTGATAACCCACAAGTGTAGGGGATCGCAACAGCTTTCGAGGGTAGAGTATTCAACCCAAATTTATTGATTCGACATAAGGGGAGACAAAGAATATTCGCAAGTATTAGCAACTGAGTTGTCAATTCAGCCACGCCTAGATAACTTAATATCTGCAGCAAAGTATTTAGTAGCAAAGTAGGATGATAGTAGTGGTAACGGTAACAAAAGAGTAATGAAAGCAAAAGTAATATTTTTGGTGTTTTGTAGTGATTGTAACAGTAGCAACGGGAAAGTAAATAAGCGGAAACCAGTATATGGAAATCTCAGAGGCATTGGATCGGTGATGGATAATTATGCGGATGCGTTTCATCATGTAATGATCATAACATAGGGTGACATGTAACTAGCTCCAATTCATCAATGTAATGTAGGCATGTATTACGAATATAGTCATACGTGCTTATGGAAAAGAACTTGCATGACATCTTTTGTCCTACCCTCCCGTGGCAGCGGGTCCTAATGGAAACTAAGGGATATTAAGGCCTCCTTTTAATAGAGAACCGGAACAAAGCATTAGCACATAGTGAATACATGAACTCCTCAAACTATGGTCATCACCGAGAAGTATCCCGATTATTGTCACTTGGGGTTGTCGGATCATAACACATAATAGGTGACTATAGACTTGCAAGATAGGATCAAGAACTCACATATATTCATGAAAACATAATAGGTTCATATCTGAAATCATGGCACTCGGGCCCTAGTGACAAGCATTAAGCATAGCAAAGTCATAGCAACATCAATCTCAGAACATAGTGGATACTAGGGATCAAACCCTAACAAAACTAACTCGATTACATAATAGATCTCATCCAACCCATCACCGTCCAGCAAGCCTACGATGGAATTACTCACACACGGCGGTGAGCATCATGAAATTGGTTATGGAGGATGGTTGATGATGACGACGGCGATGAATCGCCCTCTCCGGAGCCCCGAACGGACTCCAGATCAGCCCTCCCGAGAGGTTTTAGGGCTTGGAGGCGGCTCTGTATCGTAAAACGCGATGATTTCTTCTCCCCGATTTTTTCCTCTTCGAAAGAAAATATATAGAGTTGGAGTTGGCGTCGGAGGAGCTCTAGCGGGCCCACGAGGTAGGGGGGCGCGCCTTAGGGGGGGGCGCCCCCACCCTCGTGGACAAGGTGTGGGCCCCCTGGTCTTCATCTTTGGCAAGGATTTTTTATTATTTTTTCTAAGATGTTCTGTGGAGTTTCAGGTCATTCCGAGAACTTTTGTTTTCTGCACATAAAACAACATCATGG
The DNA here is from genome assembly GCA_021605145.1 of Aegilops bicornis. NCBI lineage: Eukaryota > Viridiplantae > Streptophyta > Magnoliopsida > Poales > Poaceae > Aegilops > Aegilops bicornis. The sequence goes on from CM038673.1 coordinate 507,176,672, forward strand.
CAATTCTGCTGAAAACAGCGTTAGTCCGGGTTAGTTCCATTCAAATCATACAAGTTAGAGTCGGCAAAAGTGTTTGGAAAAGTAGATACGACAGAGACGTATCACGTCATTATTTCCTTTCACTTGCATGACCGAATGATATGAAAATAATAATAGTGCAAGAGTGCCGTGGACTAAGCTGGGATCTGCAAACATTTTATTCAAAAGGACAAGACAAGGTAAAAAGTGCTCCTATTAGTTCAACAGTTATTCATGTGAGAACCACTCAACATTTTCATTGTGGTCTTCTCCTTGGTACAACTCGAATAAAATCCAGAGAAACACACAGAAATATTTTTGGAGTTTTTTGGTTTTCTTCAACAAGCAAATAAAAAGCAAAAACGAGAAAAACTATTTACACGGGAAAGCTCCCAACAAGCAAAAGAAGAACATGGAAATCTTTTTGGGTTTTCTTTTTAATACTACTACTAAGCATGCATAGAAAGTAAATTACTACAACTAATTTTTTTGGTTTTTCTAAAGTTTTTCAAACACACAAGAAGAAAGCAAGAAAATAAATCTAAGCATGGATGATACAATGAAAAAGTGTGAGCACCAACAAATAGCATGATATGTAGACATGAATATAATGTTGGTGAGAAACATGTACTCTCCCAAGCTAAGGCTTTTGGCCTAAGTTGGTAATCGATCAATAGCCTGGAGGGTAGTAGTCGGCGTGGTAACTCACGGAGGCTCTCGGTGCGGATGCCTCGGCCTGCCGTGCTGGCACCACTGTTGCGTTATGAGCTTGGGCCTCGCTCTCAAGAACAAAATATCTCCCCTTGCTGTGATAGTCAAAAAGAGTAGGCACAGGCAAATATGTGTGCACAACCAATGTTTGGTTAAACTAAGGATGGCAATTTTACCCACGGGTACGGGTACCCGCGGGTACCGTACCCGCATGGGCAGGGTATGGCACACTTTTATACCCATAGGTAGTACCCATACCCTACCTATTAAGTCATGGGTAGGGTACGGGTATAACCTTGTACCCGCGGGTATACCCATACCCCGCCCGTTTTTGAACTAATGTTAAGTTGTCTTCAGTTAGTCATTAATTTGTTATGTGACGCGTCTACTCCTATTGAATTAAGAGTATGTTGTGATTTCTAAATTTTGATATATGTCATTTACTCATCTGCCTATTATTGAGCTGAGATAATTGATTTTTTTGTCAAATATGCTATCAATGAGCATAAAATTGTGAACAACTTGTGTACTATTTGTTCTACCCGTTGGGTACCAATGGGTATGGGTACCCGTCGGGTATGGGTATGGGTAAAGTTTCATACCCATGGGTACGGGTATGGGTAGAGATTTGTACCCACTGACTATACGGGTATGGGTATGGTATTGCTCTACCCTGCCCATACCCTACCCATTGCCATCCTTAGGTTAAACAATATATTATAAGTGAAGTTATCAACCTTTCACTTGAGAATCTTATGCTCTTTTAAGGTGTCAAAATCTAAATACTGTGTGGGTAGGATAGGATGAAAGGGAAAACGTGAAACACCCAGCCCTCATTCTAAATGTGTGGCGTAAATTCCACCATAGAACCAGCCACTATTAGCGTTATGCTGAAGTCTACGTGCAACAATCGCTCCAAGGTTATAATTCCTTTCACTAGTGAGAGCGGTGTGAATGAGGCTCAAGTCTTGCGCACAAAGTATGCTACAGTCTTGCTTGCCTACTATGCATTTCTCGTTAAATAATGCAAAATACTGAATTGCGGGAAAGTGAATGCTCTTTATTCTTCCTTGTCTCACTCCCCTCTTTTCACTGTAACAAAGGCTAGTCAAGAAAGACTCAAACTCAGCTGTTGGTGGCTCATCAAGCGAACCCCAAAATGGAAGTTTGCAATGATAGGCAAAATTCTCCAGTGGAATAGTAAATGGATTATCATAAAGCATAAACGACACCCTAGACTCACGTGGAAAATAGTTAAATCCTTTAACAAATGATTCAGTGAGAAGTTGGCATTGTTCACACTTATCTGAAAGGTAGGGACCGAGACGGGCATTGTGAACATATTGCTCAAATTCCTCCTTGATGCCCACGCGCACCATATAATCATCGCAAGGCCATAAGCATGTTTTGGTGGTGGCATCTCGTGTGGAACTTTCACTTGGTTCAACATAAGACCGGCAAGCAGAACTGTCACTAGAGGATGCCCCTGAGGATCGTCTCCTTGAAGAACTCCTTCCAAATAGGTTCATCATGTCCGCGTACAATTTTCTGAAAATAAAATTTTTGGGGTGACAAAAATTTGTCAACAAAACTTTATGAAATTGAGAGCAACTACTCATAGGGATACATAGAGGCCATAACAAGCATTCAAACTACCTAGAACACTAAGAATTCAGCATGCAAGCACATCTACAACAGCACCAAGAGTAGCTAATTATTCAAATTATAAACCACTAAAACAAAAACTAATTGGAAAAATGGTGGAGTCATAACCAAGCAACAATCCCCCAAAACAGTTTCGGAAACGGAGCTTCGAGCAAAGAGATCGAAATCTGCGGGTTTAAGAGCAAGAACACGGGAGAGAGAGCAATGGAGATTTTTTTTTCTGGAGGTAAGTGATGATGTGGGATGAACAGGTAAGTGAGGGGCCCATGTGGGGACCACAACCCACCAGGGCGCGCCTAGGGGTCCTGGCACGCCCAGGTGTGTTGTGCCCACCTGGTGCACCTCCCTCTGGTATTATTTGCACCAAAAATTTAGAAATATTCAAAAAAAATCGTATAAAATTTTCAGGGCATTTTGAGAACTTTTATTTTTGGGTCATTTTTTTATTGCACGGGAAATTCAGAAAAAAAGACAAAACATGGTATTTTATTTTATTTAACTAATAAAAACAGAAACAAAAGGTAGGGACAGAAGGTAGTGCTTACTAAATTCATCAACTTCATACCTCTAAAAAATGATTCATTAATAAGGTTGATCAGGTCTTATTAACAACCACTTTTGGTTAGCATGAAACTGAAGAACTTTCATAAATCACCAAGTTACCACAATGGGGATACAAATTTCCCCAACAATAAGCATTTCATATTTCTTTTTAACAGTAGGTAGAGGAATTTGAAAACTTCCAATAGTGATTGTCGGAGATTTTTCAATAAAATTAATACCATTCACTTGGAATTGTTTCTTCGGAAAGTGCATCGTATGCTTGTTACCATTAATATGAAAAGTGATCTTGCTTTTATTGCAATCAATAACATCCCCTGCAGTATTTAAGAAGGTTCTACCAAGGATAATCGACATGTTGTCGTCCTCGGGCATCTCAAGTATAACAATGTCAGTCAAAATAGTAACATTAGCAACAACAACGGGCACATCCTCACATATACCGATAGGTATGGCAGTTGATTTGTCAGCCATTTGCAAAGATATTTCAGTAGGTGTGAGTCTATTCAAGTCAAGTCTTTTATATAAAGAGAAAGGCATAACACTAACACCAACTTCTAAATCACACAAAGCAGTTTTCACATAATTATTTTTGATAGAGCAAGGTATAGTTGGTATTCCCGGATCTCCAAGTTTTTTAGGTAATCCATCTTTGAAAGTGTAATTAGCAAGCATAGTGGATATTTCAGCTTCCGGTATTTTTCTCTTATTATGATGTCTTTCATATACTTTGCATAAGGAGGCATTTTAAGGATATCAGTCAAGGAGGTACGCAAAAAGACTGGCCTCAGCATTTCGGCAAAACGTTCAAATTCTTCATCATCTTTCTTTTTAGTTGACTTGGGTGGAAAATGCATAGGTTTTTGAACCCATGGTTCTCGTTCTTTACCGTGTTTCCTAGCCACAAAGTCTCTTTTATCATATCATTTATTCTTAGGTTGTGGGTTATCAAGATCAACAGGTGGTTCTATCTCAACATCATTATCTAGTTCTTTATCATTAGTTGGTTGAGTGTCTTCAGGAACCTCATCATTATCTTTTTCATTATCACAAGGTGAGTGTTCATTACCAGATTGAGTTTCAGCATCAGAGATAGAAGTTTCATTTTCACTATCAGGAGGTTTTTCTATTTCAGGTTCACTAGAAGTGTGCAAAGTCCTATCATTTTTCTTCTTCTTTTTCTTTCTAGAAGGACTAGGTGCACTAGTGTTGTTTCTTTGTGAGTCTTGTTCAATTATTTTAGGATGTCCCTCAGGATAAAGTAGTTCCTGAGTCATTTTACCTCCTCTAGTTGCAACTCTAACAGCAAAGTCATGCATATTGTTATTCATTTCATCAAGCAATTCTCTTTGTGATTTAGCAACTTGTTCTAGTTGAGTTTGAGCCATAGAAGCATGTTTTCCAACACCTCTAACATCATTTGAAATTCTAAATAACAAGTCACTCAAGCGAGCAATCATATCAGAATTATATTTCAATTGTTTCATAACATTTGCATTTAAGTGATCTTGTTTTCTAATGTAGTTTTCAAACTCATAAAGGCATTGGCTAGGATGCATATTGTGAGGATTGTCATTATCATTGAACTTCATTAAAGAATTTACCTCTACCACCTTAGGTAGTGGTGGTGTATTAAGCCCATGTATTTCTTTAATAGGAGGTAATTTTTTAACATCCTCAGCTTTAATACATTTTTCCTTCATAATTTCTTTGCCTCTTGCATATCTTCAGGACTGAGATATAATATACCCCTTTTCTTAGGAGTGGGTTTAGCCGGTGGTTCAGGAAGAGTCCAATCATCATAATTTTTCAATATGTTATTCAATAATTCTTGACTAGCCCAACAGTTCGTTCCACGAAAACACAACCAGCACAACTATCTAGGAAGTCCCTAGAAGCATCGGTTAGTCCATTATAGAAGATATCAAGTATTTCATTTTTCTTAAGAGGATGATCAGGCAAAGCATTAAATGGCCGGCAAAGCCTCCCCCAAGCTTGTGGGAGACTCTCTTCTTTAGTTTGCAGAAAGTTAAATATTTCCTGCAAGGCAGCTTGTTTCTTATGAGTAGGGAAATATTTTTCAGAGAAGTAATGAATCATATCCTGGGGACTACGCACACAACCAGGAGCAAGAGTATTGTACCAAGCTTTAGCATCACCCTTTAATGAGAACGGAAATAATTTGAGAATAAATTAATAGCGAGTCTTTTCATCATGAGTAAAAAGGGTGGCTATATCATTCAACTTAATAAGATGTGCCACAATAGTTTCATTTTCAAAACCATGGAAAGGATCAGATTCAACCAAAGTAATTAACTCTGGGTCGATAGAGAATTCATAATCCTTATCATCAATAAAGATAGGTGAAGTAGTGATACGTCTCCATCATATCTACTTTTCCAAACACTTTTGCCCTTGTTTTGGACTCTAACTTGCATGATTTGAATGGAACTAACCCGGACTGACGCTGTTTTCAGCAGAATTGCCATGGTGTTATTTTTGTGCAGAAATAAAAGTTCTCAGAATGACCTGAAACTTCACGGAGATTATTTTTAGAATTAATAAAAAATACTGCCGAAAGAATCAAGGCCAGGGGGCCCACACCCTGTCCACGAGGGTGGGAGGTGCGCCCCCTGCCTCGTGGGCCGCCTGGAGCTCCACCGACCTCAACTCCAACTCTATATATTCACGTTAGGGGAGACAAAAATCAGAGAGAAGGATTTATCGCGTTTTACGATACGGAGCCGCCACCAAGCCCTAAACTCTCTCTGGAGGGCTGATCTGGAGTCCGTTCGGGGGTCCGGAGAGGGGAATCCGTCGCCATCGTCATCATCAACCTTCCTCCATCACCAATTTCATGATGCTCACCGCCGTGCATGAGTAATTCCATCGTAGGCTTGCTGGACGGTGATGGGTTGGATGAGATTTATCATGTAATCGAGTTAGTTTTGTTAGGGTTTGATCCCTAGTATCCATTATGTTACGAGATTGATTTTGCTATGACTTTGCTATGCTTAATGCTTGTCACTAGGGCCCGAGTGCCATGATTTCAGATCTGAACCTATTATGTTTTCATGAATATATGTGAGTTCTTGATCCTATCTTGCAAGTCTATAGTCACCTACTATGTGTTATGATCCGCAACCCCAAGTGATAATAATCGGGACCACTCCCGGTGATGACCGTAGTTTGAGGAGTTCATGTATTCACTATGTGTTAATGCTTTGGTCCGGTACTCTATTAAAAGGAGGCCTTAATATCCCTTAGTTTCCAGTAGGACCCCGCTGCCACGGGAGGGTAGGACAAAAGATGTCATGCAAGTTCTTTTCCATAAGCACGTATGACTATATTCGGAATACATGCCTACATTACATTGATGAATTGGAGCTAGTTCTGTGTCACCCTATGTTATAACTATTGCATGAATAATCGCATCCAACATAATTCTCCATTACCAATCCAATGCCTACGTGCTTTTCACATATTTCTCTTTGCTTAGTTACTTTACCGTTGCCATTGTTACAATTACTACAAAACTGCTACTGTTACCATTGCCACTGTTACCGTTACTTCCATACTACTTTGCTACTAAATACTTTGTTGCAGATATTAAGTTATCCAGGTGTGGTTGAATTGACAACTCAACTGCTAATACTTGATAATATTCTTTGGCTCCCCTTGTGTCGAATCAATAAATTTGGGTTGAATACTCTACCCTCGAAAACTGTTGCGATCCCCTATACATGTGGGTTATCAAGACTATTTTCTGGCGCCGTTGCCGGGGAGCATAGCTCTATTCTTTGAGTCACTTGGGGTTTATATCTGTTGGTCACGATTAGGAACTTGAAAGACGAGAAAACCAAAATTTATCCCTCAACTACGAGGGGAGGTAAGGAACTGCCATCTAGCTCTGCACTTGATTCACCTTCTGTTTTGAGTAAGCTTGCGACACCTAAACCTGCTTATGCTATTAATTCTGATATGTCACATGTTATTGATGATGCCACTTCTGCTATGCATGATACTTATGATGAAACTACTTCTATGCTTGATAATACTGTGCCACTAGGTGAATTTCTTGATGAACAACTTGCTAGGGCTAGAGAGATTGAAATTATTGAAACTGATAATATTGATGAAAGTGATGATGAAGATTCTCCCCTAGATATGAATTACTGTTGTGCCTGAGGGTTATGTTATGGATGAAGAAACTGCTAGAGACTTTCTTGCTTGCAATGATAGGAATGATCTTAAGAAATTATTAGCTAAGATTAAAGAAAAATCTTTGAATGCTAGAATGAAATATGACCCTGCTTTTGCTATTTCACCTATCTTTGTTACTGATAAGGATTATGATTTGTCTGTCGATCCTGAGATAATTACTTTGGTTGAATCTGATCCTTTTTATGGCTATGAATCTGAAACTGTTGTGGCACATCTTACTAAATTAAATGATATAGCCACCCTATTCACTAATGATGAGAAAACTCGCTACTACTATATCCTTAAATTGTTTCCGTTCTCATTAAAGGGTGATGCTAAAACGTGGTTTAATTCTCTTGATCCTGGTTGTGTGCGTAGTCCCCGGGATATGATTTATTACTTCTCTGCTAAATATTTCCCCGCTCATAAGAAACAAGTTGCTTTAAGGGAAATATATAATTTTGTGCAAATTGAAGAAGAGAGTCTCCCACAAGCTTGGGGGAGGCTTTTCCAATTACTTAATGATTTGCCTGACCATCCTCTTAAGAAAAATGAAATACTTGATATCTTTTATAATGGACTAACCGATGCTTCCAGAGACCACCTGGATAGTTGTGCTGGTTGTGTTTTCAGGGAAAGAACAGTTGACCAAGCTGAATTGCTATTGAATAATATATTGGCTAATGAAAACAATTGGACACTTCCTGAACCAATTCCTAAGCCAACTCCGAAGAAAAGGGGCATTCTATTTCTCAGTCCTGAAGATATGCAAGACGCAAAGAAATCCATGAAAGAAAAAGGTATTAAAGCTGACGATGTTAAGAATTTACCTCCTATTGAAGAAATACATGGTCTTAATTTGCCGCCTATTGAAGAAATACATGGTCTTGATAACCTAACACATGTAGTAAAGGTAAATTCTCTTTATAGTTTTGATGAAGGTGATATTCCTCGTTATAAGTCTGCTAGCCAATGCTTAGATGAGTTTGACAATTTTATTGTTAAACAAGAAAACTTCAATGCTTATTTTGGTAGACAATTAAAACACAATGCTTATATGATTGAACTCTTGAGTGATTATATGTCTAGAGTTAAAGGTGAACTTAAACTCATTAGTAAACATGCTTCTATGGTTACCACTTGCTACCTCTTGAGCATTGTGTTGGTTTTCCCTTGAAGAGGAAAGGGTGATGCAGTAAAGTAGCGTAAGTATTTCCCTCAGTTTTTGAGAACCAAGGTATCAATCCAATAGGAGACCACACTCAAGTCCCTCGTACCTACACAAACAAATAAGAACCTTACAACCAACGCGATAAAGGGGTTGTCAATCCCTTCACGGCCACTTGCAAAAGTAAGATCTAATAGAGATGATAAGATAATGTTTTTGGTATTTTTATGATAAACACTAAAAGTAAACAAAGCAAAATTAATGGTAATAGAAATAACGGTAGATTAATATGATAGAGAATATACCCGGGGGCCATAGGTTTCACTAGTGGCTTCTCTCAAGAGTGTAAGTATTACGGTGGGTGAACGAATTACTGTCGAGCAATTGATAGAATTGAGCATAGTTATGAGAATATCTAGGTATGATCATGTATATAGGCATCACGTCTATGACAAGTAGACCGACTCCTGCCTGCATCTACTACTATTACTCCACACATCAACTGCTATCCAGCATGCATCTAGAGTATTAAGTTCATAAGAACAGAGTAACGCTTTAAGCAAGATGACATGATCTAGAGGGATAAACTCATGCAATATGATATAAACCCCATCTTTTTATCCTCGATGGCAACAATACAATACGTGTCGTTTCCCCTACTGTCACTGGGATCGAGCACCACAAGATTGAACCCAAAGCTAAGCACTTCTCCTATTGCAAGAAAGATCAATCTAGTAGGCCAAACCAAACTGATAATTCGAAGAGACTTCCAAAGATAACGAATCATACATAAAAGAATTCTAAGGAGATTCAAATATTGTTCATAGATAATCTTGATCATAAACCCACAATTCATTGGATCTCGACAAACACACCGCAAAAAGAAGATTACATCGAATACATCTCCAAGAGAATCGCGGAGAAATTTGTATTGAGATCCAAAGAGAGAGAAGAAGCCATCTAGCTAATAACTATGGACCCAAAGGTCTAAGGTAAACTACTCACACATCATCGGAGAGGCTATGGTGTTGATGTAGAAGCCCTCCATGATCAATGCCCCTCGTGGCAGTCAGGAAAAGGCCCCAAGATGGGATCTCACGGGTACAGAAGGTTGCGGTGGTGGAATTAGGGTTTTGGCTCCGTATCTGATGTTTCTAGGGTACGCAAGTATATATAGGAGGAAGAAGTAGGTCAGAAGAGCTACGAGGGGCCCACGAGGGTGGAGGGCACGACCAAGGGGTAGGCGCGCCCCCTGCCTCATGGCCTCCTCGTGGATTACTTGACGTCCACTCCAAGTCCTCTGGATCACGTTTGTTCCTAAAATCACGTTCCCGAAGGTTTCATTCCGTTTGGACTCCGTTTGATATTCCTTTCCTTCGAAACACTGAAATAGGCAAAAAACAACAATTTGGGTTGGGCCTCCGGTTAATAGGTTAGTCCCAAAATAAATATAAAACTGTATAATAAAACCCATTGATCATCCAAAACAGAATATATAATAGCATGGAACAATAAAAAATTATGGATACGTTGGAGACATATCAAGCATCCCCAAGCTTAATTCCTGCCCGTCCTTGAGTAGGTAAATGATAAAAACAGAAGTTTTGATGTGGAATGCTACTTAGTATAATTTTCAATGTAATTCTTTTTATTGTGGCATGAATATTTAGATCTGAAAGATTCAAGATAAAAGTTTAATGTTGACATAAAAACAATAATACTTTAAACATGCTAACCAAGCAATTATGTCTCATCAAAATAACATAGCCAAAGAAAGCTTATCCCTACAAAATCATATAGTTAGGCCATGTTTCAATTTCGTCACACAAAACGTTCTCATCATGCATAACCCCGATGACAAGCCGAGCAATTGGTTCATACTTTCTAACGCGCTTCAGCCTTTTCCACCCTTACGCAATACATGAGCGCAAGCCATGGATATAGCACTATGGGTGGAATGAAGTATAATGATGGGGGTTATGTGAGAAGGCAAAAAGGTAGAAAGTCTCACATTGACGCGGTTAATCAATAGGCTATGGAGATGCCCATCAATTGATGTCAATGAGAGGAGTAGGGATTGCCATGCAACAGATGCACTAGAGCTATAAATATATGAAAGCTCAACAAAAAAACTAAGTGGGTGTGCATCCAACTTGCTTGCTCACGAAGACCTAGGGAATTTTGAGGAAGCCCATCATTGGAATATACAAGCCAAGTTCTATAATGAAAGATTCCCACTAGTATATGAAAGTGACAACATAGGAGACTCTCTATCATGAAGATCATGGTGCTAATTTGAAACACAAGTGCGGAAACAGGATAGTAACATTGTCCCTTCTCTCTTTTTCTCTCATTTTTTTCTTTCTTTTTTTCCTTTTTTTTGGGCCTTCTCTTTTTTCTTTGGCCTCTTTCTTTTAGTCCGGAATCTCATCCCGACTTGTGGGGGAATCATAGTCTCCATCATACTTTCCTCACATGGGACAATGCTCTAATAGTGATGATCATCACACTTACAACTCGAGAATTACAACTCAATGCTTAGAACAAAATATGACTCTATGTGAATGCCTCTGGTGGTGTACCGGGATATGCAATGAATCAAGAGTGACATGTATGAAAAATAATGAATGGTGGCTTTGCCACAAATATTATGTCAACTACATGATCATGCAAAGCAATATGACAATGATGGAGCGTGTCATAATAAACGGAACGGTGGTAAGTTGCATGGCAATATATCTCGGAATGGCTATGGAAATGCCATGATAGGTAGGTATACAAGGAGGTTTATATGTGACATAGTGTATCATATCACGGGGTTTGGATGCACCGGCGAAGTTTGCACCAACCCTCAAGGCGAGAAAGGGCAATGCACGGTACCGTAGAGGCTAGAAAATTGTGGAAAGTTGAGAGTGCATATAATCCATGGACTCACATTAGTCATAAAGAACTCATATACTTATTGCAAAAGTTTATTAGCCCTCGAAGAAAAGTACTACTACACATGCCCCTAGAGGGATAGATTGGTAGGAAAAGACCATCGCTCGTCCCCGACCGCCACTCATAAGGAAAGCAATAAAAGAACACCTTATGTGTCAAAATTGTCACACAACTTTTACCATGCGTGCATGCTACGGGACTTGCCAACCTTAACACAAGTATTTCTCAATTTCACAATTACTCAACTAGCACACTCTAATATTACCACCTTTATATCTCAAAACACTTATCAAGTATCAAACTTCTCATGATATTCAATGAACTCAATATGGAAGTTTTTATTATGCTCATCTTGGATGCCTATCACATTCGAATTAATTTCACAATTAAAGCAAATTACCATGCTGTTTAAGACTCTCAAAATAATATAAGTGAAGCATGAGAGATCAATAATTTCTATAAAATAAGACCACCACTGTGCTCTAACAGATATAAGTGAAACACTAGAGCAAAAACTATATAGCTCAAAAGATATAAGTGAAACACATAGAGTATTCTAATAAATTCTGAATCATGTGTGTCTCTCTCAAAAGGTGTGTACAACAAGGATGATTGTGGTAAACTAAAAAGCAAAGACTAAAATCATACAAGACGCTCAAAGCAACACACATATCATGTGGTGAATAAAAATATAGCCCCAAGTAAAGTTACCGATAGACGAAGACGAAAGAGGGGATGCCTTCCGGGGGATTCCCAAGCTTAGGCTTTTGGTTGTCCTTGTATTTTACCTTGGGTTGCCTTGGGCATCCCCAAGCTTAGGCTCTTTCCAATCCTTGTTCCCTAATCCATCAAATCTTTACCCAAAACTTGAAAACTTCACAACACAAAACTTAACAGAAAATCTCGTGAGCTGCATTAGCGAAAGAAAAGAAAACACCACTTCAAGGTACTGTAATGAACTCATTATTTATTTATATTGGTGTTAAAACTAATGTATTCCAACTTTTCTATGGTTTATAAACTCTTTTACTAGCCATAGATTCATCAAAATAAGCAAACAACACACGAAAAACAGAATCTGTCAAAAACAGAACAGTCTGTAGTAATCTGTATCAAACGCAAACTTCTGGAACTCAGAAAAATCTACCAAAATAGAAGACCTAGACAATTTTTTTATTGATCTACTGCAATTGGAATCAGTATTTTATCACATTCTGGTGATTTTTAACAATTTTTTTCGTGAACAGAAAGTTTCTGGAATTTTCAGCAAGATCAAATAACTATCTTCCAAGAAGATCCTATAGGTTTAACTTGGCACAAACACTAATTAAAACATAAAAACAAATATAACCAGAGGCTAGATCAAAGATTTATTACTAAACAGAAATAAAAAGCGAGAAAATAAAATAAAATTGGGTTGCCTCCCAACCAGCTCTATCATTTAACGCCCCTAGCTAGGCATAAAAGCAAGGATAGATCTAGGTATTGCGATAATAATGGTAAGGCAAGTCATGAAAACTTCTATCATACTCTCTATGTTCAGCAGAAAGTTTTGTTTGTGGCAAGCAAAAATAATCAAAAGGGCTAAATTTAATGGGACAGAAGTCCCCAAGTTCAAGATCAGGAGGTATAGGTTCCTCCTTTGGCCGCTTATATTGCACAACCAATTCATCATTGCAAGCGTTCTATTGGCAAAAAGTCGCGAGCCTTTGTTCAAGAGAAAAACCTAGCCCTTTGTTCTGAATAGCAAAATCATCATTAAGTTCAGAAATTCTATTAACTAGAACATCGGTAGGAACCCTTTTTCTAAGATTTTCATTATATGAAACATGATCTAAAGATTGTAAACGCATTATATCTTCTTGGTTTAAAAGGATAGATTTTATGGGAGGATGACCAGCATCAACCCTATAATGCGCAAAAAATTCTTTAGCCTCTTTCGTTATAAATCTGAACTCATGAGCCAAAAAGATAGTAGCAGCACGCTTAACAGAAGAGTGTTCAATATTAGAGAATTCTAAGAAAATTCTTTGTATGCAAGATGCATATGAAGAAATTGTCTTTCAAGTTCAACTACGAGCAAAGATATTGCATCCGCAAGGCTACTAGTTCTGTGAAGAATAGAGCCACCGATAATGGGCAAAGCACCGGCACAAGTAAAGAAATCTTGAATAATTCCTTTCCCAATAATATTACCACTACCAACTTGAAACCTTTTAGCATGCAAGATAGTAGGTTCCTCAGGAGGATCATCAAAGGCATCAAAGTTTCCCATGTTATTATCAGCGATAACCTCCCCAGTTTCAGACATAATGACAGCAAATATCTCAAGGAACAAGCAAGAAAAAGGCGAAGGGAAAGAGAGGGCGAATAAAACGGCAAGGGTGAAGTGGGGCGAGAGGAAAACGAGAGGCAAATGGCAACATCAGAATGCGAGGGATAAGAGTTTGTGATGGGTACTTGGTATGTGACTTGTACGTAGACTCCGCAACGGGCGCCAGAAATCCTTCTTGCTACCTCTTGAGCACTGCGTTGGTTTTACCTTGAAGAGGAAAGGGTGATGCAGTAAAGTAGCGTAAGTATTTCCCTCAGTTTTTGAGAACCAAGGTATCAATCCAGTAGGAGACCACGCTCAAGTCCCTCGTACCTACACAAACAAATAAGAACCTTGCAACCAAAACGATAAAGAGGTTGTCAATCCCTTCACGGCCACTTGCAAAAGTGAGATCTAATAGAGATGATAAGATAATATTTTTGGTACTTTATGATAAAGACTAAAAGTAAAGAAAGCAAAATAAACGGTAATAGAAATAGCTGTAGATTAATATGATAGAGAATAGACCTGGGGTCCACAGGTTTCACTAGTGGCTTCTCTCAAGAATATAAGTATTACGGTGGGTGAACGAATTACTGTCGAACAATTGATAGAATTGAGCATAATTATGAGAATATCTAGGTATGATCATGTATATAGCATCACGTGTGTGACAAGTACACCAACTCCTGCCTGCATCTACTACTATTACTCCACACATCGACCGCTATCCAGCATGCATCTAGAGTATTAAGTTCATAAGAACAGAGTAACACTTTAAGCAAGATGACATGATCTAGAGGGATAAACTCATGCAATATGATATAAACCCCATCTTTTTATCCTCGATGGAAACAATACAATACGTGTCATTTCCCCTACTGTCACTGGGATCGAGCACCACAAGATTGAACCCAAAGCTAAGCACTTCTCCTATTGCAAGAAAGATAATCTAGTAGGCCAAACCAAACTGATAATTCGAAGAGACTTGCAAAGATAACCAATCATACATAAAAGAATTCAGAGGAGATTCAAATATTGTTCATAGATAATCTTGATCATAAACCCACAATTCATCGGATCTCGACAAACACACCGTAAAAGAAGATTACATCGAATAGATCTCCAAGAGAATTGTCGTGGAATTGTCACGGCAGATGTCCTTAGTGTCAGGACTTAGTCGCGAGGCCAACGCATCTATGTGGTAGATTGAGAGGGGTTGAGCGGGATCGAGATACGCAACACAAGACACGGATTTAGACAGCTTCGGGCCCCGGGAAACATCATCCGGTAACAACCCTACATGATGTTTGTGGCTAGGTCTCATTATGCTCATCATGGAGTCGCCGGTAAACCGGCTCTTTGTGTCTAGCCCTAGAGAATGTTTTCTTCTTGCTTCTCCCTCTTTGGGGAGCCCTGCCCCTCCTTATATAAGTTAGAGGGGTGGGTTACATGTGGAGTCCTATTAGGATTAGGACTAGTCTATCTCTAATACAAACCGGATACAAGTCCAGGTCTTAACTCCTTGTAAGGCAAATATTCCTCACGCCTTTCCTCTTAAACTGGCCCACCATAACATGAGCCGGCCTTCTGGGCCTTGGGCCTTGTCACCGTCTGTCCCGCCCGTTGGGTTACCAGTGAATCATAATGTTCAGTCAGGTTGCTTGTAAACCGTCTGGTCTGTGCGGGTCGCCGGTGAATCGCCAAGTGTCAGCGGGGTCTCGAATAAACCGCCAAGTCCGGCTAGGTTATACTTCCGGGCGGTTTACGCCGTGGGGTATATCCCCGACATTAGCCCCTAGTTTAATTTGGATTTATCCATGTTAAACTGATCTGCCACATCAACACAAGAATAAATTTGGCGGGTTGTGCTCCGCTTTAAATATTCTTAAACTAGCACTTGATCATCCTTAATTCCTTGTCATTTCTTCCTTCTGAAAAATCCGAGTCAATATACCAGCTTCATAATAAATTTGCTTGCAGAAGATATTTTGTAAATAAAAAATCCATTTGAATCAGCCTTCAATGCTCTGATTTGACAAAAATATTGGTCTTCAAATATTAAATTGATATCAGCCGGTTTGAAAATGTAGAACTTGCCGGTTTATCATTACCAAAATTGCCGGTTTGTAAATATCAATGGCACCGAGTCATAATTGTTGCCAACGCCAGGTCATAATTGTTGCAGACACCGAATCAATCTGGTTTGTTGCCAACGCCGGTTCATGATTGTTGATGACGCCGGGTTATGATTGTTGCAAACACCGGGTCATAATGATAGGTGACACCGGATCAATAATTGTTGGTGACGCCGGGTCAATCTGGTTTGCTTAGAACTGAGAATTTGAAGATTTTTCTCCCTTATATCCATATTACCTGTAGCCCCCAAGTCTTGAGCAGAACAAAGTGATGGCTTAAGACTTGTTTCCATATAATTACTGCCACTTTGAAAAAATCCATGTTGTTCATCTCAGTCACTAGTAAAAACTGAATACTCCATATATGTAGCCCCCAAGTGCCGGGTCATTATGCAATAATGAGCAGGGACTTGAATTGTTTGACAGGAGCAACTGGTAGCCCCCAAGGGCCGGCACATTATGATGTGATGAGTCGGGTCTTCAGTAAGATGAGCAAGAAATGACTTTGCATTAGCCCCCAAGTGTCATGGTGCATGCTTGCAGCGACATGAGACTTGCATATTTGATATAATCTCAATTTGAATAATGTAGCCCCCAAGTGCCGGGTCGTAAGCCTGCAGCGACTCGGGACTATTCCTTCCACTGTGGAATAAATCATATTCATCGATAAAATAGTATCCATTGCGCTAAAGCGACTTTGAAAACCTTAATCATAATACTGTTTATTGATAACCATAATAAAAATCCAGCCATGTTGGCTATTAAAGATTTGAACCATATGCCCAATGATTTATGAGCACATGATTCCAATGGCACAATCCAAATATATACTGGCGACTTATAGTCCAAAGCCAGGCAGGGTTAACGAACACCGGATAATTTCTCATCATACACTGGTGACTTATCATCTTAAAGCCAGGCCGGGTTAGTAAACACCGGTGATTTATAATCATACTTTATTCAACTTGTTTCTGCATACAACAAGTTTAAAGTGTCCTGGCGGTTTATCGCCGGACGGGTCATAATGCCCAACATATAACCTGAGTTGATAACCAAGGCTGCACTTAAGAATAATCAAATATGAAATATATCACACCTGTGACATTGAATCACATCATTGGTTGGCCAACTTTATTGTAGCAAAGGTGATAACTCCAATCTTGAGTACTGATAACTCCTTCCATATTGTGCCGGTTTATGATAAAACCATGTCGGGTTGTGATAAACACCGGATTAACCATATATAATACTGGCGACTTATAGTCAAAACCAGACCGGGTTGATAATCTTCGGATTATGACTGATCATATACTGACAACTTGTAGTTGAAAGTCAAGCCGGGTTAATGAACGCTGGTTTATCAAAAAAATTTATAAATCTCATCAAAGGAGAAAAAACTTAGCAAATAAAAGCAAATGAAACCCTTGTAGTCGAGGCTTTTCACGGTCAGCCATGCCCCAAATTCGAGGCTTTTCATGGGCTGCCAGGCCACTGAGTTAAACCATTTTACAAAGACTTTTAAGATGGTCCTCAATCCTTAACCAATCATCATTTTAACTTGACAAGTTCAGGGTCTTATTAGAGTAACTTGTCAAAGTTTGATGGGTCATACCAGGTTTACCTGGGCGGAGTAACTTACTTAGAAAGGCAGGCTAACCCGGGGTTTTAGGTGTATACACCAGGCTCCCAAGCCATGGCTTGATAGCCTATTACAAGTGTAGATTCTTTGTTCATTTCGACAGCAAAGAATCCCCAAGTAACATTTTGAGCTGTGCTCAGGGGGTGCCTATGTTTGAGTTGTTGTTTTACAACACTCTCTTTGGCCCCGGAGTAATTTGTCTTTGAGCCGACTAAGAGGTGTGACTATGGTTCGGATACGACCAAGCCCCCAAGTGATGTTGTGGCATTGCGCCGATCAAGAGGTGTAGCTATGGTTCGGATACGACCAAGCCCCCAAGTGATATTGTATAAAGCTTTGATAAGCTGAATCAAGGGTAAACCGGACGCCGCTTTATGAAATAGAAACCCCCACGTGGTCAATAATATGATAAGCCAATAAGGCAGGATACCCATGTTTGAACCGCGCATCATGGCAGCAGGTCCTCTTCGGCAACCTTTAACTTTTTGCAAGAGATAAATTCTTCTTGAACCGGGATTTTTAAACCGGATATTGAGAGCTTCAAAACTTTATGGGAGACATCTTTCCCTTGAACCGGATCTTAAACCGGAATCTTCATTTTCAGCCGGAAATTTTCTGACGGCCTTTAAACTCGAACTTGCAAGAAGTTAATTCCTTTTTGAACCACATTTGAGAGCTTCAGAGCTTTGAGGGAGAACAGATTTCCCTTGAACAGGATTGTAAACCGGATATTTGAGAGCTTCAGTAAGACTGGCTTCCCTTGAGCCAGATTTTAAACCGGAATCCTTTCTGGTGACCCGGAACTTCTTCATTGAGTCGGGATTTTGTAACTGTCATATACTTTCTAAGCCGGAAATTTTCTGAAACTTTAAATTTTCATGAATATAACAGTAGCCTCCGGGACCAGGTTATCTTTCCCTCCATCATCCTGGGGTTTTTAAATTTGCTGAAACTGGCAAGATTTGCTGAGTCATGTCACCGTAGCCCCCGAGTCTCAAAGGTGACTCGAGGAGTTGGCTTGAGACTTTCCATATTTGACCGTGATATAAACCGACATAACTTGTATATCATTGGTGTTGATAACACGATGTGAATCCACAGAAGGTTGAGGTGACTGCGGCGGGTTATAAATGATCCCGTATGAGCCGTGTCAGCAACTCGGCCAATGGTTCCTTCCAAGTGGCGATTTGAAGTTAACTAAACTATAGTGGCGGCGACTTGTGCGCCTTCCCATTGAGCCACCCAGTGTAGACGGCGGTTGATAGTATATGATAATTTGCCTCCATTTTGTTGAAAGAAAAACCGGGCTACCCAAGCTGTGACTTGCTCATATTCAATAAACAGCTCATGCAGACAGGTGCGGCCTGGTATGTTGATGTAGACCAGGCCGCGAGAGACGGACGACAAAGACGACCGCAGCATCAGAGGTGGCTCAGACCGATAAGTCGGCCGCGGCATTGTACGCCGGTGCGGACGGGAGAGTCGGCCGCAACGTTGTAAACCGGCACGGACGGGCGAGTCGGCCACAGGGATGGTCCCGGTAAGTTGAAGTAGTTTGGGCCGCAAGGGCGGCGTCTTGCGCACATATTCTTTGATCATTATGGCACGGTCATATGCTGGCGCATGACAATAATTGTGCGATTTATATATCCATGATCCGGCCATCGTCTTTGCAGTGACCAATTGTCCTGCATATGAAAATATAAAAAATCAAAGTAATTTTTCTTTGATAAAAAAACAATATGTGCTAAATAGAATATACTTTAGATGGATAGCACCTGGTTATGGTACGACTCATCCGCTGTCAACAGAAAAAACTCCCTTTTCACAACCAGCCCTCTGCGCATTAGTGCAGCAGCTTGCAGAGGTGGAGGCAGATCCGGCATGGACGGGTCACGCAGCGGCCGAGGTGCACGACGCAGAGGCCACAAAGCAGAGTTGAGGAAGAAGTCGGGGCACGGGCCTCGGTTTTGCTCTGCCGTGGGCATGATCATCTCTTTAAAAGTGGTCTTTGATCCTCCACGAGTCTCCGTCAATATCAGATTGTGGTTCAAGAGCCCCACCGCAAGATTCATCGGAGTGATAACCAAACGCGATTTCTTCAGCGACCATTATCCGTGTCAATCCTTTGGATAACCCACTAGTGAAGGACATGGTCAAGGCCAACCATAGAAACGCATCTGTAATCTGTGTATGTATTCCCTAAGCAACTTGGATGTGTAGTGGCACCAATAGGCAATCACACCGATAGGTAATCTCCCCAATCATCGTGGTGATGAAACAGACTTCAGATATATATAGCGCTTCAGTATTTTATTGCAAAAACCAAGTTCTTTCCTCCGGATGTTTAACAATGGCAAGTGATCTTTCAGTTTCTTCTTGTGTGTAGAGGAGGATGCAGCAGAGGTGTGACAAGGTAGTGACAACCAGTTGGAGACACGGCGGCCGAGGCCAGTGGCGGCTCGCGACAAGGCGCAGCTCGGATGCGGCGCCTCAGAAGCGGAGGCGATGGGGGCGCGGGTTGCAGCCAATGCGGACGGGGCTGTGCTACCGCGAGGCGAAACGGCGGTGGCCTCGGGCGTAGAAGATGCCGGTGAAGCAGGCCACGGCAAGGCGGTTGCAGAGGCGTGTGGAGGCAGGTCCAGCTCGAAGCCACGGCGTAGACGGTCGCGAGGCCGGGCCGACTTAAGGCGCGGCAGCGCGGGCCAGCGTGGAGATGGTTGCGAGGCAGGGCCGGCTTGAGAAGCGGTGGCACAGGTGAGGCCACGGAGGAGCAGGCCACGAGGGCGGTTCAGAGCAAGGCCGAGCAGCGGTGGCTTCGAGGCGGCACGAGGCGAGCCGTGGCGTAGAGGCGGGCGATTCCAATGAGGTGTCGGAGGTCATGGCGGCTTGGCTGCTCAAGACGCAGCAGATGCCGAGGCGGGCGGCTCGAGAAGCGACCACCGGCGCCGTTAACCCGGAGATGGAATTGACGGACGCCGGACCGGGCGGGTCACATGGAGTTGGTTGCATGGGCGACTTGACGAGGCAGAGCATGACCGACAACGTAGGGCGGAGGCCCCGCGAAGCCAACGGGAGCAGCGGGTTGAGGCCGAGAGATTTGACTATTTATTATTAAGTTCCTTGGAATTTGATTATAACTACAAAGTTGGTTTTTTCTTGACAAAACGTTAACCAGGGACTAGAGCGTAAGAGATGATTAGTGCTAGGGGAAAATGAAAAAAATCCCACGTATACACAGGTCGTATATATACAGATCGATTGCTACACACACGTAACAAATCTTGATCGATCGCTCAAGAGAAAAAAATCGTTGTGCGGAAAGGAAAAGAATGCGTGGTGCCCGTGCTAGATGCTACGATCCTTTTTACGTAGGATTTGCTCTGATCCTCATGAGCGGCTAGCCGGATGTTCGCTGAACATTTGGATCTGTTGGGGACCTGACTTGCGTGGCCGGCACGCCGGATGATGAATTCGTCGTCTAGGGTTGAGGAGGCGGCGGCGCTCCCTGATGAGTTGCGATGGCTAGGTATAGATGGAGACGTGCAGCGATGTAGATAGTTATGGCCCGATCACGTATACAACGCGTGTACGTGGGATCTTCTTTTTCCCCTAGCACTAATCATCTCTCACAATTGAGTCCCTAGCCATGTTTTGTCAAGAAAAAATCAACTTTGTAGTTATAATCAAAGTCCGACAAACTTAATAATAAATAGTCAATTTTCTCGTTGAGGCCACAGCAGAAAACAGTGACCGGAGGCGGTGGCTTGAAGTGCAGCTTCATGTGACAAATAGTAGTACAAAAGTAATACTACTTTAATTGATTCTGACGTGAGCACTCCACTAGTACTTGGCGGATGAATTGTTTTTCTTCATGTGGGGGAAACAACCAAGGCGGTTTAGTAGCTTGATTCTCAGATCTAGTATTTAAACTACAACGGCCAGTCCGGTCTTGTGTCCACCTCGGATACAATGATTTGGATTTCCTCCTGGAATAGGCGTCATGCTTGAATTCGGATTCGAGCAGCGGGATTAGATCGAATTCGCAATGAAACTTCCGCTATCTTGGCGATTTGTGGCGCCGTACGGACACACAACCCTATCTTCACCTTAATCTTGCTCGCTCCACTCGACTGCTCATTGATGATCCAAATTCTTTCAAACCGGTTTCTCTTAATCCGAAAAATTGCGAACTTCTTGAAATCCTAGATGAGATCCCTTCAAGAACTCAACACCACCGTGCGCGAGCTCCATGGTGGACGCCAACTGTCATGGAATTGTCACAGCAGATGTCCTTAGTGTCAGGACTTAGTCGCGAGGCCAACGCATCTATGTGGTAGCTTGAGAGGTGTTGAGCGGGATCGAGAGACGCAACACAAGACACGGATTTAGATAGCTTCAGGCCTCGGGAAACATCATCCGGTAACAACCCTACATGCTGTTTGTGGCTAGGTCTCATTATGCTCATCATGGAGTTGTCGGTAAACCGGCTCTTTGTGTCTAGCCCTAGAGATTGTTTCTTCTTGCTTCTCCCTCTTTGGGGAACCCTGCCCCTCCTTATATAAGTTAGAGGGGCGGGTTACATGTGGAGTCCTATTAGGATTAGGACTAGTCTATCTCTAATACAAACCGGATACAAGTCCAGGTCTTAACTCCTTGTAAGACAAATATTCCTCACGCCTTTCCTCTTAAACCGGCCCACCATAACATGAGCTGGCCTTCTGGGCCTTGGGCCTTGTCACCGTTTGTCCCGCCCGCCGGGTTACCAGTGAATCATAATGTTTAGTCAGGTTGCTTGTAAACCGTCTGGTCTGTGCGGGTCGCTGGTGAATCGCCAAGTGTCAGCGGGGTCTCAAATAAACTGCCAAGTCCTGCCGGGTTATACTTCCGGCCGGTTTACGCCGTGGGGTATATCCCCGACAAGAATCGAGGAGAACTTTGTATTGATATCCAAAGAGAGAGAAGAAGCCATCTAGCTAATAACTATGCACCCGAAGGTCTGAGGTAAACTACTCACACATCATCGGAGAGGCTATGGTGTTGATGTAGAAGCCCTCCGTGATCAATGCCCCCTCCGGCGGAGCGCCGAAAAAGGACCCAAGATGGGATCTCATGGGTACAGAAGGTTGCGGCGGTGGAATTAGGGTTTTGGCTCCGTATCTGATGTTTCCAGGGTACGTAGGTATATATAGGAGGAAGAAGTAGGTCGAAAGAGCTACGAGGGGCCCACGAGGGTGGAGGGCACGCCCAGGGGGGTAGGCGCGCCCCCTGCCTCGTGGCCTCCTCGTGGATTGCTTGACGTCCACTCCAAGTCCTCTGGATCACGTTTGTTCCTAAAATCATGTTCCCGAAGGTTTCATTCCGTTGGGACTCCGTTTGATATTCCTTTCCTTCGAAACACTGAAATAGGCAAAAAAACAACAATTTGGGCTAGGCCTCCGGTTAATAGGTTAGTCCCAAAAATAATATAAAAGTGTGTAGTAAAACCCATTGATCATCCAAAACAGAATATATAATAGCATGGAACAATCAAAAATTATAGATACGTTGGAGACGTATCACCACTCAAGTAGAACAAGTACTTAAAGCTCAAAATGATTTGCTCAATGAATTAAATAGTAAGAAGAATGATAATGTTGTTAGAGTTATGACTAGAGGGGGTAAAATGACTCAGGAACGTTTGTATCCTGAGGGCCACCCTAAGAGAATTGAGCAATATTCTCAGAGAACTAATGCTGATGCACCTAGTCCTTCTAAGAGGAAGAAAAGGAAAAATGATCGGACTTTGCATGCTTCTGGTGAACCTGTTATTGACACACCTGAGAATCCCAATGATATTTCTATTTCTGATGCTGAAACACAATCTGGTAATGAACATGAACCTAGTGATAATTTAAATGATGATGTTCATGTTGATGCTTAACCTAGCAATAATAACGATGTAGAGATTGAACCTGCTGTTGATCTTGATAACCCACAATCAAAGAATCAACGTTATGATAAGAGAGAATTTGTTGCTAGGAAACACGGTAAGGAAAGAGAACCATGGGTTCAGAAACCCATGCCTTTTCCTCCCAAACCATCCAAGAAAAAGGATGATGACGATTTTGAGCGCTTTCTTTGAAATGATTAGACCTATCTTTTATGCGTATGCGTTTTACTGATATGCTTAAAATGAATCCTTACGCTAAGTACATGAAAGATATTGTTACAAATAAAAGAAAGATACCGGAAGCTGAAATTACCACCATGCTTGCTAATTATACTTTTAAGGGTGGAATACCAAAGAAATTAGGAGATCCAGGAGTACCAACTATACCATGCTCCATTAAAAGAAACTATGTTAAAACTGCTTTATGTGATCTTGGAGCCGGTGTTAGTGTTATGCCTCTCTCTTTATATCGTAGAATTGATTTGAATAAGTTGACACCTACTGAAATATCTTTGCAAATGGCCGATAAATCAACTGCTATACCTATCGGTATTTGTGAGGATGTGCCTGTTGTGGTTGCAAACGTTACTATTTTAACGGACTTTGTTATTCTTGATATTCCCGAGGAAGATAATATGTCTATTATTCTTGGTAGACCCTTTTTGAATACTGCAGGGGCTGTTATTGATTGCAACAAAGGCAATGTCACTTTTCATGTTAATGGTAATGAGCATACGATACACTTTCCGAGGAAACAACCTCAAGTCTACAGTATTAATTCTCACTAGTGCAGAACCGGCATTTAGCACCGGTTCGTAAGGGTCTTTAGTGCCGGTTCTGCAACCGGCACTAAAGGGTGGGGACTAAAGGTCCCCCCCTTTAGAACCGGTTCGGCACGAACCGACACTAAAGTGCCACCACGTGGCACGAGCCAGGCCCGGGTGCGGGGAGACCATTAGTACCGGTTGGTAACACCAACCGGTACTAAATGTTTCGGGGGCTTTTGCTTTTATTTTTTTATTTTTCCTTTAATTTTGTGTTTTCAGTTTAATTTAGAGATTGTTTTTACATTATAATGAGTTGTTAAATCATTAGGTGAAAGTACCGTAGATTAGTTTTGACTGGATGCATGGATCCTAGCTAGCTAAGTGATCAAGTATATGCGATATCCATATTACTTGATCACCTAATAAGTGATCAAGTAATATGGATATGGCATATACTTGATTAGTTAGCTAGGATCCATCCAGTTGAAACTAATCTACGGTTTATTTCATAAATGATATAATAACTCATCATCATCATCATCATATTAATATAAAAGTACTCTTGCATCATATCATCACCAACAACAGTATACTATCTAGCTAGCTAAAAATCATCATAGTCGTCATTACCACTATTTAATCATCATAGTCATTACCGCTATCTAATCACCACCAACACTAGCTTAAAGAAGAAACATTCACTTGTACTAGAAGCAAAGATATCATCGAGTTCAACATGGTCA
This sequence comes from Aegilops bicornis, assembly GCA_021605145.1. Classification (NCBI taxonomy): domain Eukaryota; kingdom Viridiplantae; phylum Streptophyta; class Magnoliopsida; order Poales; family Poaceae; genus Aegilops; species Aegilops bicornis. Next base: position 507,201,471 of record CM038673.1, read on the forward strand.
TGAGATTATAAGCGTTCATAAGACCACAAAAGCAAATCACTCTTTGAGATTAAGTTCAGGACGAAGAACACGGACATGAGAGGACAAGTACTAAGAGCATGACCTAGCTAGCGATAATCACTCCTGCTGCTCTCTCTGAGGTAAAATAGCATAGAACATGTATAGCTCTCCTGATTCATCATATTGAGCATGCAGATGAACCTGTCTCCTAATCGTGGGCTGCGCTTCTGATTGCTGCCCCCTAGTACTTCTCTGCGATCGTTAACAATTTTGCTCCAAATCTTTCACTATTAAGCATTCCTCGCTTTTAGAAATCCTGAATGCACTCATGTGGATTGTAGGATATCTTGGCCGTAAACTAACCATTGACATGCAACCTTTAGTACCGATCCACTGAGGTACAACTATCATCAGAGTCCCTGTTGAAGAACATCGTATAGTAACATTACTTAGCAATGAAGTTTAGCTTGAAAAATAATGTATGCAAAAATGCATTGAGGACAAATAGTAAAAATCTTACCATCTTTCCTAAATAGATGTGACCGTAGTTCAATACGATCACTATTGGTCGCACGTTTTGAGTACTAAGATTTTCAAATTCAGGAAATAATTTGTCTTGATAGCATCAAGATCCTCAAGCCATGAAACATAATGACTTATCTCCTCGCATTTTAGTTCAGCCCCGAGACACTGGACGGTCCTGTCTACCAAGCGTCGGACATGTTTGCTTTAATGGAAATAAGCTGTCAATAGAAATTAGTTGTCAACTATTTTTGAAAAAACAATATCATTGTAACATCCCAAATTTCCTATTTGGAATGTTTTACAATTATAGCTAAGCATCTATGCATTCTGTTTGAATTTGAGTGCCATTTGGAGTCTCAGAAGATTTTGAGTTTTGGAATTTGAATTCAAACTTTGGCAAGTGGAAATCATTTCAAAAACTATGCCTGATAAATACTTGAGCAAAAGTATGAGAGGAGTAAACATGACACTCCAAAAATATCAGAGGAAAACAATGCCAAAAGTTTTGAATTCAAATTTGAGTTTTATTTGAGTTTGGAAAAAATGATTTTTTATAAACTTTGGATTTTGCCCCTGGAAAAATGTTCAAATGATAGGAATATTCCCCTGATCATTTTGATATATATATGTTCTATATAAAATATTTATATTTTATATTTTATATCTCTGTTTTTATTTTCAAAAAAATTAAATTGGAAAAAAGGAAAAAATGCCTGAGCACCGGCCAGCTAACTGCCTGACCAAGACTGGCGACTCCAATCGAACCGGCCCGATAACGGCCGAGCCAGCCAATGAGCCGACCGCACCCCAGCAACGGTACCGCTCGGTCGCCCGACGCCGCCGCTCCCGTCGGCAGGTGGACCCCACCCGTCGTCTACCTCGCCCACGCCACTCGCCCGGTGGCCATGCCGGATCGAAGGATCCGGGATTCGATCTCTCCCGATTGCCCTCGCCCAAGATGAGGCCCCGCCCTATATATACCTTCCCTCACCCCATTCCCCCTCGCCCCTCACGGACCCTCTCTCCCTCATTGCTGGCCTTCATGGGAGTAACCCGAACGCCCGCCGCCATTTACCTCGCCACCGACGCCTCTAGCCCACCCCGAGCTCCACCAACTCCACAGACCCACCCCTCGCCCGTCACTTTCACCGGAGCCCTCCGCCGACGCCCCGACCACCCGAGACGCACGACTTTTCGCCGCGAGCCGCCGCCGTCGATCTCCTAGAAGCCACGGGACTTCACCCCGCCGTCTGATCTACTCCCTACGTCTAGGATTAGAACCCAGAAGGGGTATGTTCTTTTAAATAAAACCGGTCCGGTTTAGTTTAGTTCCGGTTTAGGTTAGTTAGGTTTTTTTTTATTAGACCGGCCCGATTCGTTTAACCCTAGGGCCCGTTTTAGTTAAGTTACGCTCAGTGCGTTAGTTAGGCCCATTAGGCCATTTTTCTTTATTTTCGTTTTTCTGTTTTATTAGAATAGTTCCAGATTTGAAAAATTCATAACTTTTAATCTACTTAATATTTTTAAGTGATTATTTTTTGTTGGTTTGCAAATTTCTTATAGTTTCTGTAGAGAATATAATTAGCTATGTTAAAATTATTTATAATTGCTTTATTTTAGATTTAGTCAGAATAGTAAATCTGCTATAAAATGAGTTAGGAAAATTATTTTTTAATGATTCTTTTTGTCCCAACTTTGTTTTGACATTGCCTAACCGTAGGAATTAATTTGGGCATTTTAGGATTAATAAAAAAATAGTTTTAAGCAGAATCATGTTATTCTTAATTAATTAACTAGCTACTGTTTTCCTATTATTTTAATTAGCAAATAAATTTATTTTTCACATGTGATTGATTATTCTAGGTTAGTTTCTGTCACCTTAGAGGATGAACTTTTATTTATATTAAATAAAACTTTTATTTTTATTTTTCTTATAGAATTTGAATTAGGCCTAATAGGAGTTTTATAATAGCTTTTAAATTGATTCTTTTTGCTCCTAGTTGCTTAATGCATTCTTTTATGTTAAGTTGACATAAACCCATGATTAGGTTATGTTAAGAAAATTTTTATTATATAAAACTATTTTTAGTTGTTGCTTGAAGTAGGAAAAACTTTGAGTTGGATTTCTTCGAGATTTCTTTTGGGTTTTGTTTCGTTTGTTTTGGTGTGTTATGCTACTATGCTATTGTGTTAAGTGATCATATGCTATATGCTTATTGTGTATTATTGTTTGTCTCGGTAGAGTTTCGAGTGCTTAAGCTTGCTTATTTAATCCCTAGCTTACTTAATATCACAAGAAGGCAAGTTATTGATCATATTTTCAATACCTATGATTTTATTGCATTAGAATTATACCTCCCCACCATGCATGCAGTAGGTGAAAATTTGAAGTTATGTTCTTGAGTAGTATCATGTGGTAGGATGAACCAAATCCCCTTGTTACCATGGCCGGGACGAAGTAGTTTATTTTGCTATGCTCAGAGGCGGATTGGTTGAGTGAAATTCATAAGTAAGATGTGAGAGTCAAGATTATGACAACCCCATGAACTTCAAGATCAAGATGAACTTCGAATTCACTCTTTGGGTGGAGGACGGTTGACGGGCACCCTGGAGAACCCAGTGGTTGGCCGGGATGCATGGAGAAGTGCCATGACATCTTGCGGAAAGCTTCACCCAGCCACGAGGAGATGGATGGATGCCCCATTGACCGGAAGCTTACCTATGCAGCCGCAAGCCATTATGGGCTCTGTGTGGGTCAACCCTAGTAACGACGCTGGCTGGACGGTACTACGAGATGTAGAAGAACGGTAGGATTGGATGGGTACCGGCAGTGGCCAGAAGAACTCTTCGGAAGACCCTGTTTCATTCATCCCGTCTTCAAACACCATGGAGTGCGAAGACTTAAAAGGAGGGAATGATTCTTGCGGGTAAAGTCATAAACCTCTGCAGAGTTAAAGATCTAATCGATTAGCCGTGTCCCCGGTTATGGACAATTTGAGCCTCTGGAACTTGGAAGTATTCGGAAATCTCAACACTAAAATTAATAAATTAATTGAGGGGGTTATGACTTAATAAATTGGGAATGAGACATTGGTTGGCGGAACCATCTCAATAACTACCAACAATTATGTAGTAAATTCAAGCAAGTCCTTTGTAGTAGGGAAAAATTTGCTTTTCGCAAAATGATGAAACTTAGAGCCCCACAGCCAAAATGCATATAGTGTTAGTAATTTTATTATTGTTATTCTCTTCATGACTTGCCAGCATATTCAAAATGCTGACCTACACGGCTGCAACGTCTTATGTTGCAGAGGTTTATTTCGATCAGGAGTGAGGCTACGCTCCGCGCTTGGCGATTGCCCTATGGAGTCGGATGGACTCGCTATTTCGCTCACGCTTAGCAGCTTATTTAGTTTATTTCTCATGAGTTGGCCTTGACGAATTTATTCTATTGTAATAAAGACTCTATATGAGAATCGTGTAATAAATTCAGGTGTGATTGAACTTTGATTATTTCATCGATGTCTTGTGAGTACCAAAGCATGATCTTGGGATGGTATGCATACGTAGATTTGACCGATTTTGGGTCAGGTCGCTCTGTAGATGGTATCGAGCACATCTTGACCGTAGGACGTAACCCCTAGGATCGGAAAGCCATAGGAAGAGACTATTTACTTTATATCCTTATCATTCCGTAATTCTCCCCTGTTCATTTCTGACTCCTCTCCGATTTTCAACATTTTAGATGGTCGTCGAGTTCACCCCAGTTTTGCTACCGGAGTTTTGCCAGCCAGATGAGACGATGCCCTTCGGCAGGAAGCTGGTCCAGATGGTGAAGAAACTAAAGATTGCTCTGCCCTCGATCACCGGGAAGCCTACCAATGCACTTCCGACGGATACCCGCTCTGATTGAGGTGCATATTCCAGGGAGAACCTTCGGAGGACATACAGAGCCTATTGACTTTGAGTTTACCGACTTCAACTGGATCCTCGGAAGAGACATGGCGATATATCATGCACTTGGACATCTCCGAGAAGAGTACAGCGCCGAGCTCGATCCATCAGACCTCGCCATGGTTTCTCGCAGAGCAAGGAATGGAGATATCATCCGTACCGTAGAGGACGACTCCATTCTCTCTTATGTCCAAGACTTGGAGTGTCTCCTCAGGAAACGGGAGATCCAGACTCGCCGTAACTCGAAGGTACACAGGAGGCTGTTGTTCCGTGAACTGGAACTGGAGGAGAAGGCACACGCAGACTTCCTTAACCATGAGGAAGAAATCGCGGACTTCATGGAGAGAGTCGACGACCTGAAGATGAAGGTTGCCGCATTGGAGGAAAAGATGGACTTGGGAGAGGACCTTTTTCCGAGTGGAGATGACGGACCTCTCGTGAGTAACGATCAGGATTATGAAGGGAGTTCCACTGGAGGGAGCAGCAAGAGGAGGCGCCACAACAGAGGACGCCACACCGGAGGACATCGCACCAGAGGACGCAAGGATTTTTTATGAAGACATTTAGTCGACCACCATGTTATTTTACTTTTTCGTCGATCAGTTAGGCCGATATTTTTCGATTAGTCGTGAGCATTTTGTAATCGTGATTGAACCATGTTTGAGTGGAATGAATAAATGATTGGTGTGTTTATGATTGTGCATTCATATGGGTAGTGATATTTTCTCATTAGACCATTGTTCTATTCTAATTTTCTCATCCACTCCAAAACACCAGATGCCTCCGAGACGTGACACCGGTTTTCCGCCGGAGCTCACCCAGCCATCGCAGCAGCAGAATGCCCTCATGCAGATACTCATCCGTAATCGTAACAACAACAACAACAATCCACCGCCACCACCCTCGCTGACAACTTGACTCGATTCACGAGGCTGAATCCGCGATGTTCTCTAGCAAAGACCGAGCCGATTGGTTGGCTCTGCAAGGTTGGAAGAGAGCTAATCACTGTTGGATGCACTGATGCAGAGAAGGTGCGCTTTGCCGCACATCAACTTGATGGACCTGCAGCTTCTTGGTGGGAGAACTACACCGCCACTTATCCCATTGGCACCATCACGTGGGATCAGTTCCAGCAGGCCTTCCGCACCGCTCATGTTTCAGCTGGAGCCATGAGTCTGAAGAAGCGTGAGTTCCGCAACTTACGCCAGGGGAACCGTACTGTGGCACAGTACGTGGACGAGTTCAGCAAGTTAGCTCGCTATGCCCCGGATGATGTGGCCACAGATGCCGCAAAGCAGGAGAAGTTTCTCGAGGGACTCAATGATGAACTGGGTATGCAGCTTATGGTGGCTACCTTCACCAACTACCAGGAGCTGGTAGACAAGGCCACCATACTTGAAGGCAAGCAGCAGCAGATTGATAGCCGCAAGCGGAAGTACAGCCAGGGGAAGCACAACTCAGGAGCTCAGCAGAAGCCCCGTTATGCACCATACTCAGGAGGGCATACCCATCACAACCATGGAGGACATAACCATGGAGGAAATGGGAACAACCGCAACAAGGACAACAAGTCAGGCCATGGCAATGGCAATCAGCATCGTCCTGCCCCGACTCCGAAGGATCTGAGTCACATCACCTGTTTCAAGTGCGAGAAAACAGGGCACTATGCCACCGACTGCCCGGAGGCCAAGCAGAGGAATGGAAACGGCAATGGAAGCTCAGCGAAGAAGCCCAACCCTTTCCCTCGTGCTCAGGTGAACCACATTGACGTGGAGGAAGTCTATGATCAGCCGTATAATCGTGGTTGGTAAGTTTTATTGAATTCACGTTCAAGATTGGTACTCTTTGATTACGGTGCAACGCATTCATTCATATCAAGGGTAGTTGTGGAAAAGTACGGTTGCCCACTAAAACCCTTAGAAGCCCCCTTCGCCGGGTTCCGCAGGAGGAGAAATGATGGCGTGCTTAGGCTGTCATGCAACCCTCAACATCGGGAACCATAAGTTTCCATAAACCTCATAGTATTGGAAACCCAGACCTTGGATGTAATCCTAGGCATGGATTGGTTGACGAAGTTTGAAGGAAACATAGATTGTGCCCAAGAAGTCTATTCTCGCTCACCACCGGAGCGTAAGAGGATCAAGTATGTATCGAGACATAGCCGATGAAGAATCAGGTGCATTCCCTCACGGGAGTTGTTCAGGAGGAAGTGCCAGTAGTGCAAGATTTTCCCGATGTGTTTCCGGAGGAATTACCAGGAATGCCACCGGACAGAGACATTGAATTTCTGATTGAGTTATTGCCCGGCACAACCCCAATCTCCAAGAGACCTTATCGGATGCCACCGAACGATTTGAAGGAGATCAAGGATCAAATTAATGAGCTATTGGAGAAAGGATATATTCGGCCAAGCTCATCACCTTGGGGAGCCCCAGTTCTTTTGGTAGAGAAGAAGGATGGAACCTTGAGGATGGTTGTGGATTATCGTTCGTTGAACGAAGTGACCATCAAGAACAAGTACCCTCTGCCGATGATTAACGATCTGTTTGATCAGCTAGTTGGAGCCAAGGTATTCTCCAAGATCGATCTTCGATCGTGGTATCATCGATTGAAGATCCGTGAAAAGGATATACCCAAAACCGCATTCACTACCGGTATGGTTTATATGAGTATACCGTCATGTCATTTGGATTGACTAATGCTCCTGCATACTTCATGAATCTGATGAACAAGGTATTTATGGAATATCTGGACAAGTTTGTCGTGGTGTTCATCGATGATATACTGATTTTCTCCAAGAGCGAGGAAGAGCATAAGGAACATTTGTGTCTAGTTCTGGAGAAACTTCGAGAACATCAGTTGTATGCCAAGTTCAGCAAATGTGAATTTTGGCTGAAGGAAGTCGGATTCCTCGGACATGTTATTTCAGGAGAAGGAATAGCAGTTGATCCCGCCAAGGTTGAATCAGTCACCGACTGGGCCACCCACCTCGACCAAGGAGATCCGCAGCTTTCTCGGACTCGCAGGATATTATCGGAGGTTTATTGAGAACTTCTCAAGATTGCCAAGCCCATGACTGAACTGTTGAAGAAGGAAGCCAAGTACATTTGGACCGAGGATTGTGAAGCCAGTTTTCAGGAATTGAAGAACGCTTGGTTACAGTTTCAAAGGTGCTGATTTTGCGGACATACACAAGGATTACCAGTTTATTGTGACGCTTCTCGTCGTGGACTCGGAGGAGTACTCATGCAGGAAGGGAAAGTTGTAGCTTACACCTCCGCATAGCCACACGACCTCATGAGATGAATTATGCCACACATGATTTGGAGTTAGCAAATGAGTGCATGCACTCAAGACTGGAGACATTTCCTTATCGGAAACCATTGTGATGTTTACAGATCACAAGAGTTTGAAGTATATTTTCACGCAGAAAGAGTTGAACCTCAGGCAGAGGAGATGGCTAGAGTTAATCAAGGACTATGACATGAGATTGCATTACCACCCAGGTAAAGCCAATGTTGTAGCAGATGCTTTGAGCCGTAAGAGTTATGTGAATACTCTTACAGCAGGAGGATTACCCCAGGAGTTAGTCGATGACCTCAGAGATCTCCGACTGGAGATAGTTCCGAGAGGATATGTTGCAACTCTGGAAGTTCAGTCCATTTTGGCCGAGAGGATTCGTGAAGCCCAGAAATCGGACAAGGAAATTGATGAGATAAAGCAAAAAATGAATGAAGGAAAAGCCAAAGGGTTCCGTAAGGATGAACACGGAGCTATATGGTTCGAGGATCGTATTTATGTGCCCAATGATCCCGGACTCAGGAAGCTAATTCTTCAGGAGGCTCATGATTCACCGTACTTGATTCACCCCGGTAACACCAAGATGTACCTGGATTTGAAGGAAAGTTTCGTGATGTGTATGAAGAAGGATATTGCCGAGTACATAGCGATGTCGATGTTTGTCAACGAGTAAAGGCAGAAGATCAGAAGCCAGCAGGGTTACTTCAACCTTTGCCGATTCCCAATTGGAAATGGGAAAAACTTGGAATGGATTTCATCACAGGATTACCCAGGACCCGTTCAGGTTATGATTCTATCTGGGTAGTGGTTGATCGTTTGACCAAGGTAGCTCACTTCATTCCTGTGAAGACTACCTATACCAGTGCTAAGTTGGCCAAGATATACATGACCAGGATCGTATGTCTGCATGGAGTTCCGAGGAGTATCGTGTCTGATAGAGGAACACAGTTTACCTCAAAGTTTTGGAATCAGTTGCATGAAACTTTGGGTATGAGGCTGGAATTCAAGACAGACTTTTCATCCGCAGCAGATGGATGCACCGAGAGAGTCAACCAGATTCTGGAGGACATGTTGAGAGCTTGTGTACTAGACTATGGGTCTAGCTGGGATGATAATTTGCCATATGCAGAGTTCTCATACAACAACAGTTATCAGTCCAGTCTAAAGATGGCTCCTTTCGAAGCTCTATACGGAAGGAGGTGCAGAACACCATTGCTGTGGGATGGTGTTGGAGATCGATCACTTTTCGGTTCCGATCTTATCAGAGATTCCGAAGAGAAAGTCAAGCTTATTCGGGATAGACTCAAGATAGCACAGTCGAGACAGAAGAGTTATGCCGACAGTAAACGCAAGGAAGTAACATACGAAGCGGGAGACCGAGCATATCTTCGTGTGTCCCCACTTCGTGGAATCAAGAGGTTTGGTGTCAAAGGAAAGTTAGCACCCCGATTCATTGGCCCCTACAAAATCCTCTAAAGACGTGGAGAAGTTTCTTACAAGGTGGAATTGACGGACGGATTGTCCGGAGTTCATGATGTCTTCCATGTTTCTCAATCAAGAAGTGTCATGCCGACATGGCCGATATTCCGTTGAGAGACACAGTGCCCCTAGAGGCCATACAGCTCGACAGTGATCTGACTTATAAGGAGAAACCCGTCCGAATTCTCGAGACTGCGAGCAGAGTCACCCGCAGCAAGGTCATCAAGTTTTGCAAGGTGCTGTGGAGTCATCACTCCGAAGAGGAAGCCACCTGGGAGCGAGAAGAAGACCTTCTTCGAGACCACCCGCACCTATTTGCTAGCCAACCCGAATCTCGAGGGCGAGATTCATCTTAAGGTGGGTAGGTTTGTAACATCCCAAATTTCCTATTTGGAATGTTTTAAAATTATAGCTAAGCATCTATGCATTCTGTTTGAATTTGAGTGCCATTTGGAGTCTCAGAAGATTTTGAGTTTTGGAATTTGAATTCAAACTTTGGCAAGTGGGAATCATTTCAAAAACTATGCCTGATAAATACTTGAGCAAAAGTATGAGAGGAGTAAACATGACACTCCAAAAATATCAGAGGAAAACAATGCCAAAAGTTTTGATTTCAAATTTGAGTTTTATTTGAGTTTGGAAAAAATGTTTTTTATAAACTTTGGATTTTTCCCCTGGAAAAATGTTCAAATGATAGGGAATATTCCCCTGATCATTTTGATATATATATATGTCCTATATAAAATATTTATATTTTATATTTTATATCTCTGTTTCTATTTTCAAAAAAATTAAATTGGAAAAAAAGAAAAATGCCTGTGCACCACCAGCTAACTGCCCAGCCAAAGACTGGCGACCCACCCAGCGGCCCACCGAACTGCCCAAATTAACGGCCGAGCCACCAAATGAGCCGACCGCACTTCAAAGCCGAACGGTACCGCTCGGTCGCCTGACGCCGCCGCCTCGCCATCGCCGACAGGTGGACCCCACCCGTCGTCTACCTCGCCACGCCACTCGGCCACGCCATGGGATCTCAAGGAACCGGATTCGATCTCTCCCGATTGCCCTCGCCCAAGATGAGGCCCCGCCTATATACCTTCCCTCACCCCATTCCTCGCCTCACCAGACCCTCTCTCCCTCGCTGCAGCGCTCGCCGGAGTAACCCGAACGCCGCCGCCGCCATTTACCTCGCCACCGACGCCCTAGCCCACCCCGAGCTCCACCAACTCCACCAGACCCACCCCCTCGCCCGTCCGCACCCGCTGGAGCCCTCCGCCGACGCCCCCGACCACCGGAGACACCGACACACTCGCCGCCCGAGCCGCCGCCGCCGTCGATCTCCGGTAAGCCACCGGACTTCACCCCCGCCGTCCGATCTACTCCCTACGGCTAGGATTAGAACCCCGAAGGGGTATGTTCTTTTAAATAAAACCGGTCCGGTTTAGTTTAGTTCCGGTTTAGGTTAGTTAGGTTTTTTTTTATTAGACCGGCCCGATTCGTTTAACCCTAGGGCCCGTTTTAGTTAAGTTACGCTCGGTCGTTAGTTAGGCCCATTAGGCCATTTTTCTTTATTTTCGTTTTTCTGTTTTATCAGAATAGTTCCAGATTTGAAAAATTCATAACTTTTAATCTACTTAATATTTTTAAGTGATTCTTTTTTTGTTGGTTTGAAAATTTCTTATAGTTTCTGCAGAAAATATAATTAGCTATGTTAAAATTATTTATAATTGCTTTATTTTAGATTTAGTCAGAATAGTAAATCTGCTATAAAATGAGTTAGGAAAATTATTTTTTAATGATTCTTTTTGTCCCAACTTTGTTTTGACATTGCCTAACCGTAGGAATTAATTTGGGCATTTTAGGATTAATAAAAAAATAGTTTTAAGCAGAATCATGTTATTCTTAATTAATTAACTAGCTAGTGTTTTCCTATTATTTTAATTAGCAAATAAATTTATTTTTCACATGTGATTGATTATTCTAGGTTAGTTTCTGTCACCTTAGAGGATGAACTTTTATTTATATTAAATAAAACTTTTATTTTTATTTTTCTTATAGAATTTGAATTAGGCCTAATAGGAGTTTTATAATAGCTTTTAAATTGATTCTTTTTGCTCCTAGTTGCTTAATGCATTCTTTTATGTTAAGTTAACATAAACCCATGATTAGGTTATGTTAAGAAAATTTTTGTTATATAAAACTATTTTTAGTTGTTGCTTGAAGTAGGAAAAACTTTGAGTTGGATTTCTTCGAGATTTCTTTTGGGTTTCGTTTCGTTTGTTTTGGTGTGTTATGCTACTATGCTATTGTGTTAAGTGATCATATGCTATATGCTTATTGTGAATTATTGTTTGTCTCGGTAGAGTTTCCGGAGTGCGAAGCTTGCTACTACGAATCCCTAGCTTACGAATATCGTCAGCAAGGCAAGTTATTGATCATATTTTCAATACCTATGATTTTATTGCATTAGAATTATACCTCCCCACCATGCATGCAGTAGGTGAAAATTTGAAGTTATGTTCTTGAGTAGTATCATGTGGTAGGATGAACCAAATCCCCTTGTTACCATGGCCGGGACGAAGTAGTTTATTTTGCTATGCTCGTAGACGGGATTGGTTGAGTGAAATTCATAAGTAAGATGTGAGAGTCAAGATGATGACAACCCCATGAACTTCAAGATCAAGATGAACTTCGGAATTCACTACTGGGTGGAGGACGGTTGACGGGCACCCTGGAGAACCCAGTGGTTGGCCGGGATGCATGGAGAAGTGCCATGACATCTTGCGGAAAGCTTCACCCAGCCACGAGGAGACGGATGGATGGCCCATTGACCGGAAGCTTACATGCAGCCGCAAGCCATTATGGGCTCTGGCTGGGTCAACCCTAGTAGCGACGCTGGCTGGACGGTACTACGAGATGTAGAAGAACGGTAGGATTGGATGGGTACCGGCGGTGGCGGAAGAACTCTTCTAAGACCCTGTTTCATTCGTCCAGTCTTCAAACACAATGAAGTGCTAAGACTTAAAAGGAGGGAATGATTCTTGCGGGTAAAGTGCGCAAACCTCTGCAGAGTTAAAGATCTAATCGATTAGCCGTGTCCCCGGTTACGGACAATTTGAGCCTCTGGAACTTGGAAGTATTCGGAAATCTCAACACTAAAATTAATAAATTAATTGAGGGGGTTATGACTTAATAAATTGGGAATGAGACATTGGTTGGCGGAACCATCTCAATAACTACCATCAATTTTGTAGTATTTGCAAGCAAGTCCACTGTAGTAGGGAAAAATTTGCTTTTCGCAAAATGATGAAACTTAGAGCCCCACAGCCAAAATGCATATAGTGTTAGTAATTTTATTATTGTTATTCTCTTCATGACTTGCCAGCATATTCAAAATGCTGACCTACACGGCTGCAACGCCTTATGTTGCGTAGGTTTATTCCGATCAGAGTGAGGCTACGCCCGCGCCAGCGATTGCCCTATGGAGTCGGATGGACTCGCTTATTTCGCTCACGCTCCGCAGCTTATTTAGTTTATTTCTCATGAGTTGGCCTTGACGAATTTATTCTATTGTAATAAAGACTCTATATGAGAATCGTGTAATAAATTCAGGTGTGATTGAACTTTGATTATTTCATCGATGTACTGTGAGTACCAGCATGATCTTGGGATGGTACAGACACAGAGATTTGACCGATTTTGGGTCAGGTCGCTACAATCATAGACTTAAATATGGTTGAGAAACTCACATAATGGTAGAACTGGAGGCGTCTGCACATCGACCCAAATGTCTCTATTACCTTCAATATCATCTTCGGGACGATTATCAAAGGTGATAAACATATCAGGCTCAAATGCATAAGCCTTGCATAGTGCTTGCCAAGTTTAGCATTCGAAATAGGTGTAGGTGTCTACATTGTATAATTTGACGTTGAAGGTATAACCATGCTCGGTCTTCAAGTAAACTCTCTTTACCTCCATAGTTTCCATAGCACTTCAACCTATCTTATCCAAGACAAAAATTCTTGCATGGCAGGGGATGCGCTAGTAGAATAGTGAAAATTTGAAATTATAAGTTCAAGCAAATGACTTGTATAGTGAAAGGAACGATATAGTTGACTAGAGGGGGGTGAATAGGCAACTAACAATTTTTAGCTTTTCTTTATCAAATTAAACTTTGCATCAAAGTAGGTTGTCTAGATATGCAACTAGGTGGACAACCTATATGATTCAACAACAACAAGCACACAAGCAAGCAAGGTATATAACACAAAAGGCTTGCACAAGTAAAGGGAAGAAATAACCAAGAGTGGAGCCGGTGAACACGAGGATGTGTTACCAAAGTTCCTTCCTTTTGAAGGGAAGTACGTCTCAGTTGGAGCGGTGTGGAGGCACAATGCTCCCCAAGAAGCCACTAGGGTCACCGTATTCTCCTCACGCCCTCACACAATGCGAGATGCCATGATTCCACTATTGGTGCCCTTGGAGGCGGCAACCGGACCTTTACAAACAAGGTTGGGGCTCTCTCCACAACTGAATTGGAGGCTCCCAACGAAACCACGGTGCTTCACCACAATGGAATATGGCTCCGAGGTGACCTCAACCGTATAGGATGCTCAAACACCCAAGAGTAACAAGATCCTCAAGGGATGAGTGGGGGGAATCAAATTTCTCTTGGTGGAAGTGTAGATCTGGGCCTTCTCAACCAATCCCTAGAAAATCAACAAGTTTGATTGGGTAGGGAGAGAGATCGGGCAAAAATGAGCTTTGGACCAACAATGGAGCTTGGGGGAAAAGAGGTGAGTCAACTTGGAGAAGAAGACCCCCCCCCCCTTTTATAAGGGGAGTGACAATCCAACCGTTACCCCGCCAGCTCTCAAGACAGGCGGTACTATCATTGGGGTGGATTGCATTGTGGGCCAGCGGTACTACTGCCCCACCTCGCATCGCTGCCAAAGAAGAAGAGAGAGAGAAGCAGAGCAGGACCTGGACCCAGAGCGATACTACAATGGTGGTAAGGGCGGTACTACCGCCTCTACTGCCGCATCTAGTGCCGCAAAACCCGACACAAGAAGAGAGCCCTCGAGTCGAGGCGGTAGGAGCACGGAGCCGCAGCGGTACTACGGCTGAGGGCTCCAAGCGTTACTACCGCTGTGGAGCGGTACTGCCTCTTGTAGCACTCGGGCGGTACTGCCGCTGTGGTCCGCGGTACTACTGCTGGGACCAAACCTCTGGGAGGAGACAGCAAGGGAGCCCTCAACGAAGCGGAAAGGCTCAGAGGGTGCAAAGGGAATGTGTACGTGTTGATTCCACCCTAGCCTAACCAATGCGGACCACCTCTTGATAGTACGGTGAATCCTACGACACAAGCCACCAAAACTGAATCGAAAGGGCTACACCGTCTTCGCTTCAAACTCCGAGGGGAGGGAATCGTCTCGTGCCAAAGGATGAATCTCTGAAATAATCAATGCACACGATTAGTCCGCAAAAGAATTGTGATCAATCACCAAAACACCTTAGGGATAAATATGCCCTTACAATCTCCCCCTTTTTGTTGGATTGATGACAATACGGGATTTGCACAAAAGGGGAAAAATATAGGACCTAAGCAAACCCCACATCTCTAAAATATAGACGGGCTCCCCTAGATGTGTGCTATCAAGATAAGTGCTTTGGACTGCACGACACACATAATAGGATCAACACTCCCCCTATATTTTATAGACAATGCATATCTTGCAACAATAAGGCTAACACTAAGCAAGATAGTAAATATGAGCAGAATATAAATAGCACAAGATAACATAAGCTCAATAAGATGCGATAGAGTGCATATGGCTTACACCATATGAAAGATAAGTCTCACGAGCACAAACCAAGCCAGAGCAAACAAGGTTCAACATGAGAAAAAGAGTTTGCGAGAAAGACATGCAAGGAAAACACGCCACACAAACACACGCTCGCAACTCGACAATGAAAAATCGCGCTCGCAACTCGACAACGACAAATCCCTAAGCTCTCTCCCCCTTTGGCATCGAGACACCAAAAAGGCAAAGAGTGCTACTAAGGCTCCAGGTGATAGCAAACTGAGGGGCTCTATCATCACATCCTGGCGGGATCGTCTGCACTGCCATCCTCAGTCGGAAACTGCTCGGTGTCTGAATCGGTCCACGGATAGTGCTTCTGAATCCACTCCTCCTCCTCAGTGATTTGGCCCTCAGATCCGCTAGCAACGGTCGCACCCAACTGACGCATGAGCTCCTTGTGACAACCCCTAGCCTGCTTCTCAGCCACATGAGTCATGTACTGACCATGAGACTCGATGCAGAAGAGTTTCTTCATCTTGCGCTTGAGCTTCTTTGCCCAAGAGGGCTCTGCTCCAGAAGGCGCATAGTCATCGTCATCATCAGCATAAGCCTCAGTCTCCATGTCAGCAGCTCCAGGTGGGACGCCAGAACTCGGAGCTGCAGTGCCCCAGTTCTCCTTCTTCCTCTGACGCTTGATCTCATGGAAGCTAGATCCCCAGTATCCAACAACACTTTAGGATAAACACGCTCCCAGGCCTTCTCAATAAGCAACATGATGAACGGTCCATAGATAGGGCACTTTCGCTCAGAGATAGCGGAAGCCAACTCAGACCACATGACATGAGAGATATCCGAAGATTCTCCACTGTTTTCTTCCTTCTCATGCTGACAGAAAAGAAGCATGTCCACAAGGAAAGAGTGGACCATATCCAAGTTGCCAATGCGAGGGAAGAGAGTCTCCCTGAAGATGCGATGGAGAATGTCTAGAAATGTAGGAATCTCATAGGTCTCCTTCTTAGTCACTGGGTGAATCTTCAAGGTACAGTATGGCCAGAGAGATTGCTTGTGAGTGGAAGTTGCATTGCGATGAGGACGAAAGCCAACTGGGTTCTCAAGACCTTGATCCTCAACTTCAAGAAGCTCCATGAAGGCCTTTCACTTGACAGAAAGCAGCCTACCATTTGTCATCCAAGTCAGAGTCTTGTCCTCATCGGTTCCAAGATGGACGGTGGCATAAAACTGAGCCACTAAATCTGCATCAAAGTCCTTGTTGAACTACATGATCCTGAGGATGTTCAACTGAGAGCACATCTGAAGAGCCTCCCCAAAGTAGACAGGATCCTTCTCCATAAAGTCAACGTCGATGGAGCAAAACATCAACAAAAAGATTCTTCTTGGATTTGATCACATCAAAGTAGATGGCATACTGAAAATGCTTCCAGAACGGGCGATTGACCAAGGCGGGTTCTTGATCGACCTCATAGGGGTTGCACCGACGCTTCTCCCAGAATTCCTTAGCAGACATCTCTGTCACTGACTTGGTCCTTGGATTGGGCTTAGACGCACACATCTTATTCATTTGAGGAGGAGGCGGAACACTTGATGAGGCCGCCGTTGTCTCAGAGGTGCGGTAGCGCTTGGAAGTTGCACGCCCGGGGTTGACATGGCGCGCATGCTGCTCAGAAGGACCATCACCTGGAACCAAACACACGGACACACGAAACGACCAGAAAGAACGAGCATAAGCCACCAAACACAACAAATGAGCTCAAAAAATGACAGGAACTGGATGGAATTGGGCAAACAGCGGTAGTACCGCGATCCATAAGCGGCAGTACCGCCCTAGCGGTAGTACCGCTCCACTGGGAGCGGTAGTACCGCTTAAGACGGGGAAACGGCAGTTCCCTACTGTCGTGGTCAAATCCGGCACTACCGGACTGCCAAATTCAAAAATACTCCTACCAATTATCAATCCAAATAGTCTAGTCGCCTTCTCCAACCTACTCAAACCTAGATTTAGCCAAAAATCGAGAGATGCAACCACTATTGCCCCTAAGACACTAGATCTGAAATCTAGACAAAAGGAGAGGAGGAACGGGGGCAATACCGGCATCCATGGCAAGAGGACGGGGTGGGGATCGACTCCACCGAAGGAAATGGAGAGGGACGGCGCGGATAAGACGGCCCGCCGGAGCCCTCTCGCGGCGAGTCGACGCTGGAGAGACGAAGAGGAACGAGGGGGCGGAGCGAATGGGTATGGGGGAGACGAAACCTCCCCCTGCCCCGACATAACCCCCTGGTCCCACCCCTCAACAGTAGTACCGCGCGGGTGGGCGGTAGTACCGCTTGTCAACATAAGCGGTAGTAACGCGCACCACCAGTGGCAGTACCGCCCAGCAAGACTCAATGACTAGACACCAAACGGCTCGGCTCAAAAAGAAGGGAAAACAAACGGCAAGAAGAGGAAACTAAGACTCAGCAACGAGAACACTAGCAAGAGGACAGGAAACACAACCTCTTCAAGAGAGGGCGGTGGCCGAGGCCACCTATGTTTGAGTCAAGAGGTATGGCGCCGTGAGATTTTAACCTTGGGCCCATGACCAAAGCTCGTCTTTGAAGCACAAGTACCATAAAAATGGCTAATGTGAAAGACTTGATCAATTCATGCATAATGGGGGGAGGGAGAGTTCATTGAGAGAACAACACTCCCCCTATGTCCATGCCTACATCTAAACAAGACAACAGGTTGAGTATGGTGGGGTGTGCAAGGGTTCAAGTCACATTGCTCGAATCAATGATATTTAGCTCATGCCTTAACTTCATGAAATCTTGCTTCATCCAAGGGCTTCGTGAAAATATTTGCAAGGTTATCATGAGTGTTTACATAGTTGAGCTCGATCTCCCCTCGCCTAATGTGATCCCGGATGAAGTGATACCGAATCTCAATATGCTTCATGTTGAAGTGTTGAACCGGGTTGAGAGAAATCTTGATGGCACTTTCATTGTCACACCAAAGAGGCACTTTGTCACAAATGACACTGTAATCCTTTAAAGTTTGCCTCATCCAAAGAAGTTGTGCACAACAACTACCGGCCGCCACATACTCCGCTTCGGTGGACGAGAGAGACACACAACTTTGCTTGTTAGAATACCAACTTACCAAAGAGCAACCAAGGAATTTGGCACCCTCCGGAAGTGGACTTCCTATCCACTTTGTCTCCCGCCCAATCCGAGTCCGAATAACCTACAAGCTTGAAGTTTGCTCCTCTTGGGTACCATAAGCCAAAGTTTGGGGTATGAGCCAAATATCAAAAGATTCGCTTGACCGCCACAAAGTGGCTTTCCTTAGGTGCGGCTTGAAACCGTGCACAAATTCCCACACTCAACATGATATCTGGTCTAGATGCACAAAGTTAAAGCAAGGATCCAATCATGGAGCGATATACCTTTTGGTCCACCGCTTTACCATTGGGATTAATGTCAAGTTGGCACTTTGTGGGCATTGGAGTGGAAGCCGGCTTGACATCACTTAGCTTGAATCTCGTTAGCATGTCTTGAGTGTATTTGGCTTGGTTGATGAAGGTTCCTTCTCTTCTTTGTTTGATTTCAAACCCGAGAAAGAACTTCAACTCTCCCATCGAAGACATCTTGAACTTTGAGGTCATGAGAGCGGAAAATTCCTCATTGAAAGCTTTTTTAGGAGAACCAAATATAATATCATCAACATATAGTTGGCACACAAACAACTCCCCTTTGACCTTCTTAGAAAAAGAGTGGGGTCGATTTTCCCAACTTCAAATCCACGATCTTGCAACAACTCGGTAAGGTGGTCATACCATGCACGTGGGGCTTGTTTAAGGCCATAGAGTGCCTTATCGAGTTGATACACATGATCGGGGAAGTAGGGGTCCTTGAACCCGAGGGGTTGTTTGACATATACCAAATCATTAATAGGACCATTAAGAAAAGCACTCTTCACATCCATTTGTTGCAACTTAAAGTTATGACGAGAAGCATAAGCACTCAACAAAAGAATGGATTCAAGGCGAGCAACGGGAGCAAAGGTTTCACCGTAGTCGATACCCTCGACTTGGGGTAGCCTTGTGCTACCAATCTTGCCTTGTTGCGAACTATTGTCCCATGAGCATCTTGCTTGTTCTTGAATATCCATTTAGTTCCAATGAAATTGTGGTTCCCCGTTGGCCTTGGCACCAATCTCCACACCGTGTTGTACTCGAAGTTGTTGAGTTCTTCATGCATGGCATTGAGCCAATCTGGATCTTTGAGAGCCTCATAAACCTTTTGGGGTTCAACACAAGAGACAAACGCGTGATGTTCGCAATATTTTGCCAATTATCTACGAGTGCTTACCCCCCTTTTGAATGCTTCCAAGCACATTCTTCATGAGATGACCCTTGGTAGAGAGCTTGGATGCAATCTTGGTGGCACGACGCTCCAATTCCTCCTCGGAGGTGAGTTGAGGAGCGGTCACTTGATCATCCTGAGCGCCGTATTGAGCTTGTTCTTGATCTTGATCTTGCTCTTGATCTTGAACTTGCTCGGAGGAGAGAACTTGACCTTGGGCATCACTTGGTGACTCAACACCGTCTTGAGGTTGATCTTGCCCTTGGTCATGTTCATGAGGTTGAGGGCCTTCACTTTGTTCTTCGGAAGCGTGTGGGTCTCGGGTTGGTGATGGTTCCACTTGAGTGGAACATTGTCCTTCTCCTTCGGCCACAAGGGGTTCCTCAATGGGTAGGATATGACCAACACCCATTTTTCTTATGGCTTGGGGAGGAATTTCGTAACCTACATCAGAAGTACCACTTTGCTCCACTTGGGAGCCGTTATTATCATCAAACTCCACGTTACATGTCTCCTCAATAAGGCCTGTGGACTTATTATAAACACGGTAAGCATGGGAGTTTGTAGCATAACCAACAAATATGCCCTCATGAGCTCTACCCTCAAATTTAGACAAACGAACACCTTTCTTGGGAATGAAGCACTTACACCCGAACACACGGAAGTACTTGAGGTTGGGCTTGTTACCGGTGAGAATCTCATATGGAGTCTTGTTCAAGCCCTTGCGGAGGTAGAGCCGATTTGATGCATGACACGCGGTGTTGATGGCTTCGGCCCAAAAGTTGTATGGAGACTTGAACTCCGCCATCATGGTCCTTGCCGCACCCATCAACGTCCGGTTCTTCCTCTCCGCTACACTATTTTGTTGAGGGGTGTATGGAGCGGAATATTGATGCTTGATCCCCTCATCACTAAGAAACTCATCCAAGGTGTAGTTCTTGAACTCGGTGCCGTTGTCGCTTCTTATAGTCAAGATCTTTGCATTGTGTTGACGTTGGGCTTCATTCATAAAGTCAATGACGGTTTGTTGGGTCTTGCTCTTCCTCTTGAAGAAATATACCCATGTGTATCTTGAATAGTCATCCACAATCACCAAGCAATACTTTCTACCCCCAAGACTATCAAAGGATGGAGGCCCAAAGAGATCCATGTGAAGGAGCTCCAAAGGCTTCTTCGAGTAAATGATAGTCGTGGGAGGGTGAGCCTGCTCATGTAGCTTTCCTTCGATACAAGCACTGCAAGCACGATCTTTAGCAAAACTAACATTTGTTAGTCCACGAACATGGTTCCCCTTGAGAAGATTTTGCAAAGATCTCATATTGACATGGGCTAGACGGCGATGCCAAAGCCATCCCACGTCAACTTTAGCCATTAGGCATGTCGCGGTCTTAGTGGGTCGCTCCAAAAAGTTAAGCACATAGAGACCGTTTTTGACATGCCCAACAAAGGCTACTTTAAGAGTCTTGCTCCACAAGAGGGCCACGGTATCAATATCAAAGAAGGTGGCAAAACCCATGAGTGCAAGTTGACGAACGGAAAGTAAATTGTATGCAAGGGACTCAACAAGCATGACCTTCTCGATTGTGAGATAATGAGAAATGATAACCTTGACGAGTCCCAATACCTTAGAAGACGAGGCATCACCCCACTCGACATTGGTGGGCATAGATGGAATCTTGTGCACGTCCACCACCAAGTCCTTGCTTCCGGTCATATGATTTGTAGCTCCACTATCGAGCAACCATGATCCCCACCGTAAGCAAACACCTACAAGAGATCAATGCTTGGTTTTAGGTACCCATTTTGTAATGGGTCCTTTGATGTTAGTGACAAGGGTCTTAGGAACCCAAATAGACCATTCAATGTACTCATAAGGAGAACCAACAAATTTGGCGTAAACATGCCCATCACTAGCACGGCACAACACATAAGAAGGGCTAAAGTCGCCGGCTTTGTTGGAAGGGGTGGCATTGCCGTTCTTGACACCACCACCCTTCGCATTGTTCTTCTTATCCTTGGAAGCACTCTCTCCCTACTTCACAAAAGTTTGCTTGAGAGGAGGAGGTCGTTTGGTCTTGTCATTCTTCTTCTTGTTCTTGGGCTTGGGTGCGGACCCAATCCCCTCCTTGGCTACAACTTCCTTTTGATTACTCAAAAGGTCGTTGAGGTTCTTCTCACCTTGTATGCACGACACAAGGCCTTTCTCAAGTTGCTCCTTCAACTTTGCATTTTCCTCAATAAGATGCATATGCTCACAACAAGGGTTAGTAGCATTTGCATTATCAATTAAAACCATATGAGGAAAGGTGGCTTTCTCCTTGGTTAGCTTCACCTGAAGTTGATCATGAGACTCTTTAAGACTAGCATGAATACCCTTCAAGGCCTTGTGAGCCTTGTCAAGTATATCAAACTCCTCCTTGAGTCTAGCAAGATCAATCTCAAGTTTGGCTTTCTCGGAATTTAGCACACGAGATACAACAAGAGCATGATCAAGATATTTCTTTAGTTTAGCATGATCATCGTTGTATGACTCCTCAAGAGCCAAACAAAGACCACACTCTTCCTCAAGAGCATTGGAAAGATCCAAAATCTCATCGGCATAGTCATGACTATGCCCCTCCATCTTAGAGATGGTATCTTCGTGAGCCTCGATCATGTCATTGGCTTCACCAAGTTGTTCCAAGAGAGCAACGAAATGCTTCTTGGATTTACCCTTGAGTTTACCCATAAAGGACTCAAACTCATTCTCCTCCACATTAGATCCCTCATGTTCATCAATGCAATCCGTCAAAGAAGGATGATTAATGATGGTAGTTTTGATGTTGGGGGTTACCTTGTTGGTGGCTTTAGCCATGAGGCACTTGGCGGTGATGCTCTCATTGGGTGAGTCGAAGAGAGACACCCGTGGAGTCGTCGCAATGGCAACGGAGGCCATGGCACCCGACTCACCATCTTCTTCATCATCATCATCCTCATTATACTCTTCTTGTACCACCAATGCCTTGGGAGGAGTCTTCTTGGTGAAGTTGCTCTTGTTGGGGAAAGACTTGTCCTTGTCCTTTCCTATGAGCTTGCCACCATTGTATTCCCTCTTCTCATAAGGGCACTCCGCAACAACATGGCTCACATTGCAACAATTATAGCAAGTCCTCACACGTTGCTTGACCTTTGCGCCACTTGAATTGTTCTTGTTGAAGTTGGGCCTAGAGTTCTTCTTGCTCCAAAATTGCCTTGAAGCAAGAGCCATGTGTTCATGATAGGCATACTTTGTATCTTCGGGGTTCCTCTCCTCCTCTTCCTCTTCGTCCTCTTCTTCCACATTAACCTTGACCTTTAGTGCAAGGTTGGGCTTCTTTGCTCTTTGAGAACGTAGCACCGCATTGTCGGCGGTCTTGTCCAAGATGCTCATAGCCACAAATTCATCCAACACTTCACTTGAGGACAAGGTGTGAAAATCCCGCCTTTGACGAATGACGGAGGACATGGCCTTGTGGTAAGGCATCATTGCCTTGAGGAATTTGCGCTTGATCCAATTGTCATCCGTGTTCTTGCTTCCATGATCTAGGAGTGAGACCGCGAGTTTGGTTACTCTCCGATAAAGCTCACGAGGTTCTTCATCTTCTTTCGTTGCAAACTCATCGGCTTCATCTTGCACCACTTCATAGTTGGAGCATTGAATGCTTGTGCTTCCCCTGTAGAGGGAAACAACTTGGTGCCAAGCATCTTTGGCCATGGAGTAGGGCCGGAGATGAGGAAGATCTTCGGGTGGAATTGCTTCTTGGATGATGAAGAGAGCATTCTCATTGAATTGATTATCCGCGGCTTCTATAGGAGTGAAGTTGCTTTGGTCATGCGGATAGAAACCGTCTTCAATGATTCTCCAAAGATTAGTATTCACATGATTTAAATGACGCTTAAAGTGATAGACCCAAGAATCAAAGTCCTCATTTTTCACAATCTTAGGGGTAGGGCCGACATGATTCAAATGAGTGGAAGGAACCGGTCCACCGTAAACAAGTGGAGGTTCCACATGGGCAAAGATGCTGGTGCCATTTTTACCACTAGAAGAAGGAGCTTTTTCACTAGTAGCTTCCCCCTTGTCGGAGTTAGCATCCGTCACCTTGTTAGTGGGATCACCCACTTTCAACGGTGCGGTGGATAGTTTAAGCCCTTCTAAGAATTTATTAAACATGCTTTCAACCTCGGTCGTATGGAGGTTTTCAATGTGTCCAAAGCCACATTGAATTCCTCACGAGAGACCGCGGTTCCCCCATCGGTCGTAGACGAGATTGGATTCACACCGGAGTGCTCCTCCGCATCGCCTACGGTGTCAACCATACTCTTCGGACGGAAAAGTCCTTAATAAAGAGACGAGGCTCTGATACCAATTGAAAGGATCAATATAGCTGACTAGAGGGGGGTGAATAGGCAACTAACAATTTTTAGCTTTTCTTTACCAAATTAAACTTTGCATCAAAGTAGGTTGTCTAGATATGCAACTAGGTGGACAACCTATATGATGCAACAACAACAAGCACACAAGCAAGCAAGGTATATAACACAAAAAGCTTGCACAAGTAAAGGGAAGAAATAACCAAGAGTGGAGCCGGTGAAGACGAGGTTGTGTTACCGAAGTTCTTCCTTTTGAAGAGAAGTATGTCTCCGTTGGAGCGGTGTGGAGGCACAATGCTCCCCAAGAAGCCACTAGGGCCACCATATTCTCCTCACGCCCGCACACAATGCGAGATGCCGTGATTCCACTATTGGTGCCCTTGGAGGCGGCAACCAGACCTTTACAAACAAGGTTGGGGCTCTCTCCACAACCGAATTGGAGGCTCCCAACGAAACCACGGAGCTTCACCACAATGGAATATGGCTCCGAGGTGACCTCAACCGTCTAGGGTGCATAAACACCCAAGAGTAACAAGATCCTCAAGGGATGAGTGGGGGGATCAAATTTCTCTTGGTGGAAGTGTAGATTTGGGCCTTCTCAACCAATCCCTAGAAAATCAACAAGTTTGATTGGGTAGGGAGAGAGATCGGGTGAAAATGAGCTTTGGAGCAACAATGGAGCTTGGGGGAAAAGAGGTGAGTCAACTTGGAGAAGAAGACCCCCTTTTATAAGGGGAGTGACAATCCAACTGTTACCCCCACCCAGCCTCAAGACAGGCGGTACTATCACTTGGGTGGGCGGTACTATCATAGGCTGGTACTACCGTCCCCACCTCGCATCGCCACGCAAAGAAGAAGAGAGCGAGAAGCAGAGCAGGACCTGGACCCAGAGCGGTACTATCGTGGTGGTAATGGTGGTACTACCGCCTCTATTGCCGCATCTAGTGCCGCAAAACCCGACACGAGAAGAGAGCCCTCGAGTCAAGGCAGTAGGAGCACAGATCCGCAGCGGTACTACGGCTGAGGGCTCCAAGCAGTACTACCGCTATGGAGCGGTACTGCCGCTTGTAGCACTCGGGCGGTACTACCGCTGTGGTCCGCGGTACCGCTGGGACCAGACCTCAGGGAGGAGGCAGCAAGGGAGCCCTCAACAAAGCGGAAAGGCTCAGAGGGTGCAACGGGAATGTGTACGTGTTGATTCCACCCTAGCCTAACCAATGCGGAACCCCTCTTGATAGTACGGTGACTCCTACGACACAAGTCCACCAAAACTGAATCAAAAGGGCTACACCGTCTTCGCTTCAAACTCTGAGGGGAGGGAATCGTCTCATGCCAAAGGATGAATCTCTGAAATACTCAACGCACACGATTAGTCCGCAAAAGCATTGTCATCAATCACCAAAACACCTTAGGGATAAATATGCCCTTACATATAGGTTCAAGCAAATTTAAAATTTAAAACCTATCTTATCCACATAAGTCATGCTTATTTACGAAAAAAGACTTGTCGTTGTGACTTACTATATCCACTTCGAACGTCTCATCCAGCTTGATGCTAAAGCGCCTATCACCAACAAGGAAATTTCTGTCGCACAGGCCGCGCTGGTCTTCATAGTATTCGCACATAAAGAAATCTTTTTCGTCGTCAGACGACATTTCCTATGTTCATATAGGTGAAACATTAAATACTTACTAGTTCTATTAATTCAACTAAATAAACTAGTTCTATTAATTCAACTAATTCAACTAAGCATTTACTAAAAATAAACTAGTTCTATTAATTTTCTTACTAAAATATATAAAGTAGCTAGTTCTATATAGTAATATTTTAATTAGATCATCAAATCTCATATACCTAAATTTTCTTACTAAAAATAAACTAGTTCTATTAATTCTACTAGTTCAACTAAGCATTTCCTAAAAATAAACTAGTTCTATTAATTCAATTGACATTAATATCTAGCTAATTCATCTAAAAATTGACATTAATATTTAACTTTTCTATCTAATTCATCTAACATTCGACATTAATCTAACATTCTTATCTAGCTAATTCATCTAATTCGATCATCTAATTAACAATTTGACATGCATTAATCTAAAAAACAGAAAACAGAAAATAAGTAAAAAAATGTGTGTGTGCGCGCGCGCGTGCGCGTGTACGTGTTTGTGTGTGTGTACGAGTGGGGGCGACGGCGTACGGGGCAGTGACGTATGGGCGGCGGGGGCAAGACGGCGATGTATGGGGCGGCGGCGTACGGGGCGGCGTTGCGAGACGGCGACGACGGGGGCGGTGGGGACGGTGACGATGGGCGGAGGCGTATGGGGCGGCGGCGCGAGATGGCGACGACGGGCTGCGGGGGCGGCGACGGCGAGACAACGATGTGCGAGGGCAAGGACGCGGGACGGGAGCGGCGGCAATGTCGTGAAGAGAGGTTGGAGATGGGGAGATGAAACTGAATTTTTCGCAAGTGCTATATATATAGGAGGGGCCTCTAGTACTGGTTGGAGCCACCAACTGGAACTAAATGCCAATTTTGGCCAGGCCAGGCGGCGGGAAAGGGGCACGCTGCGGTGCGCAAAGTTTAGTCCCACCTCGCCGAGCGAAGGGCAGCCGCACTGGTTTATAAACCCAGCCGCGGCTGCTTCTTCGAGCTCCTCTCTAACGTAGGCTTATGGGCCTAACTTTGTCGTGCTGCCCTGTGAGCCTGCCTAGCCTAATGGGCCTACATATCCACGCCCAAGGCCGAGCAGGCCCACAGGGTAGCGCGCAAATATTTTATATATATAGTATTTTCTTTTACTTATTTCGAATAATTTTTTGTTGATGTATTTAGTTTCTTTGTGAATATTTTTGCTTTAGGTACCAAAAATTACAAACTTTCTGTTAGTGCCAGTAGTTTTCAAATTTGAATAGTTTAATGGTGCATACGGAACACAAAAATAGCAAATGATGTCAAAAAGGGTTGAAAATTGATGACGTTGCTTTGAATGGTGCATACGGAATGCAAATAAAGTCTGGAGTTCAAATAAGTTTTAAAAAATGAAGTGCCAATGTAACAGATGAGTTCTCATCCGAAACCCTGATACTTCGAAAGAGATTGTCCAGTTTGTACACGAAGTGCATCCAGTTGTTGTCGTAACCCTCTCTACTCTTTTGCACATGCTATGTGGGTGAAATGATGATACCATGCCAAGTTCAACCTTTTCAGAGTTCATTTGTAGTGCTTTTCAATTTCAGGGCCATTTAGCTCAAAACAAATTAGTAAATGCATTAAAAATAGCAAATGATGTCAGAAAGCTTTGAATGGTGCATACTGAACGCACAAAGAATTGCGCATCTCCTTCATCATCTTTACAGGTGAGCATTACGCCTCTCCTTCATCATCGTTCCTCGTCTCTGCACTCAGGGCTTATAAACCCTGATAAGTTACTAAAATAATGAAGTGCCTTTGTAACAGATGAGTTTTCGTCCGAAACCCTGATACTTCGAAAGAGAGTGTCTAGTTTGTACACGAAGTGCATCCAGTTTTTGCCGTAACCATCTCTACTTTTTTGCACATGCCATGTGGGTGAAATGATGATACCATGACAAATTTCAACCTTTTAAGAGTTCATTTATAGTGATTTTCAATTTCAGGGTCATTTAGCTCAAAACAAATCAGTAAATGCATCAAAAATAGCAAATGAAGTCAGAAATGGTTGAAAGTTGATGATGTGGCCTTGAATCGTGCATACTGAACGCAAAAAAGTCTGGAGTTGTAATAAGTTATTAAAAAAATAAAAGAGATGTGCAATGCTCACCTTCACATTGCTTAGCTTCAGGCCTTGAGAAACTACACATACCTCCGTGCAGTCTACACCATTTCAAGGCCTGAAGCTAAGCAACGTGCAGGTGAGCATTGCGCCTCTCCTTCATCGTCTCTGCACTCAGGGCTTATAAACCGCTGCGATTACCTCTCGCTTGGCGAGGTGGGAGTAAAAAACAGCTGCAGAAAGAATCAACTAAAGAACTCTAGTACCGGTTCATGCCACGAACCGGTAATAAAGGTGCTCGTGGAGCCCCAGCATTAGAACCGATACTAAATGAAATGCCTTTGTAACAGATGAGTTTTCATCCGAAATCCTGATACTTCGAAAGAGATTGTGTAAACATGTAAAAATATACATAAAAAATACATTGATCAGTATCGTTTCAGCCAAAACGCGCTACTGCTACAGAGAAATACATCAAAAATACATTGATCATCAATAATCTTTTTGTGTAGAATCTGAATTGTCAATAGGAATCCTCACCGGTTGGTTTAAGAACCGGTGGGGATTCCTATTGCGGGCACAGATCCTACACATAGAGTTCAATGAAGACCTAGTGCTCGTGATAGTTTGAGAAGTAAT
Organism: Aegilops bicornis; assembly: GCA_021605145.1. NCBI lineage: Eukaryota > Viridiplantae > Streptophyta > Magnoliopsida > Poales > Poaceae > Aegilops > Aegilops bicornis. The sequence goes on from CM038673.1 coordinate 507,229,688, forward strand.
ATATTTAAGGTGGTAAAAACTCTGTTATCGGAGCGAGGTGGGACTAAAAAAGCGTTGCGGAATGAATGAACTAGAAACCTCTAGTACCGGTTTGTGGCATAGACCGGTACTAAAGGTGCTGGTGGGGCCCCAGCCGGACCACCGCGTGCCACAGCCTCTTTAGTACCGGTTCGTGGCACAGATAGACCGGTACTAATTAGCTCCGCCCGCCTAGACGTTCGAACCGGCACTAATGGACACATTAGTGCCAATTTTGTTACAAACCGGTACTAATGTGCTTCACATTAGGCCGTTTTTCTACTAGTGTCTATTGGAAAATTTTCAACTATTACTATTGGAGGTTTTGAATTTCCTCTTCATACTGTCAAAAAGAACTATGATATTCTTATTATTGGGGATGTGCATATCCCCGTTGAGGTAACTTAGTGTTATTCGAAATTTCTCCGGTTTCATGTGATTCGGAATGAGTTTGTTAACAAGACTTGATCAACCTTGTTAGTGGATTCCTTTTGATGAGCATGAGATGGATGAAGTTAGAAAGCACAACTCTTTGTACCCTCCTTCTACTTTCTGTTATTTAGATTAAATAAAGAAAAAATAGTATTTTCTGTCAGTTTTCTGAATTATCCGTGCAATAAAAAATACCCCGAAAATAAAAGTTCTCCAAATGCCCTGAAAATGAAATTTGATTTTTTCTGGAGTATTTGAGAATATCTGGCACTGAGAACACAGCAGGGGGAGCAAGCACCTGGCCACGAGGGTCCAGGGCGCGCCCACACCCCCTGGGCGCGCCCCCTGCCTCGTGGGCCCCTGGTGGCCCCCTCCACTTATTCCTGCACCCACGCACTCCTTCTTCCTCCCAAAAAATCACCAGCCAGCTCGAGCACGAGTTCTAGCTCATCTTGCTGCCATTTTCGATCTCCTTGCTCAAAGCTCCACTCACAAAACTGCTTTGGGGGATTTTTCTTCGGTATGTGACTCCTCCAATGGTCCAATTAGTTTTTTTCTAGTGCTTTATTCATTGCAAATTTTTGCTGCTTAGGTGACCCTGTTCTTGAGCTTGCATGTCAAATTTATTTGGTCCCAAGTAGTTCTAATGCATGATATAGTCTCTAGGCACTTGTGGGAGTAGTTGCTATCAATTTTGTTGAGTTATTCAGTCAAAATTTTTTTTGTTGAGTTTGGTTCACTTTTATTTGAAGTTACTAAAAAATTTAGAATTTTTTCAGAGGAAGAAATATGTTTAGGAAAATGTATCAAGGTGGTTCTTCAAGGAAGCAAGGACCCAGGCTCGCAATACGTGAGCCGGACCATGAACCACCAAGATAAGCTCAAGTGCGGCCTTGTGAATGGTCGTCAGAAAACTTCATGATTCGAGCAGGAATTAAGGAGGAATTTACGCATATGTGCTTAACGATGATCTGGAGGGCTTCTTGTCAGATAAGTGCCTCCAGTACTACTACCTTACTGATTCCTTTGTGAGAAGATTTAAATTTACATCATCACGCAACTCTCACATGGTCCTGTTTGATCTTTATGATAAATCTTATACCATGGACCTAGAGGATTTTAATCTGCTTGTAAACTCCCGCAATGGGGTAGTACTAGTGAACCTCGCAAATCTGTGTAGAGATTTTCTTGCTAGTATCACTGTGGGGGAATCTAGAGAAATAACACAAGCTACCATAGGGAGCATCCATTTTCCTGATGTACATTATTTTGCTGTCTTTATACGTAGATGCATAAACAGTAAGGACGAGGCATGCCACATGTGTGTTCCCGATCTTAGTGTTCTCAAGAGTGTTGTATTAGGAGATAAACAATATAACTTGGGAGCCATTGTTGCTTGTAGGTTGCATAATAACGGTATAAGTGGAGATTTGTTTGGTGGAATTTATGCAACCCGTTTAGCTAATTATCTTGAGGTACCCATTCGTGATTATGATATGAAATTTCCTCCTGCTTATCTAGATTTTAATGCTATGGTTCGCCATCAGTTTATTGAGAGGAATGAACAGCCTCTCCAGTACCGACTAATCTTTGACAGACGTCGCGCTGTCCATATTGCTCTCCCTGCTCCTACTTTCTTTGACTTTCAGGCAAAAGGAAGATATGTTATAACCAGGAAGGAGGCAAACGAGTACGAGAGGAGGACGGAGGCAGCTCGCCTACAAGCTGCAGCTCATGAGGCAGTAGCTGTTGCATCTTAGTACGACCCCAACTACAACTTTGATCCATGGGCATAGACCAACTTAGGCCAAAAGCCTAAGCTTGGGGGAGTACGTATTTCTCACCGACATTATATTCTTGTTCACACACTCATGCCAGTCGTCGGTGCTCATACTTTTTCATTGTATTATCCATGCTAGTTTATTTTCCTTTTTCTCGCTTTCTTCTTGTGTGTTTGAAAAACCTTAAGAAAACAAAAAAAATTAGTTGTAGCTTTTAGCTAGTTTACTCTTCATGCTTGTAGTATTAGTAATTAAAAAGAAAACCCAACAAGATTTCTCATTCTTCTTTTGCTTGTTGGGAGCTTTCCCGTGTAAATAGTTTTATTTCTTTTCTTTTCTTTGGGGGTCGAGAGGAGAAGACCTTGATGAAAATGTTGAAGTGGCTCTTATATGCATTATTGTTGATTTAACCAAGAGCCCATATTACCTTGTCTTCTCCTTTGTATTAAATGCTTGCAGATTCCAGCTTAGTCCAATGCACCTGCACTATTATTATTTTCCACACCATTCGGCCGTGCAAGTGAAAGGCAATAATGACGATATATGATGGACTGAGTGAGATGAGAGAAGTTGGTATGAACTCGACCTCTCTTGTTTTTGTAAATATGATTAGTTCATCGTTCCTGATTCAGCCTATTATGAATAAACATGTTTGCAATGATAATTAGAGATTATAGTTGCTTATGCCATGCTTAATTAGCTAGGAGCTTATAATGGTATACCTTGCGTGCCAACATGCTATTAAAATGGTTGTGATGTGGTATGATAGGGTGGTATCCTCCTTTGAATGATTCGAGTGGCTTGATCACTTGGCACATGTTCATACATGTAGTTGAAACAAAATCAACATAGCCTCCACGATATTTATGTTCATGGTGGATTATATCCTACTCATGCTTGCACTCAATGTTTATTAATTTTAATGCATGTTCATGACTGTTGTCGCTCTCTAGTTGGTCGCTTCCCAGTATTTTTCTAGCCTTCACTTGTACTAAGCGGGAATACTGCTTGTGCATCCAATTCCATAAACCCCAAAGTTATTCCATACGAGTCCACCATACCTTCCTATATGCGGTACCTACCTGCCATTCCAAGTAAATTTGTATGTGCCAAACTCTAAACCTTCAAATGAAATTCTGTTTTGTATGCTCGAATAGCTCATGTATCAACTAGGGCTGTCTGTATCTTCCATGCTAGGCGGGTTATTCTCAAGAGGAGTGGACTCCGCTCCTCACTCACGAGAAAATGGCTGGCACTGGGATGCCCAGTCCCATGCTCAAATCAAATCAAAATAATTGCAAACAAAACTCCCCCAGGATTGTTGTTAGTTGGACGGTACCCGTTGTTTCGGACCAGCCGTGGAGTGTGCTTGTTGGTGGTGGGGGAGTATAAACTTTACCATTCTGTTTGGGAACCGCCTATAATGTGTGTAGCATGGAAGATATCGAGATCTCTCGGTTGTTATGTTGACAATGAAAGTATGCCACTCAAAATATTATTTATCTCTATTTCAAAATCGAGCTCTGGCACCTCTACAAATCCCTGCTTCCCTCTGCGAAGGGCCTATCTATTTAATTTTATGTTGAGTCATCACCCTCTTATTAAAAAGCACCAGTTGGAGAGCACCGCTATCAATTGCATCCATTAATATTAATTTATATTGGGTATGACTGTGACTGGATCTCTTCTACCATGAATTACAATGTTTAGTCAGTCCTTGATCTTCAAAGGTGCTCTGCATTTATGTTTTGCGGTCTCAGAAAGGGCTAGCGAGATACCATCTTGTTATATCATACTATGATTGTTTTGAGAAAGTGTTGTCATCCGAGATTTATTATTATTGCTCACTAGTTGATTATGTCATTGATATGAGTAAACATGAGACCTAAATGTTATTGTGAATAAGGTTAGTTCATAATCTTTGCTGAAAACTTGAATGTTGGCTTTACATATTTACAACAACAAGAGCAAACAGAGTTTGTAAAAGTTTTTCTTTATCACTTTCAGTTTGTCAACTGAATTGCTTGAGGACAAGCAAAGGTTTAAGCTTGGGGGAGTTGATACGCCTCCATCGTATCTACTTTTCCAAACACTTTTGCCCTTGTTTTGGACTCTAACTTGCATGATTTGAATGGAACTAACCCGGACTGACGTTGTTTTCAGCAGAATTGCCATGGTGTTATTTTTGTGCAGAAATAAAAGTTCTCGGAATGACCTGAAACTTCACGGAGATTATTTTAGAATTAATAAAAAATACTGGTGAAAGAATCAAGGCCAGGGGGCCCACACCCTGTCCACGAGGGTGGGAGGCGCGCCCCCTGCCTCGTGGGCCCCCTGGAGCTCCACCGACCTCAACTCCAACTCTATATATTCATGTTCGGGGCGAAAAAAAATCAGAGAGAAGGATTCATCGCGTTTTACGATACGGAGCCGCCGCCAAGCCCTAAACTCTCTCGGGAGGGCTGATCTGGAGTCCGTTCGGGGCTCCGGAGAGGGGAATCCGTCGCCATCGTCATCATCAACCTTTCTCCATCACCAATTTCAAGATGCTCACCGCTGTGCGTGAGTAATTCCATCGTAGGCTTGCTGGACGGTGATGGGTTGGATGAGATTTATCATGTAATCGAGTTAGTTTTGTTAGGGTTTGATCCCTAGTATCCATTATGTTCTAAGATTGATGTTGCTATGACTTTACTATGCTTAATGATTGTCACTAAGGCCCAAGTGCCATGATTTCATATCTGAACCTATTATGTTTTCATGAATATATGTGAGTTCTTGATCCTATCTTGCAAGTCTATAGTCACCTACTATGTGTTATGCTCCGGCAACCCCGAAGTGACAATAATCGGGACCACTCCCGGTGATGACCGTAGTTTGAGGAGTTCATGTATTCACTATGTGTTAATGCTTTGGTCTGGTACTCAACAGGACCCTGCTACCACAGGAGGGTAGGACAAAAGATGGCATGCAAGTTCTTTTCCATAAGCACGTATGACTATATTCAGAATACATGCCTACATTACATTGATGAATTGGAGCTAGTTCTGTGTCACCCTATGTTATAACTGTTGCATGAATAATCGCATCCGACATAATTCTCCATTACCGATTCAATGCCTACGAGCTTTTCACATATTGCTCTTTGCTTAGTTACTTTACCGTTGCCATTGTTACAATTACTACAAAACTGCTACTGTTACCTTTGCCACCGTTACAGTTACTTCCATACTACTTTGTGTAACGCCCTCGATGCGGCTATATCTCCCACGTGTCGAGGCACGACTTAGAGGCATAACCGCATTGAAAGCAATGTCGCAAGTGAGGTAATCTTCACACAACCCATGTAATACATAAGGGAAAGAGATACATAGTTGGCTTACACGCCACTTCACACAATACATAAATAAACATCCATCATTCAGAGTACACTCAAGGTCCGACTACGGAACCAAAATAAAAGAAGATACCCCAAATGCTACACAGATCCCCGATCGTCCCAACTGGGCTCCACTACTGATCATCAGGAAAAGACACATAGTAACGACCACGTTCCTCGTCGAACTCCCACTTGATCTCGGTTGCGTCACCCAGATCGCATCGCCGGCACCGCAACTGTTTTGGTAGAATCTGTGAGTCACAGGGACTCAGCAATCTCACACCCGCGAGATCAAGACTATTTAAGCTTAAAGGAAGGACAGGGTTGTAAGGTGGAGCTGCAACAAGCGACTAGCATATATGGTGGCTACATTCGCAAAAGAGAGCGAGGAGAGAAGCAAAGCACGGACGTGAAGCTAGTAGCGATCAATAAGTGATCATGAACTACTTACGTCAGACATAACTCCAACACCGTGTTCACTTCCCGGACTCCGCCGAGAAGAGACCATCACGGTTACACACGCGGTTGATGTGTATTTTAATTGAGGTCAACTTCGGGTTTTCTATAACCGGACATTAACAAATTCCCATCTGCCTCATAACCGGGCACGCTCTTCGAAAGATAATACCCTGCAGGGTGTCCCAACTTAGCCCATTATAAGCTCTCACGGTCAACGAAGGATATTCCTTCTACCGGAAGACCCGATCAATCTCGGAATCCCGGACTACAAGACATTTCGGCGTAAATAAAACAAGACCAGCAAGACCACCCGATCGCGCCGACAAATCCCGATAGGAGCTGCACATATCTCGTTCTCGTGGCACACCGGATAAGCTAACCGCACAGGAACCGGCGTAATCCAAGTTGCCAAGGAATGGTCCCAAGACGGTGCTCTAGCTTGGACCAACGTCAAGGAGCACCGCCCGGGGTTTAAATAAAGATGACCCTCGGGCTCGCGAAAACCGGGGAAAAAGGCTTAGGTGGCAAATGGTAAAACCAATGTTGGGCCTTGCCGTCAGAGTCTTATTCAAAGCGAACTGTCAAGGGGTCCCATAAATCACCCAACCGTGTAAGGAACGCGAAATCAACGAACATAACACCGGTATGACGGAAACTAGGTGGCAAGAGTGGAACAAAACACCGTGCATAAGGTCGAGCCTTCCACCCTTTACCAAGTATATAGATGCATTAATTATAGCAGACATATATTGTGATATCCCCAACAAGTAAACATGTTCCAAAAAGGAACAACATCTCCATGTTCCAACAAGGAACAAACTTCAACTTCACCTGCAACTAGCAACGCTAAAAGAGGGGCTGAGCAAAGCGGTAACATAGCCAATCAACGGTTTGCTAGGAAAGGATGGTTAGCGGCTGACATGGCAATATGGGTGGCATGATATAGCAAGTGATAGGCATCGTAGCATAGGCATAGCAAAAGAGCGAGCAACTAGCATAGCAAAGATAGAAGTGATTTCGAGGGTATGGTCATCTTGCCTGCAATGTTCTCAAAGTTGTCGAAAGCTTGATCCTCGTAGGCGTTCTCAACAGGTTCCTCGTTCACGTACTCGTCTCCCGGCTCTACCCAAAGCAAGAACACAAACAAAGGAACCACAATAAATCACGGTGCAATGCACAAGCAACATGATGCAAAACATGACATGATATGTGAGATGTGATATGCAATGCGTATGTGCGCCCGGAAGGAAAATGATGAACCAGGCATCAACTTGGCAAACCAAGTATGCCACTGGAAAGATGAGATGATTTCGGTTGAAATCGATATAAAGATCACCGGAATCGGATGCACGGTTTGCAAATGACAAGCAAAACAAGAATGGCACAAATCTGCCATTAGCAGCATGATGCCACTTAGCAAGCAACAAGAAATTAAGCTACTGCACCCAAACGTACTAACAAAGTATATGGCAGTGACCTACTCAAGATGCTTGACAAAATATGAACACTGAGCTACGGCTAAATCACATCATAACAGGTTCAAACAAGCATGGCAAAAGTGCACAAAATATCAGACTGGACATGACAAAAACAGCATCAGGTAGCAATGTTCAGAGCAAGAAAACTACATACTACAGGAACTTATAATAGCAAAACAAGGCATGGAATGAATCTACTCAAAGCATAGAACAAAAGTCCCTAACTGACCATAAGCCAAAAAGGATCAGAAAATATAGTAACACCCATGTCAATATCGCAAGTTTCATTAACAGATTCAGCAACATGACATGTCAAAAACAGATAACGAGTAGGCATGTTTAGGAGCTCAAAGCACTCACTACAGAGCCTTTCATGATAAACTAAGCATACATACATCAAGATGACATGGCATAGAAGACATACATGTCAAGAACAACATCATAGCATACATGGATCAACCACAACAACCTTGGCAAAATTGAATAACATGTAAACAATCTGCCAGGAAACGTTTGATAGCAAAAGTAGAGCTTGATTGACTCAAGCTATGGCACTCCATAATTGCAAACAAGGGCATGGATGGATAGAGCAAGACATGTAGAACAAAACATCCTTACTGAAGTATCTCAAAATATGCATGGATCTCTCGGTAGCATCAAGTTAACATGGCATCAAAATATCAGCAAAACAGAGCTGAAAACAGCAACATCAGGACACCTACTTTGCATGCTTGTGCTAGTCACCACATAGATCACAAAAATACATGGCATACACCCCTGGAAAGATAGCATGGCATATTACAAAACACATGTAGGACTCAAATTCATAGGGTGCACCCATCAATCATAGCAAAAATAACAAAAGTGCAAGTTCTGTTAAGAAACAGAAACTAACATCACATAGCCCTCTTCCAACAGCATTTCAGGCATCAAGATGAGCTCAAATGAAAATGATGCAATGAGATGAAATGATCTACTCTTCGAGGCGAATATTTTGACATATTACACGCGCAAAATGGAGCTACAGATGCAAAGTTATGCTACGTAGAAAAAGCCACAAAATATTCACAGAACTTAAAACTTAGAAGAAATTGAGAGGGGAAGAAAGTCAACGGGAGAATAGATCCGGATCGGGCCGATCGGATCGAGGACGGCGGCGGCGGCCGCACGGAGTTTCGCCATGGGCGAGGAGGAGGAGGCGGGCCGAGACGACGGGCCGGAGGAGGGCGACTTGCGGCGGCGCATGACCGATGGCCGGGCTATGGGCGAGGCGGCGGGAGGCGGCCGGATGGGCGCCGGGCGGCACCGCCGGCGAGGGAGGCGTGAGGCCGGTCGGCCGGGCGTCGAGAAGGCGGAGGAGGCGCTGGCTCGGGCGCTGCTCGGGAGGCCTCGCTGACTGGGCGGCCGCGGCGTGAGGCGGCGGGCCACGTGGCGCTGCGGGCGGGTTAGCGAGCGGCGGCGCGGTGGGGCGGACGTGTCCGGACGGCGCGGGAGTTTTCGTCCGGGCGCAAGGTAGGGGAAGGCTAGGGTTGATCCGGATTTGGAATGGGGGTTGTATAAATAGGCATAGAGGGAGCTAGGAGAGTCCAAATGAGGTGTAGTTTTCGCCCACACGATCGTGATCGAACGACGGAGAGCATGGAAGTGACTTAGATGGGTTATCGGGCTGTTTTGAAGGGGTGTTGGGCTACAACTTAAAAGAGGCCTTTGCGAGAGTGCGGTTAACCGTTGGAGTACCAAACGAGCTCCAAATGACCCGAAACTTGACCGGTGGTCTATCGGTGGTATACCAAGGCCACTTGACAAACCTCGGTCCATTCCGAGAATGTTTAGTACCCGCACACGGAAAAATGTAAAAGGGGCCGCCGGGGGAGATAGGAGTGCCGGATTGCAAAACGGACAACGGGAAAAATGCTCGGAATCGTGAGACGAACACGTATGCAAATGCGATGCACATGATGACATGATATAAAATGCATGACATGGACAAAATGCAAAAACGAAAGACAAGAACCCAACCACGGAGGGAATATCATATCACAATGCCGAAAATGGCAAGAGTTGGAGTTACAAATATGGAAAGTTACATCCGGGTGTTACAACACTCCACCACTACAAGAGGATCTCGTCCGAGATCTAGGACTAAAAGAACTCCGGATATTCGAACGGAGGTGATCCTCGCCCCTGTGTGGCTTCTCGGTCGGAATGGTGTGACCACTTCACTTTCAGGAATTTGATTGACTTGTTGCGAGTCTTGCGCCGGTTTCTTCAAGAATAGCAACGGGGTGCTCATGATAAGAGAGATCTTCTTGAAGGTCAATTTCTTGAAGTTGATAGGGCGCCAGAGTCTTGAAGCACTTGCGAAGCTGTGACACGTGAAACACATCATGCACGCTCGCGAAGTTGGACGGAAGCTCAAGTTGATAGGCGAGATCGCCTCTTTTGCCAATGATCTTGAAAGGACCCACGTATCTAGGGGCAAGCTTCCCTTTGATACCGGCGGCGAAAGTGCCTTTCATTGGAGAGACGCGGAGGTAGACATGGTCTCCGATTTCAAAAGCCACATCACGGTGCTTATCATCATAATAGCTCTTCCGCGCGATTATGCTTTGAGATTCTCACGAATGACTTTGCACATTTCTTACATACGTGATCAAGTCATTGCCAAGAAGTTGTCGTTCACCTGTCTCAGACCAATTAAGAGGAGTACGACACTTTCTGCCATAGAGAATTTTGAATGGGGCCTTGCCCGAACTCGCTTGGAAGCTGTTGTTGTAGGAGAACTCGGCATATGGAAGACAATCTTCCCACTTCATACCGAAAGAAATGACACAAGCCCTGAGCATATCTTCAAGGATTTGATTTACTCGCCGACTTGGCCACTTGTTTGAGGATGGAAAGCCGTCTTTGAAACGAATGTTGGTGCCCATGGCCTTCGAAAAGAATCCCAAAACTTGGAGGTAAAGATGCTGCCACGGTGCGAAGAGATCACTTGTGGAATGCCGTGCAAGGAGACAATCCTCGGAGGTGTATAGCTCCGCCAACCGAGCTGCTGTGATAGATTCTTTGATAGGAAGAAAATGAGCCACTTTAGTAAGCTTGTCAATGACAACGAAGATAGCATCATTTCCACGCTTGGACTTAGGAAAACCAGTCACGAAGTCCATTTCAATATGATCAAACTTCCATTCCGGAATAGCAAGAGGTTGGAGGAGACCAGCTGGTCGTTGGTGTTCTCGCTTTCACTCTTCTGCAGACATCACACTCATTCACGAATTGAGCAATTTCTCGCTTCATTCGAGTCCACCAATATATTTGCTTGAGGTCTGGTACATCTTCGTACTCAGTGATGAATGGATAGAAGCGAATTGTGAGCCTCGTTCATAATGACTTTTCTCGAGATCACCCTTAGGAACCACAATCCGGTCCTCGAAGAAAAGAGTATCTTTGTCATCAATGTGGAAGCACTTGTACTTGGAAATGCCCTTGTCGATACCACGTTTCACCTTTTTCACCATGGTATCCGTTTGAGCCTCACGAATCTGATCTTCCAAAGTAGGAGAGACTATGAGGTTGGCAAGAAAGCCTTGAGGAACAACTTGAATATTCAGCTTGGAAAGCTTCACAAAGATCCGGTTGGAAGGGCTTGAGGATCGATGCGTAAAGAAGCCTTCCTGCTCAAGGCATCTGCAATGACATTGGCCTTGCCGGAGTATATTCAATACTTGGCTTGTACTCTTGAATCATTTCGACCCATCGAGTCACTTTGAGGTTGAGGTTGGTCTGAGTGAAGATATACTTGAGACTCTTGTGATCGGTGAAAATGTCCACTTTCCTTCCCAACAAGAGATGTATCCATGTTATCAATGCATGGACAACTGCCGCCAACTCAAGATCGTGAGTGGGGTAGTTCTTTCCGTTGGGCTTCAACTGGCGAGAGGTATAAGCCACAACTCTCTTCTCTTGCATTAACACAAAGACCGAGACCTTGAAGAGAAGCATCACAGAAAACTTCAAATGGCTTGGATTCATCAGGAGGAGTCAAGACAGGAGCTATGACGAGTTTCTCTTTGAGGGTATTGAAAGCAACATCACACTCAGGAGACCAGACATATTTCACATGCTTCTGGAGGAGTTGGAAAGAGGCTTTGCAATCTTGGAGAAGTTCTCAATGAATCTCCGGCAATAGCTTGCAAGACTAAGAAAACTGCGGATCTGCTTGACATTCTGAGGAGGTTCCCAATTCACAATTGCAGACACCTTCTCGGGATTAACAGCGATGCCCTTGGCGGAGATGATATGACCAAGATAAAGCACTTCATCAAGCCAAAATTCACATTTGGAGAACTTCGCATAGAATTGATACTCTCTGAGCTTGTCTAGCACCAATCGCAAATGTTTGGCATGATCCTTCTTATTCTTGGAGAAGACCAAAATATCATCAAGATAGACCAAGACGAATTCATTGGTGTAGGGGTTGAAGATGAAGTTCATCATCCGAGAGAATGTTGGAGGAGCATTGACAAGGCCGAAAGACATGACAGTATATTCATAAGAACCAAAGCTTGTTACGAATCTGTCTTGGGAATATCTTGTTCACGAATGCGAATCTGATGATAACCCATACGAAGGTCAAGCTTGGAGAACACTTTAGCACCTTTGAGTTGCTCGAAAAGCTCATTGATGTTGGGAAGTGGATACTTGTTCTTGATTGTCTTCTTATTCAATGGACGGTAATCGACGCAAAGTTGGTCCGTGCCATCCTTCTTCTGGACAAAAAGAACACCACAACCCCAAGGAGATGAACTCGGTCTGATCAAACCCAGACGCTCTTGTTCATCGAGCTGCTTCTTCAATTCCTTCAGCTCCTCAGGTCCAAGCTTGTATGGACGCTTGCAACGGGTTCGATGCGGGCTCAAGATCGATAACGAACTCAATCGGCCGATGAGGAGGCATACACGGAAGCTCTTACGGAAAGACATCTTGGTACTCACAAACGACTGGAATCGAGAGATAGCATCCAATTCGCCCTTCTCATTGAGAGAAAACAACCGAATGGTTTCATCACGAAGCGGCATAGATGATCACATCATTAGAAGAGTGAGTCAATTGAATTTCCACAGCAGCACAATCAAGCTGAGCTTTGTCGATAAAGCCCGATCCATTCCGAGAATAAGATCAATATCCGAGTCACCGAGAACAAACGGTTTAGCCAGAAATCTATAATCGCCCATCTTGATAGAAACATCCGGAATCCTTGTTGTAGCCCTCATAGAAGAGGCTGGAGAAACAACTCCTAAGGGTTTTTCCAACATTTCCGAAATGAAATCATGCTTTGCAACAAATGATCTAGACATGAAACAATGCGATGCACCGGTATCAAATAAAACTTCTGCAGGAATATCATTAACTGGAAGATTACCCATAATCACATCAGAAGAATCCTCTGCTTGTGCTGCATTCATCATGTTCACCTTTGCAAACTTGGGATTATGCTTGACCACTGCATTGCTGGAAGATTTCACAGGAGGAGGAGGCGGAAGGCGCCTCTGGTTGAAGCATTTGTTCGCATAGTGACCTTTCTGCTGACACTTGTTGCAAGTCACCTCAGAGAGCGGACGATGGTAAGGAGCACTTGACCTTGGAGCTTGAGAATTAAACTTGTTACGATAGCTTTGGGTTGGGCGGGTGGGAAGATCCACGACCACCTGAGTTCTTCTCACGATAAGGCCGATGAGCGGAGGAGGAGGAAGGTAGAACTTACGCTACTTAGCTGCCACTTGAGAGGAAGAAGAAGACTGAACTGCATCCCTGATTCTCTTCTTAGAAGCCTCACATTTGAGCTGGGCAGCTTCTTGCTTCAGAGCCATGTTGTAGAATTCATCATACTTTTCTGGCTCAAAAAGCACAAGAGCTAATTGCAGATCTTCTCTCAGACCACCTCTGAATTGATAGATCATACTCTTTTCATCAGGAACGTCTTGCTTAGCAAAACGAGCGAGTTTCTGGAACTGGATATTGTATTGATACACAGACATGTTGCCCTGCTTGAGATTGCGGAACTCCTCACGCTTGCTCTCAACAACACTTTCCGGAATGTGGTGAGCTCTGAAATCACGGCCGAACTCATCCCAGGTAATGACACGACCTCCTCTGGAATCTTTGTATTGCTGGTACCACTCAGCAGCTTGGTCCTTGAGTTGAAACGATGCAAACTAGACAAAGTCCTCGTGTCCGACATTGCTACATTCAAAATGCTTGCAGATGTCCACAAGCCAATCGCCGCCGTCTGTGGCCTCGACACAGAAACTGAAAGACTTCAGCTGATTAGCAAGGAACTGACTGAGAGTAGCAAAGTGCGGCTGGTTGTTGCCTTGACCTTGATTTCCTTGACTGCCTTGCCCTTGAGTACGTTCTTGCAGGAGCTGCAAAATCATCTGAGCATTGGCATTGGTGGCTGCCATGATAGCTTGCCAGGCCTCCGGAGGTGGAGGTGGAGGTGGAGGGTTCGACTGATTCCCATCATTGCGTTCCGGATTCTGCCGCGTTGGCGGAGCCATCCTGAAGAGGGTGACATCCGTTAGCACTTGATAGACAAATAGTCAAGTTGAATCAACGGATAGAAATTGCAACATATAGTCTTCACAATAAACATTCGAACAATGATGAACGAATGAATTCCAAAAGTTAATCATCACACGTCCATCAAGGTGAGAAGCCACTTAGATAAAGGTATGAAATCACCATCTGCCTTTGAAACAACTCGAATATCACAACTGAAAACAAAAGATTGGCTTCTAGAATGAGCCGGAACAAACACATGATAGAGATTTCGCCCAAAGTGTTCGTGGTGGGGCCCACACGGGCACGACGTCTGACGGACGTCACGAATGACAAACAAGATGTCCCCGAATCAGCATAGCCAAGGATTCTTTAAGACGCCTCGCGACCACTGTAAATCGACCGTGAATGGGCGGACCACTAGACGTTGAACCCCAATCTCAAATCATACATCTGTCGGAAAGATATCATGTAAGCTACTAGAATTCCCACCTATAAACTCGAAACTTTACGGTTATGCAATCTGGTGTTGGGGATACAGGGATGCAAAATATATCACCCAAACTAACAATACCTAGATCCAAATTTGTATCCATCCGTCAACACATAACCAAGAAACCTTCGAAATCGTGGTACCTCGACCTTGAAAAAACATCCGTTATAATGAGTCATGGCAATACTCGAGCTCGCCCCAAAGATTGGGTTATCGGGTTATCTCACCAACAACTGCACAAAAGAGATTTCGATGTCGGCAAAACTCGGTATTCCAGAATCGCAACGATAAAATTGTGACGACAACACCTCGGAGCTCAACTCCCCGGGACACTGCCACAACCCCTAAATGTCAGGAGGCACCAAGAACAATGTTCTCGTCACAAAACCATCGGAACGATCCCAAGATACCCGCGTGATCCTAAAATTTTTTTTTAG
This sequence comes from Aegilops bicornis, assembly GCA_021605145.1. NCBI lineage: Eukaryota > Viridiplantae > Streptophyta > Magnoliopsida > Poales > Poaceae > Aegilops > Aegilops bicornis. The sequence continues at coordinate 507,244,726 of CM038673.1, forward strand.
TGAAATTTGAGGAGAGAAGAGTCAAAACTCTACGTCAGGATACCTCACCAGAGCGACGAAGGGACTGGGGAGTAAAAAGAATCCTACTCTCCGATATATATAATCCTAAGACTCAAAACATTTTCCATTCTAGACTCAACAACGCCATGACAAACAATCAAGTAGGGGGCTCCTAAGTCGGGAAGGCTCTGATTACCAACTTGTAACGCCCTCGATGCGGCTATATCTCCCACGTGTAGAGGCACGACTTAGAGGCATAACCGCATTGAAAGCAATGTCGCAAGTGAGGTAATCTTCACACAACCCATGTAATACATAAGGGAAAGAGATACATAGTTGGCTTACGATCGCCACTTCACACAGTACATAAATAAACATCCATCATTCGAGTACACTCAAGGTCCGACTACGGAACCAAAATAAAAGAAGATACCCCAAATGCTACACAGATCCCCGATTGTCCCAACTGGCTCCACTATCGATCATCAGGAAAAGACACATAGTAACGACCACGTTCCTCATCGAACTCCCACTTGAGCTCGGTTGCGTCACCGGCACTGGCATCGTCGGCACCTGCAACTGTTTTGGTAGAATCTGTGAGTCACGGGGACTCAGCAATCTCACACCCGCGAGATCAAGACTATTTAAGCTTAAAGGAAGGACAGGGTTGTAAGGTGGAGCTGCAACAAGCGACTAGCATATATGGTGGCTACATTCGCAAAAGAGAGCGAGGAGAGAAGCAAAGCACGGACGTGAAGCTAGTAGCGATCAATAAGTGATCCTGAACTACTTACGTCAGACATAACTCCAACACCGTGTTCACTTCCCGGACTCCACGAGAAGAGACCATCACGGTTACACACGCGGTTGATGTGTATTTTTAATTAAGGTCAACTTCGGGTTTTCTATAACCGGACATTAACAAATTCCCATCTGCCTCATAACCGCGGGCACGGCTTACGAAAGATAATACCCTGCAGGGGTGTCCCAACTTAGCCCATTATAAGCTCTCACGGTCAACGAAGGATATTCCTTCTACCGGGAAGACCCGATCAATCTCGGAATCCCGGACTACAAGACATTTCGACAGAAATAAAACAAGACCAGCAAGACCACCCGACTGTGCCGACAAATCCCGATAGGAGCTGCACATATCTCGTTCTCAGGGCACACCGGATAAGCTAAGCGTACAGGAATCGACGTAATCCAAGTTGCCAAGGAATGGTCCCGCACGGTGCTCTAGCTTGGACCAACGCTCGAAGGAGCACTGGCCCGGGGATTTAAATAAAGATGACCCTCGGGCTCGCGAAAACCCGGGGGAAAAAGGCTTAGGTGGCAAATGGTAAAACCAATGTTGGGCCTTGCCGTACGAGTCTTATTCAAAGCGAACTGTCAAGGGGGTCCCATAAATCACCCAACCGTGTAAGGAACGCGAAATCAACGAACATAACACCGGTATGACGGAAACTAGGGTGGCAAGAGTGGAACAAAACACCAGGCATAAGGTCGAGCCTTCCACCCTTTACCAAGTATATAGATGCATTAATTATAGCAGACATATATTGTGATATCCCCAACAAGTAAACATGTTCCAAAAAGGAACAACATCTCCATGTTCCAACAAGGAACAAACTTCAACTTCACCTGCAACTAGCAACGCTAAAAGAGGGGCTGAGCAAAGCGGTAACATAGCCAATCAACGGTTTGCTAGGAAAGGATGGTTAGGGGCTGACATGGCAATATGGGTGGCATGATATAGCAAGTGATAGGCATCATATCATAGGCATAGCAAAAGAGCGAGCAACTAGCATAGCAAAGATAGAAGTGATTTCGAGGGTATGGTCATCTTGCCTGCAATGTTCTCAGAGTTGTCGAAAGCTTGATCCTCGTAGGCGTTCTCAACAGGTTCCTCGTTCACGTACTCGTCTCCCGGATCTACCCAAATCAAGAACACAAACAAAGGAACCACAATAAATCATGGTGCAATGCACAAGCAACATGATGCAAAACATGACATGATATGCGAGATGTGATATGCAATGCGTATGTGCGCTCCGGAAGGAAAATGATGAACCAGGCATCAACTTGGCAAACCAAGTATGCCACTGGAAAGATGAGATGATTTCGGTTGAAATCGATATAAAGATCACCGGAATCGGATGCACGGTTTGCAAATGACAAGCAAAACAAGAATGGCACAAATCTGCCATTAGCAGCATGATGCCACATAGCAAGCAACAAGAAATTAAGCTACTGCACCTAAACATACCAACAAAGTATATGGCAGTGATCTACTCAAGATGCTTGACAAAATATGAACACTGAGCTACGGCTAAATCACATCATAACAGGTTCAAACAAGCATGGCAAAAGTGCACAAAATATCAGACTGGACATGACAAACAGCATCAGGTAGCCATGTTCAGAGCAAGAAAACTACATGCTACAGGAACTTATAATAGCAAAACAAGGCATGGCATGAATCTACTCAAAGCATAGAACAAAAGTCCCTAACTGACCATAAGACAAAAAGGATCAGAAAATATAGTGACACCCATGTCAATATCGCAAGTTCTGTTAACAGATTCAGCAACATGACATGTCAAAAACAGATAACGAGTAGGCATGTTTAGGAGCTCAAAGCACTCACTACAGAGCCTTTCATGATAAACTAAGAATACATACATCAAGATGACATGGCATAGAAGACATACATGGCAAGAACAACATCATAGCATACATGGATCAACCACAACAACCTTGGCAAAATTGAATAACATGTAAACAATCTGCCAGAAAACATTTGATAGCAAAAGTAGAGCTCGATTGACTCAAGCTATGACACTCCATAATTGCAAACAAGGGCATGTATGGATAGAGCAAGACATGTAGAACAAAACATCCTTACTGAAGTATCTCAAAATATGCATGGATCTCTCGGTAGCATCAAGTTAACATGGCATCAAAATATCAGCAAAACAGAGCTGAAAACAGCAACATCAGGACACCTACTTTGCTTGCTTGTTCTAGTCACCAAATAGATCACAAAAATACATGGCATACACCCCTGGAAATATAGCATGGCATATTACAAAACACATGTAGGACTCAAATTCATAGGGTGCACCCATCAATCATAGCAAAAATAACAAAAGTGCAAGTTCTGTTAAGAAACAGAAACTAACATCACATAGCCCTCTTCCAACAGCATTTCGGGCATCAAGATGAGCTCAAATGAAAATGATGCAATGAGATGAAATTATCTACTCTTTGGGCGAACATTTTGACATATTAGACGCGCAAAATGAAGCTACCGATGCAAAGTTATGCTACGTAGAAAAAGCCACAAAATATTCACAGAATTTAAAACTTAGAAGAAATTGAGGGGGGAAGAAAGTCAACGGGAGAATAGATCCGGATCGGGCCGATCGGATCGAGGACGGCGGCGGCGGCGGCTCGCCGGAGCTCGCCGCGGGCGAGGAGGAGGAGGCGGGGCCGGAGCCGACGGGGCCGGAGCCGACGGGCCGGAGGAGGGCGACCGGCGCGGCGGCGACCGTGGCCGGGCGGCGAAGTTGGCGAGGCGCTGCCGAGGGGCGCTGCCGGCGAGGGAGGCGGCGAGGCCGGTCGGCCGGGCGCCGAGGCGGCGGAGGAGGCGCTGGCTCGGGCGCCAAGGCGGGCGCCCATGGGCGAAGCAGCGGCGGCGACCCGGCCGTAGGCTCTGCGCTGGCTGCTGGGCGGGAGGCGGGCGGCGGCGGGCCACGGGCGCGCTGCGTGTTAGCGGGCGGCGGTGGTGGGGCGGACGTGTCCGGACGGCGCGGGAGTTTTCGTCCGGGCGCGAGGTAGGGGAAGGCTAGGGTTGATCCGGATTTGGAATGGGGGTTGTATAAATAGGCATAGAGGGAGCTAGGAGAGTCCAAATGAGGTGTAGTTTTTGCCCACACGATCGTGATCGAACGACGGAGAGCATGGAAGTGACTTAGATGGGTTATCGGGCTGTTTTGAAGGGGTGTTGGGCTGAAACTTAAAAGAGGCCTTTGCGAGAGTGCGGTTAACCGTTGGAGTACCAAACGAGCTCCAAATGACCCGAAACTTGACCGGTGGTCTACCGGTGGTATACCAAGGCCACTTGACAAATCTCGGTCCATTCTGAAAATGTTTAGTACCCGCACACGGAAAAACGTAAAAGGGGCCGCCGGGGGAGATAGGAGTGCCGGATTGCAAAACGGACAACGGGAAAAATGATCGGAATCGTGAGACGAACACGTATGCAAATGCGATGCACATGATGACATGATATAAAATGCATGACATGGACAAAATGCAAAAACGAAAGACAAGAACCCAACCACGGAGGGAATATCATATCACAATGCCGAAAATGGCAAGAGTTGGAGTTACAAATATGGAAAGTTACATCCGGGGTGTTACACTTTTCTACTAAATACTTTGCTGCAGATATTAAGTTATCCAGGTGTGTTTGAATTGACAACTCAACTGCTAATACTTGAGAATATTCTTTGGCTCCCCTTGTGGCGACTCAATAAATTTGGGTTGAATAATCTACCCTCGAAAACTGTTGCGATCCCCTATACTTGTGGGTTATCAAGTAGCAAACTTAGGATCACATTTCATTCTAGCATTCAGAGATTTTTCCTTATACTTGCATAGTAATCTCTCTAGATCATCTCTATCCTTACAAGCAAGAATATCTCTAGTTGTCTCCTCATTCATAACATAACCTTCCGATACCTAAGGCAATTCATATCTAGGAAGGCTAGTTCTACCAGGTGTTTCAGGAGATTCAGTTTCAAGCTCATCATCAGATTCAACATCACGTTGTGTAACTCTAGCAATTTGTTTAACAAGAAATTCACCAAGTGGCACATCATCATTATCAAACATGGTACTAGCATCATCATAAGAATTATCCATACCAGAAGTAGCATCATCAATAACTTGCGACATATCAGAATTAATAGCATGTGGTGGTGTTGCAAGTTTACTCAAAACAGAAGGTGAATCTAAAGCAGAACTGGATGGCAGTTCCTTACCTCCCCTCGTCTTTGAGGGAAATATCTTAGTCTTTGGATCCTTCAGATTCTTCATAGTGATAAATTGATAATAATCCCAAGTGACTCAACAAATATAGCTATGCTCCCCGGCAACGGCGCCAGAAAAAGGTCTTGATAACACACAAGTATAGGGGATCACAACAGTTTTCGAGGGTAGAGTATTCAACCCAAATTTATAGATTCGACACAAGAGGAGCCAAAGAATATCTGAAGGTATTAGCAGCTGAGTTGTCAATTCAACCACACTTGGAGATTAATTATCTGTAGCAAAGTGATCAGTAGCAAAGTAGTTTGATAGTTTTGATAGCAGTGACAGCAACAACGGTAAAAGTAACAGTGATAGCAGTAATTTTGTAGCAAGCGTAACAGTGATGATAGCAGTAGTAACTTAGCAGAAAATATATAGGATAAATTCGTAAGCATTGGATCGGTGACTTGTTGGATGATATTCATCATGTGACAGTTATAACCTAGGGCGAGACGGCACTAGCTCCAGTTCATCAATATAATGTAGGCATGTATTCCGTAAATAGTCATACGTGCTTTATTAAAAGAACTTGCATGCCATCTTTTGTCCTACCCTCCCGTGGCAGCGGGGTCCATATTGGAAACTAAGGGATATTAAGGCCTCCTTTTAATAGAGAACCGGAACAAAGCATTAACACATAGTGAATACATGAACTCCTCAAACTACGGTAATCACCGGAAGAAGTCCCGGTTATTGTCACTCCGGGGTTACCGGATCATAACACGTAGTAGGTGACTATAACTTGCAAGATCGGATCCAAAACATGGATATAATGATGAATTCATAAACGGTTCAGATCTGAGTTCATGGAATTCGGGCCCAAAGTGACAGGCATTAAGCATAGCAAAGTCATAGCAACATCAATCTGAGAACATAGTGGATACTAGGGATCAAGCCCTAACAAAACTAACTCGATTACATGATGAATCTCATCCAACTCCTCATCGACCAGTGATCCTATGAAGGAATTACTCACTCCCAATGGGGAGCATCATGGAATTGGCGATGGAGAAGGGTTGGTGATGACGAAGAACGAAGATCCCCCTCTCCGGACCCCCAAACGGACTCCAGATCTGCCCTCCCAAGGAAGAACAGGGCTTGGCGGCGGCTCCATCTCGTGGATCATGATAATTCTTTCTCCCTGATGTTTTCTTTGAAAATAGGAATTTATAGTATCAGGGTTGAGGTCTGCGGGGCCACCAGGTGGGTACAACCCACCTGGGCGCGCCAGGAGAGGGGGGAGCGCCCTGGTGGGTTGTGCCCACCCAGGTGCCCCTCTCCGTCAGGTCTTGGCTCCAGAAATTCTTATTATTGATATAAAAAAATCCTCACAAAGTTTCGTTCCATTCCGAGAACTTTTATTCTTGCACAAAAACAACACCATGGTAGTTCTGCTGAAAACAGCGTCAGTCCGGGGTTAGTTTCGTTCAAATCATGTAAATTAGAGTCCAATACAAGAGTAAAAGTGTGAGAAAAAGTAGATACGTTGGAGACGTATCAAGAGGGTTTTGAGAAGTCACTGTAATATATTAGCTTGATGTCGGATAAGTCCTAGATGGTACCTATTGTTGTCCGAAGACGTGTTTGCCTATAGTTTGGTCAAGCCGAACACTAAGCATTTTGAATTTTCTGCATTGAATAGGCAATGCAGTAGCCCCCGAGACACTGGTCGGGTGGCAACACCAGATCAGGGGATTGATGTACCCCTTTAATATTTCTAAATGATATGCCCGAAGCCTAGTAGCCCCCGAGCCTTAATATGGGCACGGGTGGCCGAATTAAGGATCGAGATCTAGAGTAAAATCACAAATTATGTGTAATGATTCTATGTATCCAAGTACTCTACATCAGTAATGCTCGGTTCTGCACTGTACAAAACTTTGCTGACCGACCATCGGCTTCAACCTCTTAGGCAGTTGAGTTAGCGGAAACAAGGCAATCAGATATGCGGGCTTTATAACTTTCACTTAGTCATAGGAGCTTAAAGTTGGGAGGCCAGTTACTAGCCCCCGGTTAGTGTTCAGCGACAGCCAAGGTCAATCCGTAAACACTTCGGCCAATGTTATGAACGGCCCGTCATTTAACACGGGTTGACCTCTTTCGATCTTATAGTTTAACAGAATCATCGGATCGCTCACCAGTTTGCGCTTATTGTGATAGTTAGTTTTCGGCTTTCTCCACTGAGGCGCTTAACCATTTGAGCCGGAAGCACAATCGCAGTGGTTCTCCCTTTGCACACCCAGCCGAACAAAGCGAAGCGTCGGAGGCAAGCACACGAGCCGGGCAATCCAACTATTGACCGAAGACACAATTCAAAACTAATGCATATAAAGCAATGTCCGAGAATGTTTTGCCGAGGACTCCTCGGAGTACCATGGCTTTGGTGGGTTCAGCTTTAGTCTCAGCCCCCCGTTAATATTGCCAATGCTTTAAAGGCGTCTGGCATTGCACTGTTCGGGAACTAGTCCCGATGTGGCGTGTATTTTGTCAACACCGAGGTGTAGTTCGGCGGGAAAGATGCCGAGCTGTGGGTCGGAAAAGATCTCCCGGGTTGAATTAGAATGCAGGGCACCTCGGTCATGAGGATGTCCCACTTCCTGAAGGAAAAACATACAAATATCTAAAAAGTGCCATAAGCTTGAACAGCCAAAAAAAACTTATGTGAAAGCTTGACGTCCGAACTAAATCAAGTCATTTGGTGCCAATCCGAAAATTGGTCTAGAAATTTTTGTGCTTCTGTCACGCATTAATATGACACATCCGATCTCAAGACTTCAAACGGGTCAGCCTTCGGCTTCAACCTCCCTATCCCGAAGGCGGAGCGCGTTTCCAAGGCCAGTTTAGCGAACTAAACCCGAGCGGCTTTAGAGAGAAACAAGGCCATCTGGCGATTTACCGCACACTCGAGTCGAGAAAGGAGTGGTAGAAAAAGACTTTGCAATGACTTAGAAAAAGAACACTTATTATAGAACAACTCATATAAATTTAAGAGCCCCCAGTTAACATGGGAAAGGCAATGTTTTTTAACAAACAACGTATGTGAGCATGGTCGAACCGAACACAAAGTAAAAATTTAAAACTTTGAGCACGAAAGCAACTTAGCTGGTTAATGTGTTCGACATTGATGACGCAGCCCGAGCTTGCGATGGGATGAGGGCCCTGCCCCCAAGCCGGTCCCGAGGTGGTGGAGCGAAGAGCTCGTCACTCCGAAGAGGCGAAATAGCACGACCAATGTGGCGAGGTGGAACCCCCAGTCCGACCGAGGCGATGGAGCATGCCGGCAGTGTGACGCCGAAGTCCCCGACGTGGGTTAATGAAGTGATGACGAAGCCCCCGGTCCAGCCGAGGTGACGTGGTATGTCGGTACGCCAAGGTGACGGCACTGCCCAACCCGGATCATTTACCTGTGCATAGAAAATAGTGTAAGCCAGAGATAATAGTAATAATAAATGAAAATAAATAAATTCATAGCATAATAAATAATTTATGCAAAGTGAGTAATAAAAGAAATATGGCCCGTGTGCCGAATACTCGATGAGGTAGAGCTCTCTCCGTGATGCCGAAGTCCCGAGGCAACCGAACATGTCGGTATGGCAATTCGACCAACAAGGTGATCACACGAGCCGATTTATGCCGATTGGGACGACGACGTCGGCTTGCCGAAGTGACTGCGTGACGCAGTCAAAGTCGATTACCTACACATGTAAAATAGTGCAATCCAAAAAATAATAATATATATATAAATCCTCGCATAGTTGCTTTATGAAAAATAATAATATATATATAAATCCTTGCATAGTTGATGAAGCGACGATCTATCTAGCGCAGGTCGGCAGTCGTGGAGCAAGGGCTGGTTTGACACTAGCGTGACAGTGAAGATTACCTCCGAAAAGGAGCAAAATTCATGAGCATGTGCTCGGAAACAAAAAACAATACCCTAGAGGGAGATTCTTCCAAAAAGGTTGTCCAATATCCCATTCGTGAAGAAAGATGAACTCAGGTCGGATTCGTATTCGCGCAGAAAACAGATCCGAAAAGTGACACACTAATCGGAAGGTTCCCAGAGTTTGAACGGTCGGATCGAGCTGAAATTTTGAGAGGTGGTAGATATAGAAATTCCACAGAGGACGAACGGTTGGATCTTCCAAATAACCTCTAAGCTAGGCTCTGGAAACTACGTCCTAAACTCGTCCAGATTCCCGTCCAGACTCGACAGGCCTCCAGTATATCATAGATTGCCGAAGATTCCTCCATCGGAATGCGACGAAATTTAACAGGGTTGTTGTACACTCAATTCCGCACAATTCCACCGAATCAATCATCAAAGCGACGCTCGAGGAGGCGATGGCAGCGAATGCAGGTTTGCTGTCCAGTAAAACAACACGGTCGCCCGAGGGCAATGTTGACGTTGAGCCCCATCGATGAGTCCTCTATGATCTTGATAGAGATCGGAGTTGATGATGAAGGCCCTCGTCCGAACATAATGATATGAGACAGAGTGTAGTCCTCGGTCGAGCCAAGGTGACTAATCGAGCCGGCGACGAAGATGTCGACATCGACAATAAATCTCGGTTCTGACGTGTAGATCGCGTCGGAGACGATCTGAATTCCCATCGCATCGTGGCGACTACCAGCAGGCTCCCAATGAAAGCACGAATGTCGGTTCTATATCAGGCGTATCTCGTAGTAGGGGTCCTAAGCTAGGCGTCTTGGAGCGATGGTAACATGGACACGGGGTTTTACCCAGGTTCGGGCTCTCTCGAAGAGATAATACCCCACATCCTGCTTTTGATTGTATTGATATGGGTGTAGTACAGAGTACATGTATCTACCACGAGATTATTCTAATGAATATTAGATTGTCTATTGACTAGCCTGGCATTGGTTTATATATGCACTGTAGGCCTAGGGTTTAGAGGAGTCCTTGTCTTGTGTGCCAAGTCTTGTGGAATCCTCCTTGTATATCGGCATGGGCTGCCCGAAGTGGCCCATTAGTGAATCATCATGGGGTTCCCCGGCCCGACCCACTGGTCGGGAGATGATGTGGTGAGTGCCCCCTAGTTCAGGACACCGTCAGGGGCGCCGCACACGGCTTGGAACAATTGATGTGTGTTGTAGGCGCCCCCTCCTCATGTATATATAGGAGGGAGGGGGAGGAGGCCAGCCCTAAGCGCGCCCAAATAGGAGGAATCCTACTTGGGCTCTGATACATCTCCAACGTATCTATAATTTTTTATTGTTCAATGCTATTATGTTATCTGTTTTGGATATTTAATGGGCTTTATTATATACTTCTATATTATTTTTGGGACTAACCTATTAACCCAAGGCCCAGTGCAAATTGCTGTTTTTTGCCTATTTCAGTGTTTCGCAGAAAAGGAATATCAAACGGAGTCCAAACGGAATGAAACCTTCGGGAGAGTGATTCTTGGAACAAACGCGATCCAGAGGACTTGGAGTGGACGTCAAGAAAGAAGCGAGGAGGCCACGAGGCAGGGGGCGCGCCCCCCACCCTCGTGGTCCCCTCGCAGCTCCACCGACCTACTTCTTCCTCCTATATATACCCATATACCCCGAAAACATCCAGGAGCACCACGAAACCCTATTTCCACCACCGCAACCTTACATGCCGTGAGATCCCATCTTGGGGCCTTTTTCCAAAGACTCATGGGAGGGGGAATCGATCACGGAGGGCTACTACATCAACACCATAGCCTCTCCGATGATGTGTGAGTAGTTTACCACAGACCTTCGGGTCCATAGCTATCAGCTAGATGGCTTCTTCTCTCTCTTTGGATTTCAATACAAAATTCTCCTCGATCTTCTTGGAGATCTATTCGATGTAACTCTTTTTGCGGTGTGTTTGTCGAGATCCGATAAATTGTGGGATTATGATCAAGATTATCTATGAACAATATTTGAATCTCCTCTGAATTCTTTTATGTATGATTTGTTATCTTTGCAAGTCTCTTCGAATTATCAGTTTGGTTTGGCCTACTAGATTGATCTTTCTTGCAATGGGAGAAGTGCTTAGCTTTGGGTTCAATCTTATGCTGTTTCGATCCCAAAGGATGTAAAGGGAAACGACACGTATTGTATTGTTGCCATTGAGGATAAAAGGATGGGGTTTATATCATATTGCTTGAGTTTATCCCTCTACATCATGTCAGCTTGCCTAATGCGTTACTCTGTTCTTATGAACTTAATACTCTAGATGCATCTTTGGATAGCGGTCGATGTGTGGAGTAATAGTAGTAGATGCAGAATCGTTTCGGTCTACTTGTCGCGGACGTGATGCCTATATACATGATCATGCCTAGATATTCTCATAATTATGCACTTTCCTATCAATTGCTCGACAGTAATTTGTTCACCCACAGTAATACTAATGCTATCTTGAGAGAAGCCACTAGTGAAACCTATGGCCCCCGGGTCTATTCTCCATCATATAAGTTTCCAATCTATTTTTACTTTGCAATCTTTACTTTCAATCTATACAACAAAAATACCAAAAATATTTATCTTATTATCTCCATCAGATCTCACTTTTGCAAGTGGTCGTGAAGGGATTGACAACCCCTTTATCGCGTTGGTTGCAAGGTTCTTATTTGTTTATGTAGATACGGGGCGACTTGCGTGTAGTCTCCTACTGGATTGATACCTTGGTTCTCAAAAACTGAGGGAAATACTTACGCTACTTTGATGCATCACCCATTTCCCTTCAAGGGAAAAACCAACGCAGTGCTCAAGAGGTAGCAGGATCCTAGTTGGATTCGGCCCCCATATGGCCCATATCTTCTCCTGGGGAGTTCCAGTAACCCCCCTGGTACTCTGATATGTACCTGATACATTCCGGAACACTTCTGTTGTCTGAATACTAACATCCAATATATAAATCTTTGCCTCTCGACTATTTCGAGACTCCTTGTCATGTCCATGATCTCATCCGGGACTCCGAACAACATTCGGTCACCAAATCACATAACTCATATAATACAAATCGTCATCGAACGTTAAGCGTGCGGACCCTACGGGTTCGAGAACTATGTAGACATGACCGAGACACCTCTCCGGTCAATAACCAACAGCGGAACCTGGATGCTCATATTGGTTCCCACATATTCTACAAAGATCTTTATCGGTCGAACCGTTATGACAACATACGTTATTCCCTTTGTCATCGGTATGTTACTTGCCCGAGATTCGATCTTCGGTATCTTCATACCTAGTTCAATCTCGTTACCGGCAAGTATCTTTACTCGTTCTATAATACATCATCCCATAACTAACTCATTAGTCACATTGCTTGCAAGGCTTATTATGATGTGCATTACCGAGAGGGCCCAGAGATACCTCTCCGATACTCGAAGTGACAAATCCTAATCTCGATCTATGCCAACCCAACAAACACCTTCGGAGATACCTGCAGAGCATCTTTATAATCACCCGATTCACGTTGTGACGCTTTGATAGCACACAAGGTATTCCTCCCAGATCCGGAGTTGCATAATCTCATAGTCAAAGGAATATGTATAAGTCATGAAGAAAGCAATAGTAATAAAACTTAACGATCATTATGCTAAGCTAACGGATGGGTCTTATCCATCACATCATTCTCCTAATGATGTGATCCCGTTCATCAAATGACAACACATGTCTATGGTTAGGAAACTTAACCATCTTTGATTAACGAGCTAGTCTAGTAGAGGCTTACTAGGGACACCGTGTTTTGTCTATGTATCCGCACATGTATCAAGTTTCTGGTTAATACAATTCTAGCATGAATAATAATCATTCATCATGATATAAGGAAATATAAATAACAACTTTATTATTGTCTCTAGGGCATATTTCCTTTAGAAAGCACCTCAAAAACATAGTAAACCGGCCTCTGACTTTGTATGTGTGGCCTTCTCGCATTCAACCACTAGGACTACACTGACCACCCTGTTGGTTGCCTCTCAACTCTAAAGGTTATCGGCTACTCCTGGCCGTGACTAAAAGCCAGGCCCTAGAGGATGAGCTCGCCGCGTGAGTCGGCGATGAACTCCTGATTGCCGAAGTGGACAACCCTGCCTATGACGAAGGTTTTGAAGATCTCGATACAGCCCACCGAATTGGCGATGTAGCACATCGAGCCGAACACAAACATCTACCCTGGCGCCAAGACACTGACGTGGATTGTATACCTCATCTGATCTCTGAGCTCGCCTAGCACGTCCTGTTCTTGGAGCGCCACTAACGGAGAATTTTTCGGTAGATCCCTCGATAGGGTATTATGGCTAGGCGAGTAGAGCAGAGAGGGAACATGAGAAGGTTTACCTAGGTTCAAGCCCTCACGGTGGAGGTAAAACCCTACTTCTCGCTCGCATGTATTGACTGAGTATAGGGGTGTACAATGACGATCTAGAGATTAAGTATCAACCCTATGGTTCTTCTCTTATCGGTTGCCTAGCCCCGACTTACATGGCTATTGAGGCCTATAGGTTTACATGGTCTTAGTCAGTTAAGGTTATGAAGGAGTTCTCCTAGACACCGACTTCCTTGTCGTGCACTCCAAGTCCTATGGGTCTTCATGCTATGGGCCTATAGGCCGGTACGACGACCTAAGGCACAAATAGACCAAGGAGGCCATGGGCCGGTTACTGGTATGATGAGGCACCCCTAGCCCTAGGCTGTAACACCATCACCAACCCCGTCTCACACACCGACCTCAATTCCAAATCGCCTATTAAGATTGCCAAACTTTACTCTTCCTCTGTCTTCATCACACATTAATATTGTTCCGCCATAGAAACTCATGATGCGTTTCTACGTTGTCCGAGTGGAATGTCTCGATAAGTTATCTTAATTCTAAGTCCACCATATTGAGGGTGTAAATTTTGTTGGATTTAGAAATAACTTAACCAAATGGAAGTATCTTTCTATTTATCCGATCCTTTTTAAAAGGCTCATTCACATTGTCAGCTCACCCTAATTAATTAAAAATAATACTACCTCTCTCTCAGTTTACAGGGCGTGCGCGTACCCCTAGGTCGTCAATTTGACCAACCTAATACAAGTCATATATTACAAAAAATATACCAACATAAACTATGGAGTTTCTACTTTCAAAGGGTATAATTTTTGTGTTATATAGTTTATATTAGGGTGATAAAATTGGGCAAATATCTGTGCAATCTTGTAAACTGACACTGATAATCTTAGCGTAAGGCCAAAACGTGCTTATAATATGGGACCAAGGGAGTATATTTTGGCTATTTTGCAAAAAAAAAGGTAAAAAAAAGCGTGGAACTTCAGAAGCGTCTGGGGTCTCGACTCCATGTCCTGCTTGTCCCCATATCGCCCAATCGCGAAGAAGGGCGCGAGGGCCGCCGATGTTGGTCTCATGCCGGCCTGCTGCCTCGCCCGATGTTGCATTTCGTTGAAGCCCGCACTCTCTCCGTCCACCCATCAAATCTCCTCGCCGACGCTCCCGGCGCCGATGCCGAGCACAGACGCCACTACACCCATAGGCAAGAGGGGCGGCGGCGGGGGGCAGTATCAGCAGCGGCGGAGAGCTCTAGAGGGAGTAATGTAAGGGGAGTGGCGACGGCGGCGATGGCCTGGGAAGCGGCGGCGCTTCTCAGGGTCTCCGTTCGCTCTGCGCTTGGGGTTAGGGCTGTGGTGGAGTTCGAACATGGAGCAAGGGGCCGAACAAGGCAGCCTCTTGCCCATATTCGCATGGTTAAATTGTGGAGCCCCAAAAATAGCCGGAAGCTTATCTTTGGTGGATTCGGGGGCCTCCATGCTTGGCGCGCGGCATTGCCTCCTCACCATCCCCCTCTCTTTCTCCGCCTGTCCTCCACCAGCCCGGATTCCAGTCCCAAAATCGTCTCCTTTCCCCATCCATCGACGAACTTCTTGAAAAGATGGGGAGGAAAGAGAAGGGATTCATGTGAGGTACTGCAATTTTCTCCGTGGCCTGCTTTTTTATTAGGTTGATTTGCTTGCTCGTTGTAGTTTTCTGTTAAAGCATGATCTGCATTTGTTCAATCTGGGCACAAATTGCATGTAGTATTTGTGCACCTGGATAGAGTGGAGCTTTCTCTTGCTGGAAACTGTCAAATTGTTGCAAGAACCATGCGAAGCTAACAATCTTGCCTTTTATTTGTCGCTATAATTGCTTTTCTTTGTTGTTAACTTCGGCCGTTTCACTGGCCTAATGGGAATTGTTCAGTTGGGCCTAGGACGACCCCTGGTTAGTCCTTTTCAAAAAACATTAACATTCTCGGTACCAATTTTAAGTGCAAGGAAGAATGAGAAATGATAGATGAGGATTGCACACGATATTACATTGTACAGGTTGATGCTTTTCAAACTAAGTGGATGCACAAGCTGGATACGCCAGAGTAGCCCTCAAAAAGTCATGGCGGCTATCGTCTTAGAAACTAAAGTATTTGCAAAATATATGCCTTACCCCAAGTTCATGGAGATGCATAGCTTATCTCGTTTGCCTGGAGGTCAGATGGCCAGCACGCAGTTGACCTGGCAGCTCGGCTAGAGGTGTATTTTTGCCAGCACAAAGGGCCAATTAACAACAAAAATATGAATTGGGCAGACGCTCTGCCATCAAATATATAAATTTGATTAATTCTGTTGATATAAATACTAAAAGTGTTCATGGAGTTTTCTGGTAGAGTTCTACTGCTCTTGTCCTCTTATGAAAATTGACATAAATGGACTTGATATATGGAAAGTGTTGAGCTCATATGAAATTATTAAGATTTACAAGTGTATGCATCCTTTCTGGTTGTCAGTCAAGCAATGCTAACCTACCTCATACAGTTCAAAAAAAATGCTGACCTACCTCATATAACTTTGGTAGTCATGATTCATGAACATATATATCAACATGCTGTTTAATTTGTTAACTTGCTAGTTACTTTTCAGGTACCCAATAGTAATGCTATCCATGATAATTATTTGAACTCACCATCGCGTAATTCCTGCATGCCGTGGGATGGAGGAACTGAATGTTGAAGGAGTGCAGCAAGTGGAGGAACTGAATGTCAAAGGGGTGCAGCAAGAGGAGGAACTGAATGTTAAAGGGGTGCAGCAAGTAGCTGTTGTTCCAAACACCGTCGGCTCACTGGAAAACTTGACTGATTCAAAGCCTCTTGTTTCTGTTGGTTTTACTGAAAGTTCCACAGATGGTCATAACAGACATTTAAGTGAAGATTTAAGTTCGCTTACAATTAATGATATACGTGTGAATGGGGAGGAGAATTGCCACAACCAATCTAAGGGGAATGGTCACAATAGAAATCTCAGTGAAGATATAGGTTCCCTTACAATTAATGAATGCCGTGCAAACAAAGTAGAGGAAAATTGTCATAACCAGCTTGAAGGGAAGGAACAACAACAAATTAGTCGCCATAACTCAACTGAAAGAAACATTTTTAAGGCAGCAGAGATCGCCGAACGTTTCATTCAGGCTCTAGATAATAGAGTTCTTGTTGAAACTGCAGCACCGATTGAATCTGTTAAAGATGCTGTTAGCAAATTTGGAGGGATTCTTGACTGGAAAGAGGTGATGGCTCTTTTTCTCAAATGTTTATTGTACATCTTATTGCCTTGTCTTCGCTCTATAGGCTTATGATTTTAATACCTTTTTCAGAGGCGTAAAAATGTTCAACTCAAACTTGACAAGGTGCGGGAAGAAGGCCCCGAGTACCAGAGAAGATTCATAGCTGAAGAAGTTGAGAAAAGCAAAGTTCTGCAGGAGCTGTGTAGCACCAGGCGGATCATAGAAGGGCTGAAATTAAGCCTGGAGAAAGCACAAACTGAAGCATTGCAAGCACAGCAAGATGCAGAGCTTGCTGAGATACGATGCAAAGAGATACAACAGGGTATTGCTCGCAAAGAGAGTGCTGCAGTGAAGGCAGAGATTGTTCTTGCGAAAGAACGCCATGCGACTGCCTTAGCAGACTTGCAGTCAGTTAAAGAGGAGCTAGAGCAGCTTGAGAAGGAACACGCAGCTTTAATTACACATAGGGAGAGTGCCGAGATTAGAGCACATGAATCCACTGCCGCGTCTCAGGAGATTGAGAAGACCGTGGAGGACCTTACCCTTGGGCTCATATCACTGAAAGAGTCACTTACCTCTTCGCACGCTACCCACATTATAGCAGAGGAGCGAAGAATAAATGTAGCTTTGGCGTATGAGCAAGAAAAGCTGGATTCACAGAATGAGTTGAAGCAAGTTGAGGAGGAGATTCAAAAGCTGAATGGCGATATCTTGGCCAATAAAGATCTTGAGTCTAAGCTAGAAGCTGCTTCTGCGTTGCTGGCAAATCTGCAACGTGACTTTACTGCTTATATGGAAGGGATACTGCCTGAGAAGGAAAGTGAGGTTGGAGAGGAAGTCCGATCCATGGTTGGTGTTCAGATGAAGCTGGCGAAGACAAGGAAAGAGCTTGATGATATGAGGACAAACATCGAAACGGCCAAGGATGAGGTGAAAGGGCTGTGGAATACTGCTGCTGCATTACGAGCTGATCTAGAGAAGGAGAAGGCAGACCTCACAACATTGAAAGATAAAGTGCATCATGCAACAGTTTCTGTCTCGTCTCTCCAGGAAGAACTGAGAAAGACGGCGCGTGAGCTCAGCGTGGTACAGCAGAGAACAGAAGCAGCTAAAATGCCCATAGAGCTACAGCAGGCTACTCAAGAAACACAACGAGCAAAGGCGAAGGCTCGGTCGGCCTGCGATGAGGTTACAAAGGCTAGCGAAGAGGCAGACCGAGCTAAGGCAGATGTCAACATTGTCCAGTTGAAGCAAGAAGCAGTTTCAAGGGAGATACTCGCGGTTAAAGCATCAGAAGAGATCGCAATGGCCTCAGCAAATGCACTTCAAGAATACAAAGAGGAGGGAGAAATAGATCCCCAAGCTGACCGAAGAAGTGACAAGAGCATGATGGTACCACTTGAAGACTACGATGCGTTGAACAAGAGAGCAAAGGAAGCCGAGGACCGAGCTAAGAAGCGGGTTATGGAGGCGGTTGAGAAGATCAAGGAGGCCAAGGAGGGAGAGGTGAGGAGCCTGGATAAGTTGCATCAGCTGACCAAACAGATTGATGAAAGGAGGGAGGCGCTCAGGGAGGCGCATGAGAAATCCATCACAGCACAAGAAAACAAGTTAACAATGGAGAACGAGCTGAGGAAAAGAAGAGCGAAGCACGGCCAACATTACACGGCGGGGGATGCTGATCTTGCGATTCCTGATGTCTGCCTTCTGAATGGCGCATGCTCTTTTGATGCAGCAGGATCGTCCGCTTCTCATACGCAAGGAGGAGACCTGGGTAGAGCTGACACTATCGCGGCAACTGCAGCAGCAGAGCCAAAGGCGCGGAAGTCGTTCTTCCCTCGTTCCATAGCGGCCATGTTCATGAATAGGAAGAAGACGCATTCCAAGTGAACCTCCGTAGTTTGCTAGTAATTTCCTACGGTATGGTTCCTCTGTACATGTATCAAGTAGGTTACACAAAAAAAATTCTTTACACTGATTGTACTTATTGTTCAGAAATGAAATCTGGTTTCGGTCTGAGCTTGTCTCCAACCTTGCAATCTTTTCTCTTTGTCAATGATGAAGCTGTCTTGGTTAGAATCAGAAGCATGCCTCTGAACTTGTTGACAGTGTTTTATTTTCGTCATTTAGCTTGACGATTTGTTATGAGCATTTCTGCCTCGCTGATGGTTTCCAGAGGCATGGAAGGCTCTACTGCTCCCAGAATGCAAATTAAGTCCAAAAAACAGTAAGGCATCAGAGCTGTCTGAGAATTTATAAATAATAAAATGAAATGTGTTGGGTCTATATTCCTTTTGCTTAAAGTAACTACATTTAGCAAAACAGCAACTACTACAGTATTATTTTTGTTTCAACACAAGAGAAGTTCACACAACACCATTGAATCACTCTGCAACCCTTTCCTGCTTGTAAATTTATGGGGTCATTTGAAAAAAACCCGATCAAAATCAGTCGAACAGTTTGAGGCCGTCGCCGACGTCTTCGCAATGCCTGACGTGCCGGAGAACGGCGCCGAGGTCCCCCTTCTTCTTGGCCCTGCAGTCATAGCTCGGCGCCGCGTGGAAGCACGGCTCCATGGACGTCGCCTGGACGCAGGGCGGGTCGGCCGCCGTCTGGTTCCTCGGCGCCAGCAGCAGCCACGGCTTCACCCCGGCGAGGCCGTGCCCGACGTATCCCACGGTGGACCAGCCGCTCACCACCGACACGTCGCAGTAGCTCTGCAGGAACATCTCCACCACCGCCTTCTGGTTGTGCGAGTGGTTCCCGCCGCCGACGCCGACGGGCTGCAGCACGCTGACGGTCTCGCCGGTCACGGTCGCGTGCTCGTGGTACATGGACTTGAGCTTCTCGGCGTACTCCGGGTGCTCCGAGCTGACGAGCACCGCCTTGGACGTCGCCGCCGCCTCATGGGGGACGCCCGGGGTCGTGTCGACCTCCGGCAGGATCTTCTCCTGGCTCGTGCATGCCGAGACCTGCTTGAAGTACTCCTGGAACGGCACGGGGTTCCAGGCGAAGGTGGCGATCTGCAGCCCGATCTTTTCCTGGAAGCCGGCCATGTACGACGTGTAGTACCTCGTGATGAGCGGCCACACCTCGTTGGACGGGTGGAAGAGGTACCTCCCGACGTGGTGGAACGCCGTGTCGCTCGCCGGAAACATCCACCGGAGCTCCTCCTCGAACTGCGGCACCAGGAACAGCCCCGGCGCGAAGTAGAGGTTGGAGCGCAGGATCACCCAGTTGACGTTGCCGAGGGCGGCCTGGTCGTCGTCGCAGAAGAAGAGCTGCTCCGCCTGCTGGTAGTCGTGCTCCAGGTGGACGTACGCGTACGGCGGCAGCGACTCCGCCCGCAGGCCGCCGGCGGTGGGCTGGCCGTCCTTCTTGTTTTTAGCGGCCCGGATGAAGTTGCCGTAGCTGCGGTCGCTGCCGCGGCGGAGCCCCTTGATGCGGTCGGCGAGGAAGCCCCCGGCGGGGAGCTCCCACGTGGCGCCCGGGAAGGGCTCGCAGAAGAGGCCGGCCATGTCGTCGGCGAGCTGCAGGAGGAGGACGCGGCGGGTGAGCAGCGCGTAGAGGAAGGCGGACGCGATGGAGAGCACGCGGTCGCCGATGTGGCCGGAGGTGGGCGCCCACACGAGGTAGCGGCACTCCACGAGGCCCATGCTGTGCGGGGAGGGCAGCTGCATCAGCGACTTCTTGTAGGAGAGCGTGCCCGGGCCGCACTTGCGGTGGAGCGCCTCGTACTTGCGCAGCCGGGACGCCAGGTACGGCGACGGCGAGTGCGGCGACGCCCTGCTGCGGTGGAGGGAGGACGCGTACCGGCTCAGGCAGGAGCCCTCGCTGACGTCCGGCGAGAGGAGCCCGCCGAGCAGCCTGTCCCGGCTCGCCGGCGGCGGCGCGTCCGAAGACTCTGACCCAGCCGTCGCATTCTCTGAAACCATCGTTCATCAATAACGAGTGTGAGTGAGCGAGTGGACATATGCCTCCATGATCATGATCATGGTCATGTGTGAAAATGCAATCGTGTCATGTACCGTGGCGCGCGGTGACGCTGAGGCCCAGATGCCACACGTCGGAGAGGTTGGGGGAGAGCGCGAGGAAGAGCGGCAGGGAGAAGAAGCACAGCACTACGAGCAGCCCGACGAGCCACACGGCGCTCCTCGTGGGCGTGGCTGCTGGTGGCTGCGGCGGCGGCCGGCGGGACACCCGCGTCGCCGGCTTGCTGTCCATTGAAATGATTTCTTCCTTCGCCGCGAGCGCCTTGTGCACGAGCTCAACCGAGTAAGCTCTGACTTTGGGGGCATCCACCTTTTTGCCGCTCGAAGTAACGACGTTGTGTCAGATGCAAACTTCCTTCTTGGTACTAGTAAATTCAGTGCCACTGCAAAAAAGAAGAAAAAAAAGTAAGTAAATTCAGTGCCTCGAGCAGAGTGGCCAGCGTCCTCTGAACCGGACGGCACCTTGGACGTCAACACCGCACTTTGGAAAATTTGTGTGTTGGATGCAAAAAATAGCTAGAGAAGCCGGACGGCACTTTTGAAAGAGAGATCAACACTGCTAGATAAAATGGCAAAAGATAGCAACATTGCTAGCAGGAAACACATACCACATGCCCGCAGAAGAGATCAGAAACCCAAATTAATTAAGCTAAATACATACTGCTCTTTTTTAAAGGAGTTGTGCATTACTTGAGAAATATTGTTGTTGTTACAATTGCAAGAAGATCGAGTCCAGCACGCAGGCTGGAACTGATCCCTGCAAAACCCCACCACACAACTCTCTGTGCAATAATACATGCATACCTGCAGACTAAGCTTCAACAATGAAACTTTGGTCTTGTGTGGTTGATTTTCATCATCCACCGATAGATGAGAAAAAACACATATCACCCAACGTTTATTACAATTTTTTTACCCAAGGAGCATCGCTCCAAATTTTTCGAATGAGAATGGGCAGAGCTCCCGCTGACCATTCAAAAGAAAAACCAACGTTTAACTTCTTGTTACAACACTGATAAACATAGGGTAAGCAGATGAGAATAAGATCAAAGAAGAGAGGGACACTGCTAGTCTGCTATGTGCCATCGCCCCGCGTGGATTATCTCTGCAACAGATTATCTATTGGAACGCAAAAATAGCTAGAGAAGCCGGATGGTACTTTGGAAAGGGTAATAAACACTGCTACATAAATAAAAATGATAAAAGATAGGAACACTGCTATAAGGTATCAGCTAATGGGCAGGAAAGTAGTAGTTACTTCATATAAGGTAGCCTTTACTTCATCACTTCATTTTTGCTGTCTCTTCTGTGTGTATTGGCCAGCTTAGCTACTCCGGTGCCATCATCGCCACTTCAAGCATAGCGCCAATGTAAGTAGATGAAGTAAGATTTCAATATACGCGCAAGGTAAAGAAAGACAGAATGCTGACACAGTTAACTATTTAAACATACGTTACTTTGAAGGGTGAATCAGTATAGTTACCTTGCTGAACTCGAGTGTCGGCTGGTTGGGATTCATGCCGAGCGCCTCCCGGACTGCAGCCTCCGCAGCCTCCACCTCCCCGGGCTCGGGCTTGGACCACCTCCCGACATACACGTGCTCAAGCGAAGAGACGTTCTCCAGGCCGAAATCCAAATCGCCAAACTGATCCAGTGTTTGACGCGCCGAGAACCGTAGCTTGAGGGTTTGGAGCTTCTGCGTGGCTCCCTCGGCAAACCGCAGCTCCATGACGTGACTGGCGACCTTGAGCGTTGTTAGACAAGGGAATGGATGACCGCTGTCGATCAATAACCTGTCTTGTCTCTCTTGTGTGGGCTCCACAACCCATATGTCGAGATAACTCAACGATGGTATGCTCCCAAGGACTTGAAGGTCCTCCACTCGCAGTGTTCTTAGGCCATGGATTGTGAGAAAGGAGAGGCAGGACAGGGAGGACATCCATCTTGGCAGTGCAGAGTTGATGTTGTTGATTAGATGAATGCTCTGAATGTACTGAGGCCGCGGCGACAGATAGTCGCTTCTGGAGTCTGAGCCAAGATGGGCACTGATTATTTTTATCGTTTTGAGATTGACCAGATTCGAGAGACACCGGCAGAAAGGTCCCTCGTAGCTCTCGTTCCATTCATCGAAACTGATGAGAAGGTTTCTCAGTTTCGTCAGCTTCCCTACATCATGCAGCATGGATGGAGACGTTATAGTGGGGATAACTGGAAAATCTTGCAAGGATTTCAGATCGCTAAACTGATCTGGCAGTTTGGTCCGCCTGTCAATATGCAGGTACACTAGCTGCGTTAGCCGGACAAATTGCGGCGGCAACACTTCTATTCCAGTCTGACTTATGTCCAGTACCTGCAAGAACTGCAGATTCCCGATCTCTTCTGGGATCTCAGTTATCGATGTATTGCACAGCCGTAAATATCTCAAGTGAAGCAGATTGCACATAATCTTCACATGATGATTATCCACATTCAGGCAGTAACTTAAATCCAATTCACGTATGACTGGAAAGCTTGAGAGGGCTGGCAGTAAGCTGATATCTTGCCTGAAAACAAAAGTGACCTCACATGAGACAAGCTCATGGTTGCCAGCTTCTTTAAATCATCTTCATTTCTGTTTTGTACAGATAGTCGATGTATCTTACTTGATGCAGACACAGGCTGCAGACCACCTACTGTTATTAGGAAGTTCTCTTCGCTTGAAAGGGAAGTGATGAGGTCAAGCACCATATCGTGTACACGACATGCGCTCGCTTTATTACCACTCCCGATATCTACAGGTTGAATCAAGCTTTTGTTAATCAGCTGAGCAAAGTATTCCTCTCCTACTTCATACAAGCTCTTCCCATGCTCTTCCTGAACAAAACCTTCACCAATCCATTGCCATATCAAATCTTCAGCAACAATGGTATAATCCTCTGGATACACACTGATAAACAATAAACATGTCTTCAGATGTGCAGGTAGGTCGTAGTAACTCACTGATAATACCCTTCTCATGTCCTGCATATCAGAACTATCTTGTGGCCCGGAACCCATAGATTGGTACACCTTGGGCCGATCATTTCCTCTTTTACTAGCTAGCATACTAGCTGTTGTCATTATAGCCAATGGTACTCCACTGCATCTCTTTAAAATGTTCTCAGATACTTCAGCTAATTGAGTAGGAGGGTACTTGTCTTCGATACCAAATATTCTTTGGTGAAATAACTTTCTTGAGTCGATAGGAGAAAGAGGCTTTAGGTCATAAACACTACCAACTTGTTTGGCAACATCAAGAATACGAGTTGTTATGATTATTCTACTTCCACATCTGTTCTCAATGAAAGCATGTTTGATTGTTTTCCATACAGAAATGTTCCATATGTCAACAATCACAATGAAATACCTACAAGAGGATACCGAAGGACCATACATTAGTAACCTATATGCGAACTTCTCTATTTTCGAGTGCACACAAGTGAAAGCATATCAACAGAAAGGAAACAAGGGAGTTAATTGTGATGTACTCCCTCCATCCGGAATTACTTGTCGCAGAAATGGATGTATCTAGGCGTATTTTAGTTAATACACCCATTTTATCCATTTCTGCGACAAGTAATTCAGGACATAGTGAGTATTATCAGTATTTAGTCAACCTCTAATTGCTTAGACATGAGCCTCCGAGTTAGAACAAAAGAAATTAGAAACATCAGAATAATGAAGATACAAACTGAGGAAACAAAACATATCATCTTTCTAGAATTGGATCCTCTTATTCATGGTTAAATTAGAAGTAATTCGTGCTTAAGGGATTATATGTTATTTAAAATATCATATTAGTAAAGGATCATACCTTAAGAATGATAAGAACACTCAAACCCTGTGACTTGCTTATTTGGGTGATATACTTATGGACTGAATGTCTTTGATTAGAAAAGTGTCAAGCAAATATTAGATATATCCACCAATTAACTACTTATGTAACATGGAATAGCTCTGTAAAAACTTTAAGTCTAGTTCGACTCCTGTTGTTCAAACAATTGAGCAAACATCGATGACCTGCTAAACTCGTAAAGTTTGACCACTTCAATAGTACGGTTGATGCTAAGATCTATACCTCTTGTTTAGAAGAAGATCTCTTAGCTCGCTGATGAGCTGTGCTTCGCCCCACATCGCTTCATTGATGTTACTATACTTGTGCTTGTCAAGTTGATGAAGAATGTTCTTGAAAATCTTGTCAATGTTCGGATTAAGAGACACGGAAACAAAAGCCCCACAATCGAATTGTGATTTAAGCTTTTGATACACCGCATTAGCAAGAGTTGTCTTGCCTAATCCCCCAAAACCAACAATGGAGACTATCTTCAGCTGCTGCTTAGACCCCTCGCCCACCTCCTCGGTCATCGTCTCGACTAGCTCTTGGATCTTCTCTTCGGTGCCAATGAGCTCTGTCTCCTTTTTGTAGAGAGCTGACAGGCGAAGGCTATCAACACTTGTGACAACAGGCTGTTCAACAGCTTTGTCAACCTTGTACCTATCGCGCCGTGCACTGACCTCCTGGATGCGTCTCTTGATGTGTTTGACCTCAGTGCCGATCTTGTGGCGCGTCTTGGCCCTCGTCAACAGGTCGATGCTCCTGTGGATGAAACCCATGAAGCTCTGCGCCTTCTCCTCTGCACGGCCGTCGAGATGCACCATGAATTTGTCGACGCTGTCCTCAATTTCGTATGACAGGTCCTTGACATCCTTGGCCCAAAACTTTACAAGTTTACTAGGTGGGTGGTCAATCGGGGCCTCCGAAACCTCTATGAGAGCAGCCTCCATTCTCTCCAGCTCGGCCGTGAGAAACAGGATCTCGCCCCTGACCTTCCTGTGCAGGTTGTACTCGTCCTTGAGCATGCTGCCCAGCTTGGGCAGGAGGGTGCTCATGGCCCCCGTCACGACCTCCATCTTCGACTGCTACCTCGCGCTGCGTTGTGCGCAGGCCGCCCTTCTGGAGCACCTCCTCCGCGGCTTCAGAGTTCAGGGGGGAAGCTGCAAAATCCAAGGACGAAACCCCGAAATCAAACCATGGGGACAGGAGCACAGGCGCAACGGATAACACGGCGATCGAAACCACCGGACCTGTGGCAAGTCAAGCGGCGGTCGCGACTCCTGGGAAGCTCGCCGGCCTGCTTGCGAAACTATCGGCGACGACGGCACACACGGTAGCACGAGGACATGGGTGGTCCGTGAGTGGATTGGTGGGTGGGAGGATGCAGGGGATGGCAATAAATGGAGCCGAGCGGGAGGGTACCTTACCTACCTACATCACCGGAGGAAAGTCGTCCCGCGGTGGAGACGCGCGCGCGAGCAGTGCCGCCGACGGCGACCGCATGGTGCGATCCGCCGGCCACCTCTCCGGCGGTGGGTCCAATCCTAGGGGCTAGGGCCCACCACCCAATGAGCCAGCCAAGTGATGAGTGACCTCCCAAAGTCTCACTCATAGTCAAGTTTGTCTTTTCTTTTTGAGGGTGTCAAGTTTGTTTTTTCACTAGGTGGAAACACGAGAGAATAGTCCTGACCGAGAAAGACTTGGGATATTTATCTTGCGGCCGTGAGAGGAAATATGAAAAAAAAACAGAAATTACAGAAATTTTTATGCGAAAATGGAAAAAACGGAATGATATTTCCAATGAAACAGACGTGAAAATGAATATAAAATTTTCGCTTTTACTATAGGCCTCCAATTTGAGGCCGAACTTCTACTATCATACACATACTTAACTGACCGTGTATCATTAACAAAGGATGATGCTTACAAGCGACACGTGACTATACAGATCATTCGCACACACATTAATAAACAATTATATGCATTCTAAATTAGGAGAAACAATCGTCTAGTTATCTACTTCTTGTGACGCTCCCGTCACTGCTATGTGGCTCGATCCCTCGTCTGGGGCAAGAAGAAGACACTTCTTCATGTCAACGACACGCCTGTACATCTCGTAACTTGTGTACGCGTCCTTGGCCGCATACTTGACGTGTTGTTCATCCAGTCTCTGATGCCAGACACTGTGCAGGCGTTCTTGTCCTTCTTGCTCTCATCCTTCATCTTCATGTAGTAGGGGTCGATGATGGCCGAGGCGAGGTCAACCAGGGAGTTCTGTTTGTTGTCGTCGTTGCCCCAGACCTTGTAGTGGTCCTGGATTTTGACAAGATTCTGGCATTTCAAGCCCAAAACCATGATCGCTTTTAGATCGTTGGTGGTGTCCACCGTAGCGAAACTGTAGTCGGAGCTGTTGATAAACCCGGAGAAACGCTCTCGAGGCCTTGTGGCCAGGTGGTAGTGGTAGACGAGGATATCATGTCGCACGCACAACTGGGCGACGACAACCTTCTGATCATGCCCGACACGACCGATGGTGAACTTGAGGTCGAAGCTGACCACTTGATACTTGTCCTCAGCAATCAACTGCTCCATAGGATGTCCAAAAGTTGACCAGGTTCGACGCGGCTCTCACTCGTTTCATATCGCGACTCGGAGTGAAGGCCATGCCCCTTTACAGGCTACTCAAGATATCCAATACCTTCTATTGGACCACAGAAGCTCAAGCCACCCGTGACGACTTGAAGAAAATTGTATCCTCACCGCTAGTATCGGTCGCTCCACTGAGAAAAGGAGCCGATATTGCTAATTGTCAACGCCATCTTGGTGGTGGAGAGATCGGAGCACATCAACAGGTTCTTCAATCTCTAGACACTTCTTCAACACTTCGAGCTTCATGAAGGCGTTGAGGACTCCATTGCTCGGAAACTCACTGTTGGCTCGTGCTATTATGCTAAGTTGGACTGCCGCACCCAATTCGCTCGTATCACACCGACTATATTCAAACATGTCATTTGGAGCCTTTGGCACTCCAAATGCAAGCTGTTCGCATGGCTAATCATTTAAAACCGGGTTTGGTGACCGACTGGTTGGCCAAGCGGGGTTGGCCAAATTGTGGGGTGTGTCAACTTTGGAAGTGGGGTATTCTTTACACTTAAGTTTCTGCCGACACTTTATGGTCTAAATTCTTGTTGATAAATTATTTATCCTCTCCTTGGACATTAGCAATGGCATTAGTTGTACTACATGATGAACTCATGTTGATTTAGAATACACTCCGGCGTATGCTCCTGCTCACTCATCAGCCCGATCAGTTGTGTTGGAAGCTTACTAGATCTGGTGAATTCACAGTCAAGTCGATGTACATTGATGTCATCAATTCTAGTGTTATTCCTAGTTTCAAACATGTTTGGAAAGTTAAGGTTCCACTGAAAATCAAAGTGTTTATGTGGTTTTTACATAAACAAGTCATCTTAACGAAAGATAATTTGGTTAAGCGCAACTGGACAGGCTCTACTAGGTGTAGTTTCTGTGAACGGGATGAATCTATCCAGCACCTTTTCTTTGATTGCCCGTTGGCGAGGGTGTTGTGGCGCTCGGTGCAAATTGCCTTTAACATTACTCCTTCGAATTTGGTCAGGTCATTATTTGGAACGTGGCTTGTTGGGATAGAGTCCGAAACAGCTAGATAAATTCGCGTAGGAGCATGTGCGTTGTTATGGGCAATTTGGAACTGCAGAAATGATTTGGCTTTTAACAGAACAACAACTATTCATTTTTTGCAGGTTTTATTCAGACTCGCCTAATCCGTATGTGGTCCTTACTCACTCCGACGGAGGCCAGGGAGCGTTTGGTTACTGGATCTGTCCGGTGGGAGATGATAGCGCGGGATATCTTCAACCGGTTTGGATGGCGGTCATGTAATAGAATAGGCGATTAGTTTACTTATTTATCGTATGCCAGCAGGTTGTGGCTTTTGGGCCTTCTTTGTTTTTGTAGCTCTTTGTGATCCAGCCTTTATTTCTTTTGCAGACTGCAAGACCTTGTTGAACTACTTTTTTATTTATAAATGTGGTCGTATGCATCGTTCTGATGCAGAGGCCGGGAAGTCCCCCCTTTTCGAAAAAAATAAAAAAATGCTCCTGCTCATAATTCGGAATCTTTGGCTCGTGAAACTACGGTCCTTTGAAGAACTATTTACAGTTGCTTTAGATATTTTTTTTCAATTTTTATGTTTCTTATTGGGTGAAAAAAATCAATTACTTATTGGAGCAACTATTTTTTTTGCGGGGTAAAATATTGGACCAACTATACATGTTTAAATTTACCTTTATTCTGTATTGCAAGGAACACATCTAATTCAATATGGTAATATTAGTCATAGTTTCACTTGCACCAAAAACCAGGACGAAGTCATGTCGATTTAGAACACACTCAAGCACATGCTCCTGCTCATAATTCGGAATCATTGGCTCAGTGAAACTATGGACCTTTCAAGAACTATTTACAATTGGATTAGAAATTTCTTAAAATTTTATGTTACTTATTGGGAGAGAAACTTCAGTTACAAATTTCCAAGCAAGGTACTTTTATTAGTAACTCTCTTGAGGTGGAGCATATGAGATCGATCATCCCGTCGAAACTATCCAAGAGTATTTGGAAAGTAACTGATCTGCGAGTATTTGGAAAGCAACTGATCTGCAGTGTCAGTTCATCTAAAGATTGAGTAACTGATAACTGAAATTTGTGATGGGAAACGTTTAACAGCGGCGCGCCGGCGCAACATTTTGGCCGACTGCGTCCACGCGCACATGCTCCCCGCTAATCACAATACAACACGTAAGGGTGGGTGGGCCACTCTTGGAAAGACACGAAACTGCCTTTTCTTCTTCACATGTTCGTTATCCTCTCCTGGTACTGCGCTTCGTCCACAATTAATTCCATCTCATACCTCTCGCCTCCCCTTCTCCCATGAGCGTCAACGCACAAACGACGTTGCCGCTGTTCTGCAGGACCGTCGATGTCGACCCCTTCCCACCGTTTTTTGCTGCAAACACCAACTACAGTTGGAAGCGGCGAGCTCTGGTGTTGCCATCGGCTACGCCGGCTGCTGGAACCGGCAAAATAAAAGCTGCAACCGGCAACCTTTTTTGCTAGGTCAATGCTACGTCTTGAGCTTGCGTTGGTTTTCCCCGAAGAGGAGAGGATAATGCAGCAGAGTAGCGTAAGTATTTCCCTCAGTTTTTGAGAACCAAGGTATCAATCCAGTAGGAGGCCATGCGCAAGTCCCTCGTACCTACACAAAGCAAATAACTCCTCGCAACCAACGCGAATAGGGGTTGTCAATCCCTTTACGGTCACTTACGGGAGTGAGATCTGATAGAGATGATAGATAATATTTTTGGTATTTTTGGTGTAAAGATGCAAAGTAAAATAAAAGGCAAAATAAAAAAGCAAAGCAATAATAAAGCATAGGAAGATTAATATGATGAGAATAGACCCGGGGGCCATAGATTTCACTAGTGGCTTCTCTCAAGAGCATAAGTATTTTACGGTGGGTGAGCAATTCTTGTTGAGCAATTGTGAGAATTGAGCATAGTTATGAGAGTATCTAGGTATGATCATGTATATAGGCATCACGTCCGAGACAAGTAGACCGACTCGCATCTACTACTATTACTCCACTCATCGACCGCTATCCGGCATGCATCTAGAGTATTAAGTTAATGAAAGCAGAGTAACGCCTTAAGCAAGATGACATGATGTAGAGGGATAAATTCATGCAATATGATAAAAAACCCATCTTGTTATCCTCGATGACAACAATACAATACGTGCCTTGCTGCCCCTCATCCTTTGGGAAAGGACACATAAGATTGAACCCAAAGCTAAGCACTTCTCCCATTGCAAGAACTACCAATCTAGTTGGCCAAACCAAGCGGATAATTGAAGAGACTTGCAAAGATAACCAATCATACATAAAAGAATTCAGAGAAGATTCAAATATTGCTCATAGATAATCTTGATCATAAACCCACAATTCATCGGTCTCAACAAACACACTGCAAAAAGAAGATTACATCGAATAGATCTCCATGAGAGAGGGGAGAACATTGTATTGAGATCCAAAAGAGAGAAGAAGCCATCTAGCTACTAACTATGGACCCGAAGGTGCAAGTAAACTACTCACACTTCATCGGAGAGGCTATGATGATGATGTAGAAGCCCTCCGTGGTGGATTCCTCCGACGGAGACTCCTAACAGGCCCCAAGATGGGATCTCGTGGATCTGAGAAAGTTGCGGCGGTGGAATTAGGTTTTGGCTCCGTGTCGATCTATTGGAGTGCGTGAGGTATATATAGGAGGAAGGAGTGCGTCGGTGGAGCCGGGGGCCCACGAGGCGGGGGGGCGCCCTAGGGGGCGCCCTCCACCCTCGTGGCCGCCTCCCTCCTTTCTTGACCGAGGGTCCAAGTCTCTTGGATCTTATCTGATGAGAAAATCACGTTCCCGAAGATTTCATTCTGTTTGGACTCCGTTTGATATTTCGTTTCTTCAAAACACTGAAATAGGCAAAAAAAACAACAATTCTGGGCTGGGCCTCCGGTTAATAGGTTAGTCCCAAAAGTAATATAGAAGTGGAAAATAAAGCCCAATAAAGTCCAAAACAATAGATAAATAGCATGGAGCAATCAAAAATTATAGATACGTTGGAGAAGTATCAGTCGACGACGGTGGTCTCGTGATGTGCTGGAACCAGCCAAAAAAGCTGCAACCGACAAAAAGGTTTGCCACAGCCGCGCGCGATGGGATGCAACCGGCAAACTAGTTTGCCATTGGGGGCGATGGTAGTGCCGCCATGGGCTGCATCCGGCAAACCTACGGCATCAACGGGGGACGCATTTTTTGCTACGACCGGTGGTGCAAAAACTTCAACCATGAAAAAGCTTCAACCGGTGGTGCAAAAGCTTCAACTGACGGAGGAAAAAGCTTCAAGCGGCCTAGGGGGGAGCTTCAACCAGTGAAAAAGCTACAACCATAGTGTGCGGAGCTGCAACTGTGAAGTGTTTTTGCTGGAACCGGTCACCGCGGCGAGCATGACGGTCACCACGGCGAGCACGACGGTCACCACGGCGAGCTAGAAACCATGGGGGCGGTGAGCTGGGACTGTTGTCGGAGGTGCTCCAACCCGCTGTTTCTGTGTGTTAGAACTATGACTGCGGCAAGTTGCATTGGCCACCAAGGCAGAGTTGGAACCATGGTCTCGCCTGCGCGAGCTGGAATCGCGGTCGAGAAAAGATCTAACTGTAGGTATGTTTTGCTGCAAGGTTTGGATCAGTGTTTGATGACCCTCAAGTATAGGGGATCAATTGTAGCTCTTTTTGATAAGTAAGAGTGTCGAACCCAACGAGGAGCAGAAGGAAATGACAAGTAGTTTTCAGTAAGGTAATGTCTGCAAGTGCTGAAACTGTAAGTAGCGAGTAGTTTGATAGCAAGATAATTTGTAACGAGCAAGTAACGATTGTAGCAATAAGTATGCAGCAAGGTAGCCCAATCCTTTTGAGGCAAAGTACAGGCCAAAACGGTCTCTTATAATAAGCAAAGCGTTCTTGAGGGTACACGGAAATTTCATCTAGTCACTTTCATCATGTTGGTTTGATTTGTGTTCGCTACTTTGATAATTTGATATGTGGGTGGACGGTGCTTAGGTGTTGTTCTTACTTGAACAAACCTCCTACTTATGATTAACCCTCCCGCAAGCATCCGCAACTACGAGAAAAGTATTAAGAATAAATTCTAACCATAGCATTAAACTCTAGGATCCAATCGGTCCCTTACAGAATATAGAGCATAAACTGGGGTTTAAGTTTCTGTCACTCTCGCAACCCACCATATATTTACTACTCCACAATGCATTCCTTAGGCCCAAATATGGTGAAGTGTCATGTAGTCAACGTTCACATGACACCACTAAGGGAATCACAACATACATACTATCAAAATATCAAACACATATCAAGTTCACATGATTACTTGCAACATGATTTATCCCGTGACCTCAAGAACAAAAGTAACTACTCACAAATAATCAACTTGCTCATGATCAAAGGAGTATTAATATGCATAATGGATCTGAACATATAATCTTCCACCAAATAAACCATATAATAATCAACTACAAGATGTAATCAACACTACTAGTCACCCCCAAGCGACAATCTATAGTTCCGATAACAAGATTGAATACAAGAGATGAACTAGGGTTTGAGATGAGATGGTGCTGGTGAAGATGTTGATGGAGATTGGCCTCCCAAGATGGGAGAGTTGTTGGTGATGATGATGACGATGATTCCCCTCCGGGAGGGAAGTTCCCCTGCTAGAATCGCACCACCGAAGGGCAAAAGTGCTCCAGCCCAAGTTCCGCCTCGAGACGGCGGCGCTCCATCCCGTAAGTCCTCTCCTTATTTTTTTTCTAGGTCAAAATGACTTATATACCAGAAGATGGGCACCGGAGATGGGCCGAGGAGGCCACAACCCACCAGGGCGCGCCTGGGGGCTGGCCAGCGCCAGGTGGGTTGTGCCCACAGTGGGCCCCTCTGGTGTTTATTGGCTCCAATATTTCTTAAATAATCCATAAAAATCTCCGTGAAGTTTCAGCTCATTTGGAGTTGTGCAGAATAGGTGGACTGACGTAGCTTTTTTAGGTCCAGATTTCCAGCTGCCAGAATTCTCCCTCTTGGTGTGTACCTTGCAAATTATGAGAGAAAAGGCATTAGAATTACTCAAAAAGCTTTATTATGGATAAAAATATTATAAATAACAGTAAGAAAACATGATGCAAAATGGACATATCAGTGTTTTTTGCTGGAACTATGGCTGCTCGGCGAGGATGGCAAGCGGCAGCGAGCCGGCGACCTTCGATGCACATGATTACTTTGTAAGGATATTGCTGAAGGAAATATGCCCTAGAGGCAATAATAAAGTTATTATTTATTTCCTTATATCATGATAAATGTTTATTATTCATGCTAGAATTGTATTAACCGGAAACATAATACATGTGTGAATACATAGACAAGCAGAGTGTCACTAGTATGCCTCTACTTGACTAGCTCGTTAATCGAAGATGGTTATGTTTCCTAACCATAGACATGAGTTGTCATTTGATTAACGGGATCACATCATTAGGAGAATGATCTGATTGACATGACCCATTCCGTTAGCCTAGCACTTGATCGTTTAGTATATTGTTATTGCTTTCTTCATGACCTATACATGTTCCTGTAACTATGAGATTATGCAACTCCGTTTACGGAGGAACACTTTGGGTACTACCAAACGTCACAACGTAAATGGGTGATTATAAAGGAGTACTACAGGTGTCTACAAAGGTACTTGTTGGGTTGGCGTATTTAGAGATTAGGTTTTGTCACTCCGATTGTCGGAGAGGTATCTGGGCCTTCTCGGTAATACACATCACATAAGCCTTGCAAGCATTACAACTAATGAGTTAGTTGTGAGATGATGTATTACGGAACGAGTAAAGAGACTTACCAGAACGAGATTGAACTAGGTATTGGATAAACGATCGAATCTCGGGTAAGTAACATCTTGATGACAAAAGGAACAACGTATATCGTTATGCGGTTTGACCGATAAAGATCTTCGTAGAATATGTAGGAACCAATATGGGCATCCAGGTTCCGCTATTGGTTATTGACCGAGAATGGTTCTAGGTCATGTCTACATAGTTCTCGAACCCGTAGGGTCCACGCTTAACGTTTCGATGACAGTTCATAATGAGTTTATAAGTTTTGATGTACCGAAGGTTGTTCGAGTCCGGATGTGATCACGGACATGACGAGGAGTCTCGAAATGGTCGAGACATAAAGATTGATATATTGGAAGCCTATGTTTGGACTTGGAAAGGTTCCGAATGAAAACAGGAAGTTACCGGAACACCGGGGGGTTACCGGAACCCCCCGGGGGGTCAATGGGCCTTAATGGGCCATAGGGAGAAGAGGAAGGGCAGGCCGCGCGCCCCCCTCCCCCTCTAGTCCGAATAGGACAAGGAGAGGCGGCGCCTCTTCCCTCTTCCCCTCCCAATCCTATTCCAACTAGGAAGGGGAGTCCTACTCCGGTGGGAGTAGGACTCCTCCAGCGCCCTTGGGCTGGCCGCACCCCTTGCTCCTTTATATCTGAGGCAGGGGCCCCAGACACCTAAGTTGATCTACGGATCGTTCCTTAGCCGTGTCGGTGCCCCCTCCACCATATTCCACTTGGTTATATCGTCATGAGCTTAGGCGAAGCCTGCGCGGAGAAGTTATATCGTCGCGGAGCTTAGGCGAAGCCCTACGTCGGTGGAGCATAATTATCGTCACCACGCCCGTCGTCTTGTGGAACTCATCCCGACACTTTCTGGATCGAGTCCGGGATCGTCATCGAGCTGAGCGTGTGCGAGAACTTCGGAGGTGCCGTCGTTTGGTGCTTGGATCGGTCGGATCGTGAAGGCGTCTGACTACATCAACAGCGTTGTTATAACGCTTCCGCTTTCGGTCTCACGAGTGCGTGGATAGACACTCTCCCTCTCGTTGCTATGCCATCACCATGGTCTTGCGTGTGCGTGGGAAATTTTTGAAATTACTCGTTCCCCCAGCGATGGCATCCGAGCCTGGTTTTATGCGTTGATGTCATATGCACGAGTAGAACACAAGTGAGTTGTGGGCGATATAAGTCATCTTGCTTACCAGCATGTCATACTTTGGTTCAGCGGTATTGTGAGATGAAGCGGCCCGGACCGACATTACAGCGTCGCTTACGCCGAGACTGGTTTCACCGCTTGAGCACTCGTTGCTTAAAGGTGACGGCGGGTGTCTGTTTCTCTCACTTTAGTTGAACCGAGTGTGGCTACGCCCGGTCCTTGCGAAGGTTAAAACAGCACCAACTTGACAAACTATCGTTGTGGTTTTGATGCGTAGGTAAGAACGGTTCTTGCTCAGCCCGTAGCAGCCACGTAAAACTTGCAACAACAAAGTAGAGGGCGTCTAACTTGTTTTTGCGGGGCATGTTGTGATGTGATATGGTCAAGGCGTGATGCTATATTTTATTGTATGAGATGATCATGTTTTGTAACCGAGTTATCGGCAATTGGCAGGAGCCATATGGTTGTCGCTTTATTGTATGAAATGCAACGCCATGTAATTGCTTTACTTTATCACTAAGCGATGGCGATAGTCGTAGAAGCAATAGTTGGCGAGGCGACAACGATGCTACGATGGAGATCAAGGTGTCGGCGCGGTGGCGATGGTGATCATGGCGGTGCTTGGCGATGGAGATCACAAGCACAAGATGATGATGGCCATATCATATCACTTATATTGATTGCATGTTATGTTTATCCTTTATGCATCTTATCTTGCTTTGATTGGCGGTAGCATTATAAGATGATCTCTCACTAAAATTATCAAGAAGTGTTCTCCTGAGTATGCACCGTTGCGAAAGTTCTTCGTCTTTGAGACACCACGTGATGATCGGGTGTGATAGGCTCTACGTTCAAATACAACGGGTGCAAAACAGTTGCACTGCAGCGGAATACTCGAGTTAAACTTGTGAGCCTAGCATATAACAGATATGGCCTCGGAACACGGAGACCGAAAGGTCGAGCGTGAATCATATAGTAGATATGATCAACATAGTGATGTTCACCATTGAAACTACTCCATCTCACGTGATGATCGGACATGGTTTAGTTGATTTGGATCACGTAATCACTTAGATGACTAGAGAGATGTCTGTCTAAGTGGGAGTTTTTAATATGATTAATTGAACTTAAATTTATCATGAACTTAGTCCTGGTAGTATTTTGCAAATTATGTTGTAGATCGATAGCTCGCGTTCTTGCTTCCCTATGCTTTTATATGTCTGTTTTCATATGTTCCTAGAGAAAAATTATGTTGAAAAATGTTAGTAGCAATGATGTGGATTGGATCCGTGATCTGAGGTTTATCCTCATTGCTGCACAGAAGAATTATGTCCTTAATGCACCGCTAGGTGACAGACCTATTGCGAGAGCAAATGCAGGCGTTATGAGCGTTTGGCTAGCTCAATATGATGACTACTTGATAGTTTAGTGCACCATACTTAACGGCTTAGAATCGGGACTTCAAAGGCGTTTTGAGCGTCATGGACCATATGAGATGTTCCAGGAATTGAAGTTAATATTTCAAGCAAATACCGAGTTGAGAGATATGAAGCCTCCAACAAGTTCTATAGCTAAAAGATGGAGGAGAATCGCTCAACTAGTGAGCATGTGCTCAGATTATGCAGGTACTTCAATCGCTTGAATCAAGTGGGAGTTAATCTTCCAGATAAGATAGTGATTGACAGAATTCTCTAGTCACCATCACTAAGTTACTAGAACTTCGTGATGAACTATAGTATGCAAGGGATGGCGAAAACAATTCCCAAGCTCTTCGCGATGCTAAAATCGTGAAGGTAGAAATCAAGAAAAACATCAAGTGTTGATGGTTGACAAGACCACTAGTCTCAAGGAAAAGGGCAAAGGGAAGAAGGGGAACTTCAAGAAGAGCGGCAAGCAAGTTGCTACTCGGTGAAGAAGCCCAAGTCTGGACCTAAGCCTGAGACTAAGTCCTTTTGCTGCAATGGAACTGGTCACTAGAAGTGGAACTACCCCAAGTATTTGGTGGATAAGAAGGATGGCAAAGTGAACAAGGGTATATTTGATATACATGTTATTGATGTGTGCTTTACTAGTGTTTATAGTAGCCCCTGAGTATTTGATACTTGTTTGGTTGCTAAGATTAGTAACTCGAAGCAGGAGTTCTGAGAATAAGCAGAAACTAGTTGAAGGCGTGTAACGATGAGTGTTGGAAGTAGTTCCAAGATTGATATGATCATCATTGCACACTCCCTATACTATCGGGATTAGTGTTGAACCTAAATAAATGTTATTTGGCGTTTGCGTTGAGCATGGATATGATTTGATCATGTTTATTGCAATCTGATTATTCATGTAAGTTAGAGAATAATTATTGTTACATTTACATGAATAAAACCTACTATGGTCATACACCCAATGAAAATGGTTTGTTGGATCTCGATCGTGTAATACACATATTCATAATATTGAAACCAAAAGATGTAAAGTAAATAATGATAGTGCAATTTATTTGTGGCACTGCCGTTTGGGGTCATATCGGTGTAAAGCACATGAAGAAACTCCATAAAGATGGTTTTTCGAAATCACTTGGTTATGAATCGTTTGATGCTTGCGAACCGTGCCTTTTGGGCAAGATGACTGAAACTCCGTTGTTCGGAACAATGGAACGAGCAACAAACTTGTTGGAAATAATACATACTGATGTATGCGATCCAATGAGTATTGATACTCGTGGCAAGTATCATTATTTTCTGACCTTCACAAGATGATTTGAGCAGATATGGGTATATCTACTTGATGAAACATAAGTCTGAAATAATTGAAAGGTTCAAAGAATTTCAGAGTGAAGTGGAAAAATCATCGTAACATGAAAATAAAGTTTCTGCGATCTGATCACGGAGACGAATATTTGAGTTACGAGTTTGGTCTTCAATTAAAATTATGTGGAATAGTTTCACAGCTCACGCCACCTGGAACACCACAATGTTATGGTGTGCCCAACGTCGTAACCGCACTTTATTGGATATGATGCGATCTATGATGTCTCTTATCGGTTTACCACTATCATTTTGGGGTTATGCATTAGAGACAGCTGCATTCACGTTTAAAAGGGCACCATTAAATCCGTTGAGACGACACCGTATGAACTATGGTTTAGCAGTAAACCTAAGCCGTCGTTTCTTAAAAGTTTGGAGTTGTGATGCTTATGTGAAAAAGTTTTCACCTGATAAGATCGAACCCAAATCGGAAAAAGTGCGTCTTCATAGAATACCCAAAGGAAGCTGTTGGGTACTCCTTCTATCACAGATCCAAAGGCAAAACATTCGTTGCTAAGAATGGATACTTTCTAGAGAAGGAGTTTCTCTCGAAAGAAGTGAGTGGGAGGAAAGTAGAACTTGATGAGGTAATTGTACCTTCTCCCTTATTGGAAAGTAGTTCATCACAGAAATCAGTTCCGGTGATTCCTACGCCAATTAGTGAGGAAGTTAATGATGATGATCATGGAACTTCAGATCAAGCTACTACCAAACCTCGTAGGTCTTCCAGAGTAAGATCCGCACCAGAATGGTACGGTAATCATGTTCTGGAAGTCATGTTACTAGACCATGATGAACCTACGAACTATGAGGAAGCGATGATGAGCCCAGATTCCATAAAATGGCTTGAGGCCATGAAATCTGAGATAGGATCCATGTATGAGAACAAAGTATGGACTTTGATTGACTTGCTCGATGATCGACAAGCCATGTTAAATAAATGGATCTTCAAGAGGAAGGCAGAATCTTGATAGTAGTGTTACTATCTACAAAGCTAGACTTGTCGAAAAAGGTTTTAGACAAAGTTCAAAGATGTTGAATACAAATGAGATTTTCTCACTTGTATCGATGCTTAAAAAGTATGTCCGAATCATGTTAGCAATTGCCACATTTTATGAAATCTGGCAAATGGATGTCAAAACTGCATTCCTTAATGGTTTTTTTAAAGAAGAGTTGTATATGATGCAACCAGAAGATTTTGTCAATCCTAAAGGTGCTAACAAAATGTGCAAGCTCCAATGATCCATCAATGGTGGTGCAAGCATCTCGGAGTTGGAATATACGCTTTGATGTGTTGATCAAAGCATATGATTTTATCTGAGACTTTTGGAAAGGCACGTATTTACAAGAAAGTGAGTGGGAGCACTCTGACCTTCCGATAAGTATATGTGAATGACATATTGTTGATCGGAAATAATGTAGAATTATTACGCAAAGCATAAAGGAGTGTTTGAAAGGAGTTTTTCAAAGAAAGACCTCGTTGAAGCTGCTTACATATTGAGCATCAAGATCTATAGAGATAGATCAAGACACTTGATAAGTTTTTCAATGAATACATACCTTGACAAGATTTTGAAGTAGTTCAAAATGGAACAGTCAAAGAAAGAGTTCTTGCCTGTGTTACAAGGTGTGAGATTGACTAAGACTCAAAACCCGACCACGGCAGAAGATAGAAAGAGAATGAAAGTCATTCCCTATGCATCGACCATAGGTTCTATAAAGTATGTCATGATGTGTACGGATCTATTGCATACCCTACCACTAAGCTTGGCAAGGGAGTGCAATAGTGATCTAGGAGTAGATCAATGGACATCGGTCAAAATTATCCTTAGTAGAAAAAGGATATGTTTCTCGATTATGGAAGTGAAAAAAAAAGGGTTAAATAAGTAAAGGGTTACGTCGATGCAAGTTTTAACACTAATCTAGATGACTCGAGTCTCAATCTGGATACATATTGAAAGTGGGAGCAATTAGCTAGAGTAGCTCTGCGAAGAGCATTGTAGATATAGAAATTTGCAAAATACTTACGGCTCACGAATGTGACAGACCCGTTGACTAAAATTATCTCACAAGCAAAACATGATCACACCTTAGTACTCTTTGGGTGTTAATCACATAGCGATGTGAACTAGATTACTCGACTCTAGTAAACCCTTTGGGTGTTGGTCACATGTCGATGTGAACTATGGGTGTTAACCACATATAGATGTGAACTATTGATGTTAAATCACATGGCGATGTGAACTAGATTATTGACTCTAGTGCAAGTGGGAGGCTGAAGGAAATATGCCCTAGAGGCAATAATAAAGTTATTGTTTATTTCCTTATATCATGATAAATGTTTATTATTCATGCTAGAATTGTATTAACGGAAACATAATACATGTGTGAATACATAGACAAGCAGTGTCACTAGTATGCCTCTACTTGACTAGCTCGTTAATCGAAGATGGTTATGTTTCCTAACCATAGACATGAGTTGTCATTTGATTAACGGGATCACATCATTAGGAGAATGATCTGATTGACATGACCCATTCCGTTAGCATAGCACTTGATCGTTTAGTATATTGCTATTGCTTTCTTCATGACCTATACATGTTCACCGTAACTATGAGATTATGCAACTCCCGTTTACGGAGGAACACTTTAGGTACTACCAAGCGTCACAACGTAAATGGGTGATTATAAAGGAGTACTACAGGTGTCTCCAAAGGTACTTGTTGGGTTGGCGATTTCGAGATTAGGTTTTGTCACTCCGATTGCTCGGAGAGGTATCTCTGGGCCTTCTCGGTAATACACATCACATAAGCCTTGCAAGCATTACAACTAATGAGTTAGTTGTGAGATGATGTATTCGGAATGAGTAAAGAGACTTACGATGTGAGATTGAACTAGGTATTGGATACCGACGATCGAATCTCGGGTAAGTAACATACCGATGACAAAAGGAACAACGTATATCGTTATGCGGTTTGACCGATAAAGATCTTCGTAGAATATGTAGGAACCAATATGGGCATCCAGGTTCCGCTATTGGTTATTGACCGAGAATGGTTCTAGGTCATGTCTACATAGTTCTCGAACCCGTAGGGTCCGCACGCTTAACGCTTTCGATGGATTCATTATGAGTTTATAAGTTTTGATGTACCGAAGGTTGTTCGAGTCCGGATGTTATCACGGACATGACGAGGAGTCTCGAAATGGTCGAGACATAAAGATTGATATATTGGAAGCCTATGTTTGGACTTCGGAAAGGTTCCGAATGAAAACAGGAAGTTACCGGAACACCGGGGGGTTACCGGAACCCCCCGGGGGGTCAATGGGCCTTAATGGGCCATAGGGAGAAGAGGAAGGGCCGGCCAGGGCAGGCCGCGCGCCCCCCTCCCCCTCTAGTCCGAATAGGACAAGGAGAGGGGGGGCGGCGCCCCCCTTCCTCCCCAATCCTATTCCAACTAGGAAGGGAGTCCTACTCGGTGGGAGTAGGACTCCTCCAGCGCCCTTATGGGCTGGCCGCACCCCCCTTGCTCCTTTATATCTGAGGCGGGGGCACCCAGAACACACAAGTTGATCTACGGATCGTTCCTTAGCCGTGTGCGATGCCCCCTCCACCATATTCCACTTGGTTATATCGTCATGAGCTTAAGCGAAGCCCTGCGCGCCGGAGAAGTCATATCGTCGCGGAGCTTAGGCGAAGCCCTGCGTCGATGGAGCATCATTATCGTCCTGCCACGCCGTCGTCTTGTGGAACTCATCCCGACACTTTGCCGGATCGGAGTCCGGGATCGTCATCGAGCTGAGCGTGCGAGAACTTCGGAGGTGCCGTCGTTCGGTGCTTGGATCGGTCGGATCGTGAAGGCGTGCGACTACATCAACAGCGTTGTTATAACGCTTCCGCTTTCGGTCTACGAGGGTACGTGGACAGACACTCTCCCCTCTCGTTGCTATGCCATCACCATGGTCTTGCGTGTGCGTAGGAAATTTTTTGAAATTACTACGTTCCCCAACAATTGCTACTTGACAAATTTGTCAAAATGCATTGGAATTTAATTACTGTATATGGGGATGCACAGAATGAGGGGAAAGCGAGCTTCATGGCAGAACTTGCCAGAGTGTATCATGATAACCCTTTGCCTTGTCTGGTGGTGGGAGATTTTAATATTATTAGAAATTAAAAGGAAAAGAACAAGCCTATGCATAGTGAACAATGGACATTTATGTTCAATGCAATCATTGAGAGCAGGTTGGTGTGACGCTCGGATAATTAAGCTACAGTAAACCTTTGCTAATGATGCCACGTCACCTCGATTACTTTTGCTAATCACGCGTTAGTTCAAAACCGATTCAAATTCAAATTCAAAATTAGGCAAACAATAAAAGTTTTCAAATATTAAAACTAAAATGTTCAGGTTGTGGCAAATAATTAACTAATTATTGGTGAAGAAACCACACTTTTGTAAATTATTTAAATGCACTATAGTAAGTAAAACAACGAAAAAAACAATTATGTAAATACTTAAAAAAAACTAAACTATTACAAACTATTTTATTTTAGGTGCCAAGGTAATTATGATAGTGGCATAACTATTAATATTGTTTTAGGTATAACTTTTTGTATTTTACATAAACTAAAATTTAACAAAACAGAAAAGTATAATAACTAAAAGGTAAAACAACAAAACGAAAAAAAACCTTGACCAACTAGGCCAAACGGCCCGGTAGCCAGCCCATCGAGCCACAACGGTCAGCCCACACCCACTCATCCCCTTCCTCCTGCTATACAAGAGGGCAGAGGAGGGCGTGGCAGCCATCCCAGCCACCCTGCCCGCCGATGCCGCCGTGGCAGACATCCACCGCTTCCTCCATTCGGATAAGGTCGCGCCCAGCCTCCTCTCCCTCGCGGTCAAACCCTAGCGCCCACTTTCCCCTCTCATTCGCTCGCTCTCGCATCCGCATCGCCCAGCCGAGCCTCGTCGTCATGGCCGAACTCGCCCACGTAGCCACCGTCGTCCCCTGGCCATGAGACAGTGTCCGACCGCTCCATCGTCGTCCGCTACGTCGTCCTTGTTAGAATAAATCCGAGGCATACCGTCGATCATCTGAGTACAAAGCAATCACACGAGCACGACACCGAGATTTGTTAACGAGGTTCACCGATATGGCTACATCCCCGGGGTCTGACTATGGGCGCTCCTCCCCATGACACCGTCACAGTACCGCACCCAGTCGCCCTGGACACCGACACATGCCGCCGGCTTCCCCTGTGTTCCGGTGTTATTATGTTGGCATAGGTTACATCGTGTGTCTACCCATGCTATATAAGAGAGGCCTAGGATACTAGTGTACTACTAGGACACGACTCCACATCCTATATAAACACAATACAAATACAAGTTTAACTGTAACCTACCTTGTACACAATATTCGATGCAACTCCAACAATCCTCGCAGAGCAAATCGAGCAGGAGAGCCCCACGTCGCCAATATCGAGCTCGTCTTCGACCGTCTGCATCACCGGCCGCCGTCGTCGATTCGCTCGACCCCGACCATTTGGGGAACGTAGTAATTTCAAAAAAATTCCTACGCACACGCAAGATGGTGGTGATGGCATAGCAACGAGAGGGGAGAGTGTGTCCACGTACCCTCGTAGACCGAAAGCGGAAGCGTTATAACAACGCGGTTGATGTAGTCGTACGTCTTCACGATCCGACTGATCCAAGTACCGAGCATACGGCACTCCGAGTTCAGCACGTTCAGCTCGATGGCGATCCCGGACTCCGATCCAGCAAAGTGTCGGGGATGAGTTCCGTCGACCTGACGGCGTGGTGGCGATGATGATGCTCCACCGGCGAGGCTTCGCCTAAGCTCCGCGACGATATGACCGAAGTGGAATATGGTGGAGGGGGGCACCGCACACGGCTAAGGAACGATCCGTAGATCAACTTTTGTGTCATGGGGTGCCCCCCTGCCCCCCGTATATAAAGGAGAAAGGGGGGGTGCGGCCGGCCCTAGGAGGAGGCGCGCCGGAGGAGTCCTACTCCCACCGGGAGTAGGACTCCCCCACTTTTCCTAGTTGGATTAGGACTTGGGGGGAGGGGAAAGATGAAGGGGGCGCCGCCCCCCTCTCCTTGTCCTATTCGGACTAGGGGGGAGGGGGCGTGCAGCCTGCCGTGGCCGGCCCTCCTCTTCTCCCTCATGGCCCACTAAGGCCCATTAACCCCCGGGAGGGTTCCGGTAACCCCCCGGTGTTCCGGTAAAATCCCGATTTCACCCGGAACTATTAGAAGTCCAAACATAGGCTTCCAATATATCAATCTTTATGTCTCGACCATTTCGAGACTCCTCGTCATGTCCGTGATCACATACGGGACTCGAACAAACTTCGGTACATCAATACTCATAAAATTGTCATCGTAACGTTAAGC
The DNA here is from genome assembly GCA_021605145.1 of Aegilops bicornis. Lineage (NCBI taxonomy): Eukaryota > Viridiplantae > Streptophyta > Magnoliopsida > Poales > Poaceae > Aegilops > Aegilops bicornis. The sequence goes on from CM038673.1 coordinate 507,289,155, forward strand.
GTGCGGACCCTACGGGTTCGAGAACTATGTAGACATGACCTAGAACTATTCTCGGTCAATAACCAATAGTGGAACCTGGATGTTCATATTGGTTCCTACATTTTCTCTGAAGATCTTTATCGGTCAAACCGAATAACAACATACGTTGTTCCTTTTGTCATCGGTATGTTACTTGCGAGATTCGATCGTCGGTATCCAATACCTAGTTCAATCTCGTTACCGGCAAGTCTCTTTACTCGATTACGTAATACATCATCTCATAACTAACTCATTAGTTACAATGCTTGCAAGGCTTAGGTGATGAGTATTACCGAGAAGGCCTAGAGATACCTCTCCGACGATCGGAGTGACAAAACCTAATCTCGAATTATGCCAACTCAACATATACTTTTGGAGACACCAGAGTACCTTTATAATCACCCGATTACGTTGTGACGTTTGGTAGCACACAAAGTGTTCCTCCGGTAAACGGAGTTGCATAATCTCATAGTTGCGGGAACTTTGTATAAGTCATGAAGAAAGCAATAGCAACATACTAAGCGATCAAGTGCTAAGCTAACGGAATGGGTCAAGTCAATCACATCATTCTCCTAATGATGTGATCCCGCTTAATCAAATGACAACTCATGTCTATGGTTAGGAAACATAACCATCTTGATTAACGAGCTAGTCAAGTAGAGGCATACTAGTGACATTACATTTGTTTATGTATTCACACATGTATTATGTTTCAGTTAATACAATTCTAGCATGAATAATAAACATTTATCATGATATAAGGAAATAAATAATAACTTTATTATTGCCTCTAGGGCATATTTCCTTGAGTCTCCCACTTGCACTAGAGTCAATAATCTAGATTACACAAGAATGATTCTCACACCCATGGAGTCTTGGTGCTGATCATGTTTTGCTCGTGAGAGAGGCTTAGTCAACGGGTCTGCAACATTCAGATCCGTATGTATCTTGCAAATATCTATGTCTCCCACTTGGACTTGGTCCCGAATGGAATTGAAGCGTCTCTTGATGTGCTTGGTCCTCTTGTGAAATCTGGATTCCTTTGCCAAGGCAATTGCACCAATATTGTCACAGAAGATCTTCATTGGTCCCGATGCACTAGGTATAACACCTAGATCGGAAATGAACTCCTTCATCCAGACTCCTTCATTTGCTGCTTCCGAAGCAGCTATGTACTCCGCTTCACATGTAGATCCCGCCACGACGCTTTGTTTATAACTGCACCAACTTACAGCTCCACCGTTTAAAAAATACGTATCCGTTTTGCGATTTAGAATCGTCTCGATGGGTGTCAAAGCTTGCATCGGCGTAACCCTTTACGACAAGCTCTTTGTCACCTCCATAAACGAGAAACATATCCTTAGTCATTTTCAGGTATTTGGGATATTCTTGACGCTGTCCGATGATCCACTCTGGATTACTTTGGTACCTCCCTGCTAAGCTAATAGCAAGGCACACATCAGGTCTGGTACACAGCATTGCATACATGATAGAGCCTATGGCTGAAGCATAGGGAACTTCTTTCATTTTTCTTCTATCTTCTGCAGTGGTCGGGCATTGAGTCTGACTCGATCTTACACCTTATGTCTGAGGCAAGAACCCTTTCTTTGCACGATCCATATTGAAATTTTTCAAGACTTTATCAAGGTATGTGCATTGTGAAAGTCCAATCAAGCGTCTTGATCTATCTCTATAGATCTTGATGCCCAATATGTAAGCAGCTTCACCGAGGTCCTTCATTGAAAAACTTTTATTCAAGTATCCTTTTATGCTATCCAGAAATTCTATATCATTTCCAATCAACAATATGTCGTCCACATATAATATTAGAAATGCTCTGAGCTCCCACTCACTTTCTTGTAAATACGAGGCTTCTCCAAAAGTGCATGCAAAACCATATGCTTTGATCACACTATCAAAGCGTTTATTCCAACTCGAGAGGCTTGCACCAAACAATAGATTGATCGTTGGAGCTTGCACACTTTGTTAGCTCCCTTAGGATCGACAAAACCTTCGGTTGCATCATATACAACTCTTCTTCCGTAAATCCATTCAGAAATGCAGTTTTGACATCCATACGCCATATTTCATAATCATAAAATCGGCGATTGCTAACATGATTCGAGACGGACTTAAGCATCGCTTCTGGTGAGAAGGTCTCATCGTAGTCAACTCCTTGAACTTGTCGAAACCTTTTGCAACAAGTCGAGCTTTATGTGATAACATTACCGTCGTGTCGGTCTTCTTCTTGAAAATCCAGTTCTTCTCTATTGCTAGACGATCATCGGGCAAGTCAACCAAAATCCATACTTTCTTCTCATACATGGAGCCCATCTCAGATTGCATGTCATAAAGCCAGTTTGCGTAAGCTGGTCTCAACATCGCTTCTTCATAGTTCGTAGGTTCACCATGATCTAGTAGCATGACTTCCAGAATAGGATTACCGTACCACTCACAGTGCGGATTTTATTCTGGTTGATCTCTGAAGTTCGGTAACAACTTGATCTGAAGTTTCATGATCATTATCATTAACTTCCTCGCTAAGCTGGTGTAGGTGTCACGAACCGATTTACGTGATGAACTACTTTCCAATAAGGGAGCTGGTACTGTTACCTCATCAAGTTCTACTTTCCTCCCACTCACTTCTTTCGAGAGAAACTCCTTCTCTAGAAAGGATCCATTCTTAGAAACGAATGTTTTGCCTTCGGATCTGTGATAGAAGGTATACCCAATTGTCTCCTTTGGGTATCCTATGAAGATACATTTTTCCGATTTGGGTTCAAGCTTATCAGGTTGAAGCTTTTTCACATAAGCATCGCAACCCTAAACTTTCAGAAACGACAACTTTGGTTTCTTGCCAAACCATAGTTCATAAGGTGTCGTCTCAACGGATTTTGATGGTGTCCTATTTAACGTGAATGCGGCCGTCTCTAAAGCATAACCCCAAAGCGATAGCGGTAAATCGAAATAGACATCATAGATCGCACCATATCTTGTAAAGTACGATTCTGACGTTCGGACACACCATTACGTTGTGGTGTTCCCGGTGGCGTGAGTTATAAACTATTCCGCATTGCTTCAAATGTAGACCAAACTCGTAACTCAAATATTCTCCTCCACGATCAGATCGTAGAAACTTTATTTTCTTGTTACGATGATTTTCAACTTCACTCTGAAATTCTTTGAACTTCTCAAATGTTTCAGATTTATGCTTCATCAAGTAGATATACCCGTATCTGCTTAAATTATTTGTGAAGGTGAGAAAATAACGATATCCGCCACGAGCTTCAACATTCATCAGACCACATACATCTATATGTATGATTTCCAACAAATCTGTTGCTCTCTCCATACAACCGGAGAACGGTGTTTTAGTCATCTTGCCCATGAGGCACGGTTCGCAAGTACCAAGTGATTCCAAAAGTCCATCTGTATGGAGTTTCTTCATGCGTTTTACACCGATATGACCTAAACGGCACTGCCACAAATAAGTTGCACTATCATTATCAACTCTGCATCTTTTGGCTTCGAATTTATGAATATGTGTATCACTACTGTCGAGATTCAACAAGAATAGACCATTCTTCAAGGGTGCATGACCATAAAAGATATTACTCATATAAATAGAACAACCATTATTCTCTGATTTAAATGAATAACCGTCTCGCATTAAACAAGATCCAGATATAATGTTCATGCTCAACGCTGGCACCAAATAACAATTATTTAGGTCTAAAACTAATCCGAAGGTAGATGTAGAGGTAGCGTGCCGACCGCGATCACACCGACTTTGGAACCGTTTCCCACGCGCATCGTCACCTCGTCCTTTGCCGATTGCTCGCTTACTCCGTAGTCCCTGTTTGAGTTGCAAATATTATCAATGTAACCGATTATCAAATACCAGGTGCTACTACGAGCTCTAGTAAGGTACACATCAATAACATGTATATCACGTATACCTTTGTTCACCTTGCCATCCTTCTTATCCGCCAAATACTTGGGGCAATTCCGCTTCGGTGACCAGCTTGCTTGCAGAGAAGCACTTCGGGCCAGCGTAGGGTCCAGATTTGGGTTTCTTTTCTTGAGCAGCAACTTGCTTGCTGTTCTTCTTAAAGTTCCCCTTCTTCTTTCCTTTGCCCTTCTTCTTGAAACTAGTGGTCTTGTTGACCATCAACACTTGATGCTCCTTCTTGATTTCTACCTCCGCATCTTTTAGCATTGCGAAGATCTCGGGAAGTGTCTTGTTCATCCCTTGCATATTATAGTTCATCACGAAGCTCTTGTAGCTTGGTGGCGATGATTGGAGAATTACATCAATGACACTATCATCCGGAAGATTAACTCCCAGTTGAATCAAGTGATTATTATACCCGGACATTTTGAGTATGTGCTCCTTGTGAACTATTCTCCTCCATCTTGCAGCTATAGAACTTATTGGAGACTTCATATCTCTCAATCCGGGCATTTTCTTGAAATATTAACTTCAACTCCTGGAACATCTCATATGCCCCATGACGTTCAAAAGCGTCGTTGAAGACCCGGTTCTAAGCCGTAAAGCATGGCACCTTGAACTATGGAGTAGTCATCGGCTTTGCTCTGCCAGACGTTCACAACTTCGGCGTTGCTCTGCAGCAGTCCTGGCACCCGGCGGTGCTTCCAGGGCGTAATTCTTCTCAGGCAGCAATGAGGATAATCCTCAAGTTATGGACCCAGTCCGTGTAATTGCTACCATCATCTTTCAACTTTGCTTTCTCAAGGAACGCATTAAAATTCAACGGAACAACAACACGAGCCATCTATCTACAATAAACATAGATAAGCAAAATACTATCAGGGTCTAAGTTCATGATAATTTTAAGTTCAATTAATCATATTACTTAAGAACTCCCACTTAGGCAGACATCTCTCTAGTCATCTAAGTGATCACGTGATCCAAATCAACTAAACCATAACCGATCATCACGTGAGATGGAGTAGTTTTCAATGGTGAACATCACTATGTTGATCATATCTACTATATGATTCACGCCGACCTTTCGGTCTCCGTGTTCCGAGGCCATATCTGCATATGCTAGGCTCGTCAAGTTTAACCTAAGTATTCAGCGTGTGCAAAACTGGCTTGCACCCGTTGTAGATGGACGAGAGCTTATCACACCCGATCATCACGTGGTGTCCGGGCACTACGAACTTTTAGCAACGGTGCATACTGTGGAGAACACTTCTTGATAATTTTAGTGAGAGATCATCTTATAATGCTACCGTCAATCAAAGCAAAATAAGATGCATAAAGGATAAACATCACATGCAATCAATATAAGTGATATGATATGGCCATCATCATCTTGTGCTTGTGATCTCCATCTCAAGCACCGTCGTGATCACCATCGTCACCGGGCGCGACACCTTGATCTCCATCGTAGCATCGTTGTCGACTCGCCAACTATTGCTTCTATGACTATCGCCATCGCTTAGTGATAAAGTAAAGCAATTACATGGCGCTTTGCATTTCATACAATAAAGCGACAACCATATGGCTCCTGCCGATTGCCGATAACTTGGTTACAAAACATGATCATCTCATACAATAAAATATAGCATCACGTCTTGACCATATCACATCACAACATGCCCTGCAAAAACAAGTTAGACGTTCTCTACTTTGTTGTTGCAAGTTTTACGTGGCTGCTACGGGCTGAGCAAGAATCGTTCTTACCTACGCATCAAAACCACAACGATAGTTTGTCAAGTTGGTGCTGTTTTAACCTTCGCAAGGACCGGGCGTAGCCACTTTTCAGTTCAACTAAAGTGAGAGAAAGCAGACACCCGCCGGTCACCTTTAAGCAACGAGTGCTCAAGCGGTGAAACCAGGTCTCGCGTGGCGTACATGTAATGTCGGTCCGGCCGCTTCATCTCACAATACCGCCGAACCAAAGTATGACATGCTGGTAAGCAGTATGACTTATATCGCCCACAACTCACTTGTGTTCTACTCGTGCATATGACATCAACGCATAAAACCAGGCTCTGATACCACTATTGGGGAACGTAGTAATTTCAAAAAATTTCCTACGCACACGCAAGATCGTGGTGATGGCATAGCAACGAGAGGGGAGAGTGTGTCCACGTACCCTCGTAGACCGAAAGCGGAAGCGTTATAACAACGCGGTTGATGTAGTCAGACGTCTTCACGATCCGACCGATCCAAGTACCGAGCATACGGCACTCCGAGTTCAGCACACATTCAGCTCGATGATGATCCCGGACTCCGATCCAGCAAAGTGTCGAGGATGAGTTCCACAAGACGACGGCAGCGTGGTGACGATGATGATGCTCCACCGTGCGCAGGCTTCGCCTAAGCTCCACGACGATTTGACGAAGTGGAATATGGTGGAGGGGCACCGACACGGCTAAGGAACGATCGTAGATCAACTTGTGTGTCATGGGGTGCCCCTGCCCCGTGATATAAAGGAGCAAGGGGGGTGCGGCCGGCCCTAGGAGGAGGCGCGGGAGGAGTCCTACTCCCACCAGAGTAGGACTCCCCCTTTCCTAGTTGGATTAGGACTTGGGGAGGGAAAGAGGAAGGGGCGCCGACCCCTTCTCCTTGTCCTATTCGGACTAGGGGAGGGGGGCGACCTGCCTGCCGGCCCTCCTCTTCTCCCTCATGGCCCACTAAGGCCCATTAACCCCGGGAGGGTTCCGTAACCCGGTGTTCCCGTGAAAATCCCGATTTCACGGAACTATTCAAGTCCAAACATAGGCTTCCAATATATCAATCTTTATGTCTCGACCATTTCGAGACTCCTCGTCATGTCCGTGATCACATCCGGGACTCGAACAAACTTCGGTACATCAATACTCATAAAATTGTCATCGTAACGTTAAGCATCACGGACCCTACGGGTTCGAGAACTATGTAGACATGACCTAGAACTATTCTCGGTCAATAACCAATAGTGGAACCTGGATGTTCATATTGGTTCCTACATTATCTTTATCGGTCAAACCGCATAACAACATACGTTGTTCCTTTTGTCATCGGTATGTTACTTGCCCGAGATTCGGTCGTTGGTATCCAATAGCTAGTTCAATCTGCATCGCAAGTCTCTTTACTCGCTCAGTAATACATCATCTCATAACTAACTCATTAGTTACAATGCTTGCAAGGCTTAGGTGATGAGTATTACCGAGAAGGCCTAGAGATACCTCTCCGAGCAATCGGAGTGACAAAACCTAATCTCGAATTATGCCAACTCAACATATACTTTTGGAGACACCTGTAGAGTACCTTTATAATCACCCGATTACGTTGTGACGTTTGGTAGCACACAAAGTGTTCCTCCGGTAAACGGAGTTGCATAATCTCATAGTTGCAGGAACTTTGTATAAGTCATGAAGAAAGCAATAGCAACATACTAAACGATCAAGTGCTAAGCTAACAGAATGGGTCAAGTCAATCACATCATTCTCCTAATGATGTGATCCCGTTTAATCAAATGACAACTCATGTCTATGGTTAGGAAACATAACCATCTTCGATTAACGAGCTAGTCAAGTAGAGGCATACTAGTGACATTCTGTTTGTTTATGTATTCACACATGTATTATGTTTCCGGTTAATACAATTCTAGCATGAATAATAAACATTTATCATGATATAAGGAAATAAATAATAACTTTATTATTGCCTCTAGGGCATATTTCCTTCACGACCTTCCCTGGCCTCCTCGAGCTCGTCTTCGGCACCGCAGTGAGCTCCTCCTCCACCGCCCTGCTTACCCCCCTCTATTCATTGTTGTAGCCTCCGTCCCCGAGCTCATCCGATCTCACGCATACGCGTACATAAGAGCGTTCTTGCTCGGAGTTGCTGCTGCTCCTGCGTACTTGCTGCTGCCACTCGCGCCGCCCGCATGGCCGACCCCCATCGCCCCATGGCCGTGACCGTGCCCCTGAACCCCGCTCGTGCCAGCCGCCGCCTAGGGTCGTGCCCTGCTCCCCTTACTCGCAAGCGCCAGCGCGCCTCCTCCCTGTTGCTGCCCGATGCTTCTGCTAGTTGCTATTCCTTCTGTCGATGCCTGCTGCTGCTATGCTCCGCTTGCTGTCGCCGCTCTGCTTGGTGCCGCTCTGCATGTTGCGGACTGCTGCTTCGCGGTGCTCTAACTGCTTTGCCGGGGTCACAGAATGGCTGCGCCCAACCAGCGGGTGCATGCGGCGCTGCGTCCCTCTTGATGGCGTCGGCTGGTTTCACGGCACCCTTGTGTGCTTTCGTGCGTGGCGGCACGCCTCATCCAGAGGCCAGCCCCCATTAGATTAGTACTAATCCCTCTAGTACTAATCTCCGTTTAGTACTAATTCTCTACTAACATACCCCACTTTGGGTCTAATACATGTGGCCCCACTAGGTAAATTGATTAACTAAAATAATTTTATCACATATTACACTTACATGTGGGTCCACTAACCTTGTTGACTGGTCAATCATTGACCTGGTCAACAGTCAACCAATCCTGACCCCAATTGTCATAGACTAGGCTAGGCAACCCTGGATACACTTAGAATTTCTGTTTTAATTTCGAATTAATAATAAATCCAGGAATTTCAAAAATGAATTAAAACTTTGAAAATTATTATAAAATAATCCGTAGCTCGGATGAAAATACTTTGTACATGAAAGTTGCTCAGAACGACGAGACGAATCCGAATACGCAGCCCGTTCGTCCGCCATACATCCCTAGCATAGCAAACACGCAACTTTCCCTCTTCGGTTCATCATTCCGAAAACGCGAAACATCGGGGATACATTCCCGGATGTTTTCCCCCTTCGCCGGTATCACTTCCTACCGCGTCAGGGCACACCTAGCAACGCTCATTGTCATGTCATGCATCGTCATGCATATGTTTACACTATATTTATTGTTTCTTCCCCCTCTTCTCTCGCTAGACACCGAGACCGACGCCGCAGCTACCCAGTACGACTACGGTGTTGACGACCCCTCCTCCTTGCCAGAGCAACCAGGCAAGCCCCCCCTTGATCAACCCGATATCACCTATTCTTCTCTCTACTTCTTGCATTAGAGTAGTGTAGCATGTTACTGCTTTCGGTTAATCCTATTCTGCTGCATAGCCTGTCTTTGCTACTACTGTTGTTACCTTTACCTGCAATCCTAAATGCTTAGTATAGGATGTTAGTATTCCATCAGTGGCCCTACATTCTTGTCCGTCTGCCATGCTATACTACTGGGCTGTGATCACTCGGGAGTTGATCATGGGTATATACTTATATACATAATGTATGATACATGTGGTGACTAAAGTCGGGTCGGCTCGTTGAGTACCCGCGGTTGATTCACGGATTGGGGGCTGAAAGGACATACTTTCCCGACGGCCCTCTGTGTGGATCTTTGTGGCGGAGCGACAGGGCAGGTTGAGACCACCTAGGAGAGAGGTGGGCCTGGCCCTGGTCGGCATCCGCGGTCACTTCAAAATAACACGCTTAACGAGATCTTGGTATTTGATCTGAGTTGGGTCGGTGACCTTATACGCACTAACCGCCACGTGGGACAAGATATGGGCAACCGGCGTCGTGGTATCAGCCGAAGCTCTTCTTGACGTCGGCGACTAAGCGGCGCACACCGAGTTGGACCGCGTAACGCAACTTCCTTTGTAATGGAGGTTGCTAGGTCTACTTACCGGCCGCGTACGCAACGTGCAGGTGTGCAATGGGCGATGGGCCCAGACCCCTGCGCGCTTAGGATTTAGACCAGCGTGCTGACCTCTATGTTGAGCCTAGGCAGGGCTGCGACGTGTTGATCTCCCGAGGCCGGACATGACCCAGGAAAGTGTGACCGGCCAGAGGGATCGAGCGTGTCGGTAATGTGGTGCATCCCTTCAGGGAAGTTGATCTATTCGAATAGTCGTGTCCAAGGTAACAGGCGACCCGGAGTTGTACCTTGACCTTATGACAACTAGAACTGGATAATTAATAAAACACACCCTTCCAAGTGTCAGATACAACCCGGTGATCACTCTCTCACATGGCGACGAGGAGAGGATCGCCGGGTAGGATTATGCTATACGATTGGGATTGGTACTTGTAGGTTGCTAGTAGTGTTGATTACTCCTTGTAGTTGATGCTAGTTGGTTTATTTGGTGGAAGATCATATGTTCAGATCCTTTATGCATATTAATACTCCTCTGATTATGAACATGAATATGCTTTGTGAGTAGTTACGTTTGTTCCTGAGGACATGGGAGAAGTCTTGCTATTAGTAGTCAATTTGGTATTCGTTCGATATTTTGATGGGGTGTATGTTGTCTCTCCTCTAGTGGTGTCATGTGAACGTCGACTACATGACACTTAACCATTATATGGGCCTATAGGAAGGCATTGGGAAGTAATAAGTAGATGATGGGTTGCTAGAGTGACAGAAGCTTAAACCCTAGTTTATGCGTTGCTTCGTAAGGGGCTGATTTGGATCCATATGTTTCATGATATGGTTAGGTTTACCTTAATACTTCTTGTGCAGTTGCGGATGCTTGCAATAGGAGTTAATCATAAGTGGGATGCTTGTCCAAGTAAGGGCAGCACCCAAGCACCGGTCCACCCACATATCAAATTATCAAAGTACCGAACACGAATCATATGAACCTGATGAAAAACTAGATTGACGATAATTCCCATGTGGAGCGCTTTTCTCTATATAAGAGTTTGTCCAGGCTTGTCCTTTGCTACAAAAAGGATTGGGCCACCTTGCTGCACTTTATTTACTTTTGTTACTTGTTGCTCGTTACAAATTATCTTATCACAAAACTATCTCGATACCTATAATTTCAAAGGTGCTTGGCAGAGAATACCTTGCTGAAAACCGCTTATCATTTCCTTCTGCTCCTCGTTGGGTTCGACACTCTTACTTATCGAAAGGACTACGATAGATACCCTATACTTATGGTTCATCAAGACTCATTTCTGGCACCGTTGCCGGGGAGTGAAGCGCCTTTGGTAGGTGGAATTTGGTAAGAAATTTTTTTATATAGTATGCTGAAATTTACTGTCACTTGTTACTATGGAAAGTAATCCTCTGAGGGGCTTGTTCGGGGTATCTTCACGCCGACCAGTAGAGCAAAGAGTTGCTCCTCAACCTACCGAACCTACTGAAAATGAAAATGTCTACTTTGAAATTCCTTTGGGTATGATAGAAAAACTGCTAGCTAATCCTTTTGCAGGAGACGGAACATTACATCCTGATGAACACCTAATCTATGTGGATGAAGTTTGTGGATTATTTAATCTTGCAGGTATGCCTGATGATGTTATCAAGAAGAAGGTCTTACCTTTATCTTTGAAGGGAGATGCATTGACATGGTATAGGCTATGTGATGATATGGGATCATGGGACTACAAGCGATTAAAATTGGAATTTCATCAGAAGTTTTATCCTATGCATCTTGTTCATCGTGATCGTAATTATATATATAATTTTTGGTCTCGTGAAGGAGAAAGCATCGCTCAAGCTTGGGGGAGGCTTAAGTCAATGTTATATTCATGCCCCAATCATGAGCTCTCAAGAGAAATGATTATTCAAAATTTTTATGCTCGGCTTTCTGACAACAACCACACCATGCTCGATACTTCTTGTACTGGTTCTTTTATGATTAAGACTATTGAATTCAAATGGGATTTATTGGAATGAATTAAATGCAACTCTGAAGATTGGGACCTCGACGAAGGTAAAGAGTCAGGTATAACACCTAAGTTTGATTGTGTTAAATCTTTTATGGATACCGATGTTTTCCGTAAATTTAGCACTAAATATGGACTTGACACTGAGATAGTAGCTTCTTTTTGTGAATCTTTTCCTGCTCATGTTGATCTCCTTAAGGAGACGTGGTTTAAATATCATCCTCCCATAGAAGTAAAAGTAGTTGCACCTATTAAAGTTGAAGAAAAGACTATCACTTATAATGATCCTATTGTTCCTACTGCTTATGTTGAGAAACCACCTTTCCCTGTTAGAATAAAGTATCATGCTAAAGCTTCAACTGTGGTTCGTAAAAGCAATATTAGAACCTATACACCTCTTGAGCAAGTTAAAGTTGAACCTAATATTGCTACTGTTAAAGATCTCTTGGCTGATAATATTGATGGGAATGTTATTTATTTCTGTGATGAGACTGCTAGAATTGCTAAACCTAGTGCTAAAGATAAACATAGACCTGTGGTAGGCATGCTTGTTATTTCTGTTAAAATAGGAGATCATTGTTATCATGGCTTGTGTGACATGGGTGCTAGTGCTAGTGCAATACCTATTGACTTATACAAAGAAATTATGCATGATATTGCACCCATCTTGAGTTAGAAGAAATTGATGTCACAATTAAACTTGCCAATAGAGATACTATTTCACCAATTGGGATTGTTAGAGATGTTGAAGTCTTGTGTGGGAAAACTAAATATCCTGCTGATTTTCTTGTTCTTGGTTCCCCACAAGATAGCTTTTGTCCCATTATATTTGGTAGACCCTTCTTGAACACTGTTAATGCTAAGATAGATTGTGAAAATGATGTTGTTACTATTGGTTTGGGTGATATGTCTCATGAGTTTAATTTTTCTAAATTTCGTAGACAACACCTTGAAGAGGAATTGCCTAGTAAGGATGAAATTATTGGTCTTGCTTCTATTGTCGTGCCTCCTAGTGATCCTTTAGAACAATATTTGCTAGAACATGAAAATGATATGTTTATGAATGAAAGAAGGGAAATAGATGAAGTGTTCTTTAAACAGGGACCTATTCTGAAACACAACTTGCCTGTTGAAATCTCAGGGGATCCTCCTCCACCTAAGGGTGATCCCGTTTTTTAGCTTAAACCATTGCCTGATACTCTTAAATATGCTTATCTTGATGAAAAGAAGATATATCCTGTTATTATCAGTGCTAACCTTTCAGAGAAGGAGGAAGAAAAATTATTGAAAACGCTGAAGAAGCACCGTGTTGCTATTGGATATACTCTTGATGATCTTAAAGGCATTAGTCCCACTCTATGTCGACATAAAATAGATTTGGAGAAAGATGCCAAACCAGCTATTGATCATCAATGACGGTTGAATCCTAAGATGAAAGAAGTGGTAAGAAAGGAAATACTAAAGCTCCTTGAGGCAGATAGTCAGTGGGTAAGTCATGTCCATTGTGTCCCTAAGAAAGGAGGTATTACTGTCGTTCCTAATGATAAAGATGAATTGATTCCGCAAAGAATTATTACAGGTTATAGGATGGTAATTTAATTCCTCAAATTAAAAAAATCAACTAAAAAGATCATTACCCTTACCTTTTATTGATCAAATGCTAGAAAGATTATCCAAACATACACATTTTTGCTTTCTAGATGGTTATTACGGTTTCTCTCAAATACATGTATTACCGATGATCAAGCTAAGACCACTTTTACTTGCCCTTTCGGTACTTTTGCTTATAGACGTATGCCTTTTGGTTTATGTAATGCACCTGCTACCTTTCAAAGATGCATGATGGCTATATTCTCTGATTCTTGTGAAAAGATTTGTGAGGTTTTCATGGACGATTTCTCTGTTTACGGATCCTCTTTTGATGATTGCTTGAGCAACCTTGATCGAGTTTTGCAGAGATGTGAAGAAACTAATCTTGTCTTGAATTGGGAGAAGTGTCACTTTATGGTTAATGAAGGTATTTTCTTGGGGCATAAAATTTCTGAAAGAGGTATTGAAGTTGATAAAGCCAAGGTTGATGTTATTGAAAAGATGCCATGTCCCAAGGACATCAAAGGTATAAGAAGTTTCCTTGGTCACGCCGGGTTTTATAGGAGGTTCACTAAGGACTTCTAAAAAAATTCTCGGCCTCTGACTAATCTGTTACAAAAAGATATACCATTTGTCTTTGATGATGATTGTGTAGAAGCATTTGAAACACTTAATAAAGCATTGATTTCTGCACCTATTGTTCAGCCACCTGATTGGAATTTACCCTTTGAAATTATGTGTGATGCTACTGATTATGTTGTAGGTGCTGTTCTAGGACAAAGAGTTGATAAGAAATTAAATGTCATTCAATATGCTAGTAAAACTCTAGACAACCCTCAGAGAAATTATGCTACTACTAAAAAAGAATTCTTAGCAGTTGTATTTGCTTGTGATAAGTTCAGACCCTATATTGTTGATTCTAAAGTAACTATTCACACGGATCATGATGCTATTAAATATCTTATGGAAAAGAAAGATGCTAAACCTAGACTTATTAGATGGGTTCTCTTACTACAAGAATTTGATTTGCATATTATTGATAGAAAGGGAGCTGAGAACCCCGTTGCAGACAACTTGTCTAGGTTAGAAAATGTTCTTGATGACCCATTACCTATTGATGATAGCTTTCCTGATGAACAATTAAATTTCATAAATGCATCTCGTACTGCTCCATGGTATGATGATTATGCTAATTACATTGTTGCTAAATTTATACCACCTAGTTTCACATACCAGCAAAAGAAAAAGTTTTTCTATGATTTGAGACATTACTTTTGGGATGACCCACATCTTTATAAAGAAGGAGTAGATGGTGTCATTAGATGTTGTGTACCTGAGCATGAACAGGAATAGATCCTACGCAAGTGCCACTCCGAGGCTTATGGAGGGCATCACGCTGGAGATAGAACTGCACATAAGGTATTGCAATCCGGTTTTTATTGGCCTACTCTCTTTAAGGATGCTCGTAAGTTTGTCTTATCTTGTGATGAATGTCAAAGAATTGGTAATATTAATACACGTCAAGAAATGCCTATGAATTATTCACTTGTTATTGAACCATTTGATGTTTGGGGCTTTGATTATATGGGGCCGTTTCCTTCCTCTAATGGGTATACACATATTTTAGTTGTTGTTGATTACATTACTAGGTGGGTAGAAGCTATTCCAACTAGTAGTGCTGATCATAACACCTCCATTAAGATGCTTAAAGAAGTTATTTTTCCGAGGTTTGGAGTCCCTAGATATTTAATGACTGATGGTGGTTCACATTTTATTCATGGTGCCTTTTCGTAAAATGCTTGCTAAGTATGATGTTTATAATAGAATTGCATATCCATTTTACCCGCAGTCTATTGGTCAAGTAGAATTGAGTAATAGAGAACTCAAATTAATTTTGCAAAAGACTGTTAATAGATCTAGAAAGAATTGGTCCAAGTAACTTGATGATGCATTATGGGCATATAGAACTGCATATAAAAATCCTATGAGAATGTCTCCTTATAAAATAGTTTATGAAAAAGCATGTCACTTACCTCTCGAACTAGAACATAAGGCATATTGGGCCATTAAAGAGCTCAACTATGATTTCAAACTTGCCGGTGAGAAGAGGTTATTTGACATTAGCTCACTTGATGAATGGAGCCCAAGCCTATGAGAATGCCAAACTGTTTAAAGAAAAAGTTAAAAGATGGCATGACAAAAGAATACAAAAGCGTGAGTTTAATGTAGGTGATTATGTATTATTATACAACTCCCGTTTAAGATTTTTTGCAGGAAATCTGAAGGAAATATGCCCTAGAGGCAATAATAAAGTTATTATTTATTTCCTCATATCATGATAAATGTTTATTATTCATGCTATAATTGTATTAACCGGAAACATGATACATGTGTGAATACATAGACAAACATATAGTCACTAGTATGCCTCTACTAGACTAGCTCATTAATCAAAGATGGTTATGTTTCCTAACCATAGACATGTGTTGTTATTTGATTAATTGGATCACATCATTAGGAGAATGATGTGATTGACATGACCCATTCCGTTAGCCTAGCACTTGATCGTTTAGTATATTGCTATTGCTTTCTTCATGACTTATACATGTTCCGATAACTATGAGATTATGCAACTCCCGTTTACCGGAGGAACACTTTGGGTGCTACCAAACGTCACAACGTAACTGGGTGATTATAAAGGAGTACTACAGGTGTCTCCAAAGGTACATGTTGGGTTGGCGTATTTCGAGATTAGGTTTTGTCACTCCCATTGTCGGAGAGGTATCTCTAGGCCTTCTCGGTAATACACATCACATAAGCCTTGCAAGCATTGCAACTAATAAGTTAGTTGCGAGATGATGTATTACGGAACGAGTAAAGAGACTTGCGATAACGAGATTGAACTAGGTATTGGATACCGACGATCGAATCTCGGCAAGTAACATACCGATGACAAAGGGAACAACATATGTCGTTATGCGGTTTGACCGATAAAGATCTCCGTAGAATATGTAGGAACCAATATGGGCATCTGTGTTCCGCTATTGGTTATTGACCGAGAATAGTTCTAGGTCATGTCTACATAGTTCTCGAACCCGTAGGGTCCGCACGCTTAACGTTACGATGACAGTTTTATTATGAGTTTACAAGTTTTGATGTAACGAAGTTTGTTCGGAGTCCCGGATGTGATCACGGACATGACGAGGAGTCTCGAAATGGTCGAGACATAAAGATTGATATATTGGAAGCCTATATTTGGATATCGGAATGGTTCCGGTGAAATCGGGATTTTAGGAACACCGGGGTTACTGAACCCTCCGGGGATAATGGGCATTAGTGGGCCATGAGGGAAAAGAGGAGGGCCGGCGGGGCAGGCCGCGCGCCTCCTCCCCTAGTCCGAATAGGACAGGAGAGGGGCGGCGCCCCCTTCCTCTTCCCTCCCCTTTCCTTCTCCAACAAGGCAGAGGGGGAGTCCTACGCCCGGTGGGAGTAGGACTCCTCCAGGCGCACCCCATGAGGGCCGGCCGCACCTCCCCTGTAACACCCCGGAAGTAACTTTCCATATTTGTAACTCCAACTCTTGCCATTTTCGGCATTGTGATATCATATTCCCTCCGTGGTTGGGTTTTCTTCGTTTTGCATTTTGTCCATGTCATGCATTTTATTATGTCATCATGTGCATCGCATTTGCATACGTGTTCGTCTCACGATTCCGAGCATTTTTCCCGTTGTCCGTTTTGCAATCCGGCACTCCTATCTCCCCCGGCGGCCCCTTTTACGTTTTTCCGTGTGCGGGTATTAAACCTTCTCTAAATGGACCGAGGTTTGACTATTTGCCATGGTATACCACCCGAAGACCACAGGACAAGTTTCGGCTCATTTGGAGCTCGTTTGGTACTCCAACGGTTAACCGTGACTCTCGCAAAGGCCTCTTTTAAGTTGCAGCCCAACACCCCTTCAAAACAGCCCAATAACCCATCTAAGTCACTTCCATGCTCTCCGTCGTTCGATCACGATCGTGTGGGCGAAAACTACACCTCATTTGGACTCTCCTAGCTCCCTCTATGCCTATTTAAGCACCCCCTCCAAATCCCGGATCATTCCTCCCCCGAAACCCTAAAATCCGTCCCCGCGCCCGGGCGTGTCCGCCGCCACGGACAAATATCGCCCGCCGCCCCTCGTCCAATCCGCGACTGCCCGCGTGGCGCGCCGCCGCCGCCAGCCAGGCCCCGCGAAACGCCCGTGGGCCGCGAGCCAGCGCCCTCACTCACGGCAGCTCGCTCCACGTCGCGCCCTCGCGCCCGCCGCCGCCCGGCCAGCCGGCCGCCCTTGAACGCCGCCGCCCTCCGCCGCCACGGCCTTCCTCCGGCTCTGCCGCCGCCATCGCCGGCCCGCCAGCCGGGACCCGCGAACCAGCCGCGCGCCAGACGCCGCCCGCGCCTCACGGCCCGGCCCACCGCCGCCCTGCCGGTTGCCCTCACCCGACCTCGCCGGCCGCCTTCTCCAGCCCAGCCCGCTCCACCGCCCGCCGCCCTTTCGATCCGGATCGGCCCGATCCGGATCCGATCCCGTTGACCTCTCTCCCCTCATTTTTCTACTAAGTCTTTTATATCATTGCTATTTTGTGTCATTTTCTTCATGCTATATCTTTGCATCTGTAGATCCATTTTGCGCGTATAATATATAAAAATGTTCGCCTTGAAGAGTAGTTCACTTCATATCATTGCATCATTTTCATTTGAGCTCATCTTGATGCCCTAAATGCTGTTGGAAAAGTGCTATGTGATGTTAGTTTCTGTTTCTTAACAGAACTTGCACTTTTGTTCTATTTGCCATGATTAATGTGTGCCATGTTTTGTAATATGTAATGCCATATTTCCAGGGGTGTATGCCATGTATTTTTGTGGTCTATGTGGTGACTAGAACAAGCATGCAAAGTAGGTGTCCTGATGTTGCTGATTTCAGCCCTGTTTAGCTGATTTTTGATGCCATGTTAACTTGATGCTACCAAGAGATCTATGCATATTTTGAGATACTTCAGTAAGGATGTTTTGTAACAAATGTCTTGCTATATCCATCCATGCCTTTGTTTGCAATTATGGAGTGCCATAGCTTGAGTCAATCGAGCTCTTCTTTTGCTATCAAATGTTTCCTGACAGATTGTTTACATGTTATTCAATTTTGCCAAGCTTGTTGTGGTTGATCCATGTATGCTATGTTATTTTTCTTGCCATGTATGTCTTCTATGTCATGTATTCTTGATGTATGTATGCTTATTTTATCATATAAGGCTCTGTAGTGAGTGCATTGAGCTTGTAAACATGCCTACTTGTTATCAGTTTTTGACATGCCATGTTGCTGAATCTGTTATCGGAACTTTCAATATTGACATGGGTGTTACTATATTTTCTAATCCTTTTTGGCTTATGGTCAGTAAGGGACTTTTGTTCTATGCTTTGAGTAGATTCATGCCATGCCATGTTTTGCTATTTTAAGTTCCTGTAGCATGTAGTTTTATTGCTCTGAAGATTGCAACCTGATGCTGTTTTTGCCATGTCCAGCCTGATATTTTGTGCACTTTTGCCATGCTTGTTTGAACCTGTTATGATGTGAACTAGCCGTAGCTCAGTGCTCATATTTTGTCGAGCATCTTGTGTAGATCACTGCCATGTGCCTTGTTGATACGTTTGGGTGCAGTAGCTTAATTAATTGTTGCTTGCTAAGTGGCATCATGCTGTTAATGGCAGATTTGTGCTATTCTTGTTTTGCTTGTCATTTGCAAACCGTGCATCCGATTCCAGTTATCTTTATATCGATTTCAACCGAAATCATCTCATCTTTCCAATGGCATACTTCGTTTGCGAAGTTGATGCCTGGTTCATCATTTACCTTCCGGAGCGCACATAAGCATTGCATATCGCATCTCGCATATCATGTCATGTTTTGCATCATGTTGATTGTGCATTGCACCGTGATTTATTGTGGTTCCTTTGTTTGTGTTGTTCCTTTGGGTAGAGTCGGGAGACGAGTACGTGAACGAGGAACCTGTTGAGAACGCCACGAGGATCAAGCTTTCGACAACTCACGAGAACATTGCAGGCAAGATGACCATACCCTCGAAATCACTTCTATCTTTGCTATGCTAGTTGCTCGCTCTTTTGCTATGCCTATGCTACGATGCCTAACACTTGCTATATCATGCCACCGATATTGCCATGTCAGCCCCTAACCATCCTTTCCTAGCAAACCGTTGATTGGCTATGTTACCGCTTTGCTCAGCCCCTCTTATAGCGTTGCTAGTTGCAGGTGAAGCTGAAGTTTGTTCCTTGTTGGAACATGGAGATGGTGTTCCTTTTTGGAACATGTTTACTTGTTGGGGATATCACAATATTTATCTGCTATAATTAATACATCTATATACTTGGTAAAGGGTGGAAGGCTCGGCCTTATGCACAGTGTTTTGTTCCACTCTTGCCACCCTAGTTTCCGTCATACCGGTGTTATGTTCCTTGATTTCGCGTTCCTTATCGGTTGGGTGATTTATGGGACCCCTTGACAGTTCGCTTTGAATAAGACTTCGTCCAGCAAGGCCCAACTTTGGTTTTACCATTTGCCACCTAAGCCTTTTCCCCGGGTTTTCGCGAGCCGAGGGTCATCTTTATTTTAACCCCGGGCCAGTTCTCCTCTCGAGTGCTGGTCCAAACTGTCGACGCCGGTGGCCATCGGGGGCAACTCGAGCTGGCCTATCGGAAGTTTGGACAATCCGGTGTGCCCTGAGAACGAGATATCTGCAGCTCCTATCGGGATTTGTCGGCACATTCGGGCGGCTTTGCTGGTCTTGTTTTATTGCTGTCGAAATGTCTTGTAGTCCGGGATTCCGAGATTGATCGGGTCTTCTGGTAGAAGGAATATCCTTCGTTGACCGTGAGAGCTTATAATGGGCTAAGTTGGGACACCCTCGAGGTAATATCTTTCAAAGCCGTGCGCGGTTATGAGGCGGATGGGAATTTGTTAATGTCCGGTTGTAGAAAACCCGAAGTTGACCTCAAATAAAATACACATCAACGGCGTGTGTAACCGTGATGGTCTCTTCTCGGAGTCCGGGAAGTGAACACGATGTTGGAGTTATGTCGGCGTAAGTAGTTTAGGATCACTTCTTGATCGCTACTAGCTTCACGACCGTGCCTTGCTCCTCTTCTCGCTCTCTTTTGCGATGTAGCCACCATATATGCTAAACTGCAGCAGCTCCACTTTACTATCCTGTCCTTCCTATAAGCTTAAATAGTCTTGATCTCGCGGGTGTGAGATTGCCGAGTCCCGTGACTCATGAGATACTTCCAAACAGTTGCGAGTTCCGACGATGCGGTCACGGTGACTCACCGAGCTCAAGTGGGAGTTCGACGAGGAACGTGGTCGTTACTATGTGTCTTTTCCTGATGATCGGTAGTGGTGCCCGATTGGGACGATTCGGGATCCGTGTAGCATTTGGGGTATCTTCTTTTATTTTGGTTCCGTGAGTCGGACGTTGAGTGTTCTCTGAATGATGGATGTTTATTTATGTATTGTGTGAAGTGGCATCGTAAGCCAACTATGTATCTCTTTCCTTATGTATTACATGGGTTGTGTGAAGATTACCTCACTTGCGACATTGCTTTCAATGCGGTTATGCCTCTAAGTCGTGCCTCGACACGTGGGAGATATAACCGCATCGGGGGTTACAAGTTGGTATCGAGCCTTCCCGACTTAGGAGCCCCCTACTTGATTGTTTCTTTGGCGTTGTTGAGTCTAGAATGGAAAAATATTTTGAGTCTTAGGATTATATATATCGGAGTAGGATTCTTTTTACTCCCGGTCCTTCGCCGCTACGGTGAGGTATCTGACGTAGAATTTTGACTCTCCTCTTCTCAAATTTCACTAAAAATTTTTTAGGATCACGTGGGTATCTTGGAATCGTTCGATGGTTTTGTGACGAGAACATTGTTCTTGGTGCCTCCCGACATTTAGGGGTTGTGGCGGTGTCTCGGGTAGTTGAGCTCCGAGGTGTTGTCGTCACAATTTTATCGTTGCGATTCTGGAATACACGAGTTTTACCGACATCGAAATCTCTTTTGTGCAGTTGTTGGTGAGATAACCACGATAGCCCAAAGATCGTGGCGAAAAGTGGAGTATTGCCATGACTTGTATAACGGATGTTTTTTCAAGGTCGAGGTACACGATTTCCGAGGATTTCTTGGTTATGTGTTGACGGATGGATACAAATGGATCTAGGTATTGTTAGTTTGGGTGATATATTTTGTGTCCCCTATATCCCCAACACCAGATTGCATAACCGTAAAGTTTCGGGAGTTTATAGGTGGGAATTCTAGTAGCTTACAGGATATTCTTTCCGGCGGATGTATGATTTGAGATTGGGGTTCAACGTCTAGTGGTCCGCCCATTCACGGTCGATTCTGATTGGTCGCGAGGCGTCTTAAAGAATCCTTGGCTATGCTGATTCGGGACGTCTTGTTTGTCATTCGTGACGTCCGCTATACGTCGTGTCCGTGTGGGCCCCACCACGAACACTTTGGGCGTAAATCTCTATCATGTGTTTGTTCCGGCTCATTCTAGAAGCCAATCATTTGTTTTCGATTGTGAGATTCGATTTGTTTCTAAGAGTATGTTGTTTCCATATCTTTATCTAAGTGGCTTCTCACCTTAATGGACGTGTGATGATTAACTTTGGAATTCATTCGTTCATTCTTGTTGAATGTTTATTGTGAAGACTATATGTTGCAATTTCTATCCGTTGATTCTACTTATCTTTTTGTCTATCAAAGGACTAACGGATGTCACCCTCTTGAGGATGGCTCCGCCAACGCGTCTGAATACGGATCGCAATGATGGGGATCGATCGAACCCTCCACCTCCACCTCCACCTCCGCCTCCGGAGGCTTGGCAAGCTATCATGGCAGCCACCAATGCCAATGCTCGGATGATTTTGCACCTCTTGCAAGAACGCACTCGAGGGCAAGGCAATCAAGGAAATCAAGGTCAAGGCAACAATCAGCCGCACTTTGCTACTCTCGATCGGTTCCTCGCTAATCAGCGAAGTCTTTCGGTTTACGTGTCGAGGCCACGAGCAGCTGACGATTGGTTAGTGGACATCTGCAAGCATTTTGATTGTAGCAATGTCGGACACGAGGACTTTGTCAAGTTTGCATCGTTTCAACTCAAGGATCAAGCGGTGAGTGGTACCCGGCAATACAAAGATTCCAGAGGAGGTCGTGTCATTACGGGATGAGTTCCGCCGTGATTTCAGAGCTCATCACATTCCAAAAGTGTTGTTGAGAGCAAGCGTGAGGAGTTCCGCAATCTCAAGCGAGGAAACATGTATGTCTATCAATACAATATCCAGTTCGAAGCTTCGCTCGTTTTGCTAAGCAAGACGTACTCGATGAAAAGAGTATGATCTATCAATTCGGAGGTGGTGCGAGAGAAGCTCTGCAATTAGCTCTTGTGCTTTTTGAGCCAGATAAGTATGATGATGTCTACAACATGGCTCTGACGCAAGTCGCTGCCCAGCTCAAAGGTGGGGCGTCTAAGAAGAGAATCGGGGCCTTGATTCGGTCTTCTTCTTCCTCTCAAGTGGCAGCTAAGCAGAAGTTCTACCTTCCTCCTCCTCCGTTCCGTCAGCCCTTTCAGCCGGATCTCTGTGAAGCTTTCCGCAAGCTGAATCTTCAAGTTGTTCCTCAAGGCTTTCTTGCCAACCTTATAGTCTCTCCTACTTTGGAAGATCAGATTCGTGAGGCTCAACTTCTGGATGCCATGGTGAAAAAGGTGAAACGTGGTATCGACAAGGGCATTTCCAAGTACAAGTGCTTCCACGTTGATGACAAAGATACTCTTTTCTCCGAGGACCGGATTGTGGTTCCTAAGGGTGATCTGAGAAAAGTCATTATGAACGAGGCTCACAATTCGCTTCTATCCATTCATCCTGGAAGTACGAAGATGTACCAGGACCTCAAGCAGTCATATTGGTGGACTCGAATGAAGCGAGAGATTGCTCAATTCGTGAATGAGTGTGATGTCTGCAGAAGAGTGAAAGCAGAACACCAAAGTCCAGCTGGTCTCCTCCAACCTCTTGCTATTCCGGAATGGAAGTTTGATCATATTGAAATGGACTTCGTGACTGGTTTTCCTAAGTCCAAGCGTGGAAATGATGCTATCTTCGTTGTCATTGACAAGCTTACTAAAGTGGCTCATTTTCTTCCTATCAAAGAATCCATCACAATATTTCGGTTGGCGAGCTATACACCTCCGTGATTGTCTCCTTGCACGGCATTCCACAAGTGATCTCTTCGGACCGTGGCAGCATCTTTACCTCCAAGTTTTGGGATTCTTTTGAAGGCCATGGGCACCAACATTCGTTTCAAAGACAGCTTTCCATCCTCAAACAAGTGGCCAAGTTGAGCGAGTAAATCAAATCCTTGAAGATATGCTCGGGGCTTGTGTCATTTCCTTGGTATGAAGTGGGAAGATTGTCTTCCATATGCCGAAGTTCTCCTACAACAACAGCTTCCAAGCGAAGTTCGGGCAAGGCCCCATTCGAAATTCTCTATGGCGAGAAAGTGCCGTACTCCTCTCAATTGGTCCGAGATGTGAACGCCAACTTCTTGGCAATGACTTGATCACGAAGCGGAAGAGATGTGCCAAGTCATTCGTGAGAATCTCAAAGCCGCAATCGCGCGGAAGACCTATTATGATGATAAGCACCGTGATGTGGCTTTTGAAATCGGAGACCATGTCTACCTCCGCGTCTCTCCAATGAAAGGCACCCGTCTCTTCTTTATCAAAGGGCTGCTTGCCCCTAGATACGTGGGTCCTTTCATAATCATTGGCAAAAGAGGAGTTCTCTCATATCATCTTTAGCTTCCCTCCAACTTCTCTAACGTGCACGATGTGTTTCACGTGTCACAGCCTTCGCAAGTGCTTCAAGACTCTGAACGCACTATCAACTTGAAGAGATTGACCTTCAAGAATATCTCTCTTATCATGAGCACCCGTTGCTATTCTTGAAGAAACCGAGCGCAAGACTACGCAACAAGTCAATCAAATTCACGAAAGTGAAGTGGTCACACCATTCCACCGAGAAGCTACACGAGCGCGAGGATCACCTCCGTTCGAATATCCGGAGTTCTTTCAGTCCTAGATCTCGGGACGAGATCCTCTTGGAGTGGTGGAGTGTTGTAACACCCCGGAAGTAACTTTCCATATTTGTAACTCCAACTCTTGCCATTTTCGGCATTGTGATATCATATTCCCTCCGTGGTTGGGTTTTCTTCATTTTGCATTTTGTCCATTTCATGCATTTTATTATGTCATCATGTGCATCGCATTTGCATACGTGTTCGTCTCATGATTCCGAGCATTTTTCCCGTTGTCCGTTTTGCAATCCCAAGCACTCCTATCTCCCCGGCGGCCCTTTTACGTTTTTTCCGTGTGCGGGTATTAAACCTTCTCGAAATGGACCGAGGTTTGTCTAGTGGCCTTGGTATACCACCCGTAGACCACCGGTCAAGTTTGGTCATTTGAGCTCGTTTGGTACTCCAACGGTTAACCGCACTCTCGCAAAGGCCTCTTTTAAGTTGCAGCCAAACACCCCTTCAAAACAGCCCAATAACCCATCTAAGTCACTTCCATGCTCTCCGTCGTTCGATCATGATCGTTTGGTAAACTACACCTCATTTGGACTCTCCTAGCTCCCTCTATGCCTATTTAAGCACCCCCTCCAAATCCCGGATCATTCCTCCCCCGAAACCCTAAAATCCGTCCCCGCGCCCGCCGGACGTGTCCGCCGCCGCCGGACAAATATCGCCGCCGCCCCTCGTCCAATCCGCGACTGCCACGTGGCCGCCGCCGCCATGAACCCAGCGAGCCACAGCCGCCCCACACGGGCCCATTTCCATTCCTCACGGCAAGCCGCCAGCGCCCGCCCGCCGGCCCGGCCCGGTTGCCGCGAGCCGCCGCCGCCCTCCG
Organism: Aegilops bicornis; assembly: GCA_021605145.1. Taxonomy (NCBI): domain Eukaryota; kingdom Viridiplantae; phylum Streptophyta; class Magnoliopsida; order Poales; family Poaceae; genus Aegilops; species Aegilops bicornis. Next base: position 507,314,458 of record CM038673.1, read on the forward strand.
CCCGCCAGCCTTCCTCACGACTTCTGCCGCCGCGGCCAGCCGTACCGCCACGGACCATGAACCCGCCATGGCCGCCGGCCGCCAGCGCCTCATGGCGCCAGCCACCGCCGCCCTGCCGGTTGCCCTCACCCCGACCTCGCCGGCCGCCTTCTCCGGCGAGCCCGCGAACCACCGCCGCCGCCGCCGCTCGATCCGGATCGGCCCGATCCGGATCCGATCCCGTTGACCTCTCTCCCCTCATTTTTCTACTAAGTCTTTTATATCATTGCTATTTTGTATCATTTTCTTCATGCTATATCTTTGCATCTGTAGATCCATTTTGCGCGTATAATATATCAAAATGTTCGCCTCGAAGAGTAGTTCATTTCATATCATTGCATCATTTTCATTTGAGCTCATATTGGTGCCCGAAATACTGTTGGAAGAGTGCTATGTGATGTTAGTTTCTGTTTCTTAACAGAACTTGCACTTTTGTTATTTTTGCCATGATTAATGTGTGCACCCTATGAATTTGAGTCATACATGTGTTTTGTAATATGTCATGCCATCTTTCCTGGGGCGTATGCCATGTATTTTTGTGATCTATTTGGTGACTAGCACAAGCATGCAAAGTAGGTGTCCTGATGTTGCTGATTTCAGCCCTGTTTAGCTGATTTTTGATGCCATGTTAACTTGATGCTACCAAGAGATCTATGCATATTTTGAGATACTTCAGTAAGGATGTTTTGTAAAACATGTCTTGCTCTATCCATCCGTGCCTTTGTTTGCAATTATGGAGTGTCATAGCTTGAGTCAATCGAGTTCTTTTTTTGCTATCAAATGTTTCCTGGCAGATTGTTTACATGTTATTCAATTTTGCCAAGCTTGTTGTGGTTGATCCATGTATGCTATGTTATTGTTCTTGCCATGTATGTCTTCTATGTCATGTCTTCTTGATGTATGTATGCTTAGTTTATCATATAAGGCTCTGTAGTGAGTGCATTGAGCTTGTAAACATGCCTACTTGTTATCAGTTTTTGACATGCCATGTTGCTGAATCTGTTAGCGGAACTTTCAATATTGACATGGGTGTTAATATATTTTATAATCCTTTTTGGCTTATGGTCAGTAAGGGACTTTTGTTCTATGCTTTGATTAGATTCATGCCATGCCATGTTTTTCTATTTTAAGTTCTTGTAGCATTTAGTTTTGTTGCTCTGAACATTGCAACCTGATGCTGTTTTTGCCATGTCCAGCCTGATATTTTGTGCACTTTTGCCATGCTTGTTTGAACCTGGTATGATGTGAACTAGCCGTAGCTCAGTGCTCATCTTTTGTCGAGCATCTTGTGTAGATCACTGCCATGTGCCTTGTTGATACGTTTGGGTGCAGTAGCTTAATTAATTGTTGCTTGCTAAGTGGCATCATGCTGTTAATGGCAGATTTGTGCCATTCTTGTTTTGCTTGTTATTTGCAAACCGTGCATCCGATTCCGGTGATCTTTATATCGATTTCAACCGAAATCATCTCATCTTTCCAATGGCATACTTGGTTTTCCAAGTTGATGCCTGGTTCATCATTTACCTTCCGGAGCGCACATAAGCATTGCATATCGCATCTCGCATATCATGTCATGTTTTGCATCATGTTGATTGTGCATTGCACCGTGATTTATTGTGGTTCCTTTGTTTGTGTTGTTGCTTTGGGTAGAGTCGGGAGACGAGTACGTGAACGAGGAAACTGTTGAGAACGCTTACGAGGATCAAGCTTTCGACAACTCTGAGAACATTGCAGGCAAGATGACCATACCCTCGAAATCACTTCTATCTTTGCTATGCTAGTTGCTCGCTCTTTTGCTATGCCTATGATATGATGCCTATCACTTGCTATATCATGCCACCGATATTGCCATGTCAGCCCTAACCATCCTTTCCTAGCAAACCGTTGATTGGCTATGTTACCGCTTTGCTCGGCCCTCTTATAGCGTTGCTAGTTGCGGGTGAAGGTGAAGTTTGTTCCTTGTTGGAACATGGAGATGTTGTTCCTTTTTGGAACATGTTTACTTGTTGGGGATATCACAATATATATCTGCTATAATTAATACATCTATATACTTGGTAAAGGGTGGAAGGCTCGGCCTTATGCAGTGTTTTGTTCCACTCTTGCCACCCTAGTTTCCGTCATACCGGTGTTATGTTCCTTGATTTCGCGTTCCTTACGGTTGGGTGATTTATGGGACCCCCTTGACAGTTCGCTTTGAATAAGACTCGTCCCAGCAAGGCCCAACTTTGGTTTTACCATTTGCCACCTAAGCTTTTTCCCCGGGTTTCGCGAGCCCGAGGGTCATCTTTATTTTAACCCCGGGCAGTTCTCCTCGAGTCTTGGTCCAAACCTGTCGACCGCGGTGTATCGGGGGCAACTCGAGCTGGCCTATCGGAAGTTTGGACAATCCGGTGTGCCACGAGAACGAGATATGTGCAGCTCCTATCGGGATTTGTCGGCACATTCAAGCGGCTTTCTTTGGTCTTGTTTTATTGCTTTGTCGAAATGTCTTGTAGTCCGGGATTCCGAGATTGATCGGGTCTTCCGGTAGAAGGAATATCCTTCGTTGACCGTGGGAGCTTATAATGGGCTAAGTTGGGACACCCCTCGTGGTAATATCTTTCAAAGCCGTGCCCGTGGTTATGAGGCGGATGGGAATTTGTTAATGTCCGGTTGTAGAAAACCCGAAGTTGACCTCAAATAAAATACACATCAACGGCGTGTGTAACCGTGATGGTCTCTTCTCGTGGTCCGGAAGTGAACACGGTGTTGGAGTTATGTCTGACGTAAGTAGTTTAGGATCACTTCTTGATCGCTACTAGCTTCACGACCGTGCCTTGCTCCTCTTCTCGCTCTCTTTTGCGATGTAGCCACCATATATGCTAGTCACTTGCAACAGCTCCACTTTACTATCCTGTCCTTCCTATAAGCTTAAATAGTCTTGATCTCGCGGGTGTGAGATTGCTGAGTCCCCGTGACTCACAGATACTTCCAAACGATTGCGAGTTCCGACAATGCGGTCAGGTGACTCGGCCGAGCTCAAGTGGGAGTTCGACGAGGAACGTGGTCGTTACTATGTGTCTTTCACGATGATCGGTAGTGGTGCCCAGTTGGGACGATTCGGGATCTGTGTAGCATTTGGGGTATCTTCTTTTATTTTGGTTCCGTAGTCGGACCTTGAGTGTTCTCTGAATGATGGATGTTTATTTATGTCTTTGTGTGAAGTGGCTTAATCGTAAGCCAACTATGTATCTCTTTCCCTTATGTATTACATGGGTTGTGTGAAGATTACCTCACTTGCGATATTGCTTTCAATGCGGTTATGCCTCTAAGTCGTGCCTCGACACGTGGGAGATATAGCCGCATCGGGGGCGTTACATCCCCCTCCCTCCTTTATATATGGGGGCGGAGGGGCACCCCAGAAAACACAAGTTGATCTATGTGATCATTCCTTAGCCGTGTGCGGTGCCCCCTCCACCATATTCCACCTCGGTTATATCGTCGCGGAGTTTAGGCGAAGCCCTGCGCCGGTAGAGCATCATCATCGTCCTGCGCCGTCGTCTTGTGGAACTCATCCCCGACACTTTGCTGGATCGGAGTCCGGGATCGTCATCGAGCTGAGCGTGTCTGAACTCGGAGGTGCCGTCGTTCGGTACTTGGATCGGTCGGATCGTGAAGACGTACGACTACATCAACCGCGTTGTCGTAACGCTTCCGCTTACGGTCTACGAGGGTACGTGGACAATACTCTCCCCTCTCGTTGTTGTGCCATCACCATGATCTTGTGTGTGCGTAGGAATTTTTTTGAAATTACTACGTTTCCCAACAGTGGCATCCGAGCCAGGTTTTATGCGTTGATGTTATATGCACGAGTAGAACACAAGTGAGTTGTGGGCGATATAAGTCATACTGCTTACCAGCATGTCATACTTTGGTTCAGCGGTATTGTGAGATGAAGCGGCCCGGACCGACATTACGCGTACGCTTACGCGAGACGGGTTTCACCGCTGCGAGCACTCGTTGCTTAAAGGTGACTGGCGGGTGTCTGTCTCTCTCACTTTAGTTGAGCCGAGTGTGGCTACGCCCGGTCCTTGCGAAGGTTAAAACAGCACCAACTTGACAAACTATCGTTGTGGTTTTGATGCGTAGGTAAGAACGGTTCTTGCTCAGCCCGTAGCAGCCCCGTAAAATTTGCAACAACAAAGTAGAGGACGTCTAACTTGTTTTTGCAGGGCATGTTGTGATGTGATATGGTCAAGACGTGATGCTATATTTTGTTGTATGAGATGATCATGTTTTGTAACCGAAGTTATCGGCAACTGGCAGGAGCCATATGGTTGTCGCTTTATTGTATGAAATGCAAAAACCATGTAATTGCTTTACTTTATCACTAAGCGTTAGCGATAGTCGTAGAAGCAATAGTTGGCGAGACGACAACGATGCTACGATGAAGATCAAGGTGTCGCGCCGGTGACGATGGTGATCACGACGGTGCTTCGGAGATGGAGATCACAAGCACAAGATGATGATGGCCATATCATATCACTTATATTGATTGCATGTGATGTTTATCCTTTATGCATCTTATCTTGCTTTGATTGACGGTAGCATTTTAAGATGATCTCTCACTAAAAATTATCAAGACGTGTTCTCCACGAGTATGCACCGTTGCCAAAGTTCGTCGTGCCCGGACACCACGTGATGATCGGGTGTGATAAGCTCTCGTCCATCTACAACGGGTGCAAGCCAGTTTTGCACACGCAGAATACTCGAGTTAAACTTGACGAGCCTAGCATATGCGAGATATGGCCTCGGAACACTGAGACCGAAAGGTCGAGCGTGAATCATATAGTAGATATGATCAACATAGTGATGTTCACCATTGAAAACTAATCCATCTCACGTGATGATCGGTTATGGTTTAGTTGATTTGGATCACGTAATCACTTAGATGACAAGAGAGATGTCTATCTAAGTGGGAGTTCTTAAGTAATATGATTAATTGAACTTAAATTTATTATGAACTTAGTACCTGATAGTATTTTGCTTGTCTATGTTTACTGTAGATAGATGGCTCGTCTTTGTTGTTCCGTTGAATTTTAATGTGTTCCTTGAGAAAGCAAAGTTGAAAGATGATGGTAGCAATTACACGGACTGGGTCCGTAACTTGAGGATTATCCTCATTGCTGCACGGAAGAATTACGTCTGGAAGCACCGCTGGGTGCGAACTTCTTTGCGAGAACAACGCCCGAAGTTGTGAGCGTCTGGCGAGCAAAGCTGATGACTACTCTATAGTTTAGTGTGCCATGCTTTACGGCTTAGAACCGGGTCTTCAACGACGTTTTGAACGTCATGGAGCATATGATATGTTCCAAGAGTTGAAGTTAATATTTCAAGCAAATGCCCGGATTGAGAGATATGAGGTCTCCAATAAGTTCTATAGCTGCAAGATGGAGGAGAATAGTTCTTTCAGTGAGCATATACTCAAAATGTCTGGGTATAATAATCACTTGATTCAACTGGGAGTTAATCTTCCGGATGATAGTGTCATTGACGATGAATTCTCCAATCAACGCCACCAAGCTACAAGAGCTTCGTGATGAACTATAATATGCAAGGGATGACCAAGACAATTCCTGAGCTCTTCGCAATGCTAAAAGCTGCGGAGGTAGAAATCAAGAAAGAGCATCAAGTGTTGATGGTCAGCAAGACCACTAGTTTCAAGAAAAAGGGCAAAGGGAAGAAGAAGGGGAACTTCAAAAAGAACAGCAAGAAAGTTGCTGCTCAAGAGAAGAAACCCAAGTCTGGACCTAAGCCTGAAACTAAGTGTTTCTCTTGCCAAAGCAAACTGGTCCTTTGGAAGCGGAACTGCCCCAAGTATTTGGCGGATAAGAAGGATGGCAAGGTGAACAAAGGTATATGTGATATACATGTTATTGATGTGTACCTTACTAGAGCTCGTAGTAGCACTTTTGGGTATTTGATACTGGTTACATTGCTAATATTTGCAACTCAAAACAGGGGACTACGGAATAAGCGAGCACCGGCAAAGGACGAGGTGACGATGCGTGGGAAGCGGTTCCAAAGTCGATGTGATCGCGGTTGACGCTACCTCTACATCTACCTTCGGGATTAGTTTTAGACCTAAATAATTGTTATTTGGTGCCAGCGTTGAGCATGAACATTATATCTCGATCTTGTTTGATGCGAGACGGTTATTCATTTAAATCGAGAGAATAATGGTTGTTCTATTTATATGAGTAATATCTTTTATGGTCATGCACCCTTGAAGAGTGGTCTATTTTTATTAAATCTCGATAGTAGTAATACACATATTCATAATGTCGAAGCCAAAAGATGCAGAGTTAATAATGATAGTGCAACTTATTTGTGGCACTGCCGTTTAGGTCATATCGGTATAAAGCGCATGAAGAAACTCCATACTGATGGACTTTTGGAATCACTTGATTATGAATCACTTGGTACTTGCGAACCGTGCCTCATAGGCAAGATGACTAAAACACCGTTCTCCGGTTCTATGGAGAGAGCAGCAGATTTGTTGGAAATCATACATACTGATGTATGTGGTCCGATGAATGTTGAAGCTCGTGGCGGATATCGTTATTTTCTCACCTTCACAGATGATTTAAGCAGATATGGGTATATCTTCTTAATGAAGCATAAATCTGAAACATTTGAAAAGTTCAAAGAATTTCAGTGAAGTTGAAAATCATCGTAACAAGAAAATAAAATTTCTACGATCCGATCGTGGAGGAGAATATTTGAGTTACGAGTTTGGTCTACATTTGAAAAATTGCGGAATAGTTTCGCAACTAACGCCACCGGAGCACCACGGTAATGGTGTGTCCGAACGTCAGAATCGTTTCTTTACTAGATATGGTACGATCTATGATGTCTCTTACCGATTTACCGCTATCGCTTTGGGGTTATGCTTTAGAGACGGCCGCATTCACGTTAAATAGGGTACCATCAAAATCCGTTAAGGCGACTCCTTATGAACTATGGTTTGGCAAGAAACCGAAGTTGTCGTTTACGAAAGTTTGGGGCTGCGATGCTTATGTGAAAAAACTTCAACCCGATAAGCTTGAACCCAAATCGGAAAAATGTGTCTTCATAGGATACCCAAAGGAAACAGTTGGGTACACCTTCTATCACAGATCCGAAGGCAAAACATTCGTTGCTAAGAATGGATCCTTTCTAGAGAAGGAGTTTCTCTCGAAACAAGTGAGTGGGAGAAAAGTAGAACTTGATGAGGTAATAGTACCAGCTCCCTTATTGGAAAATGGTTCATCACAGAAATCGGTTCCTGTGACACCTACACCAATTAGTGAGGAAGTGAATGATGATGATCATGAAACTTCAGATCAAGTTCTATTTGAACTACGAGGGTCAACTAGAGTAAGATCCGCACTGAGTGGTATGGTAATCCTATTACGGAAGTCATGTTACTTGACCATGGTGAACCTACAAACTATGAAGAAGCGATGGTGAGCCCAGATTCGGAAAATGGTGGAAGCCATGAAATCGAGATGGGATCCATGTATGAGAACAAAGTATGGACTTTGGTTGACTTGCCCGATGATCGGCAAGCCATTGAGAATAAATGGATCTTTAAGAAGAAGACCGACGCGATGGTAATGTAGCATCTATAAAGCTCGACTTGTTGCGAAAGATTTCGACAAGTTCAAGGGGTTGACTACGATGAGACTTTCTCACCCATTAGCGATGCATAAGTCTGTCCGAATCATGTTAGCAATTGCTGCATTTTATGATTATGAAATTTGGCAAATGGATGTAAAAACTGCATTCTTGAATGGATTTCTAGAAGAAGAGTTGTATATGATGCAACCACAAGGTTTTGTTGATCCAAAAGGTGCTAACAAAGTGTGCAAGCTCCAATGATCAATTTATGGTGCAGTGCAAGCCTCTCGGAGTTGGAATAAACGCTTTGATAGTGTGATCAAAGCATATGGTTTTATCTGAGACTTTTGGAGAAGCTTTGTATTTACAAGAGAGTGAGTGGGAGCTCTGTAGCATTTCTGATATTATATGTGGACGACATATTATTAATTGGAAATAATATAGAATTTCTGGATAGCATAAAAGGATACTTGAATAAAAGTTTTTCAATGAAAGACCTCGGTGAAGCTGCTTATATATTGGGCATCAAGATCTATAGAGATAGATCAAGACGCTTAATTGGACTTTCACAAAGCACATACCTTGATAAAGTTTTGAAAAAGTTCAAAATGGATCGAGCAAAGAAAGGTTTTTACGTATTACAAGGTGTCAAATTGAGTCGGACTCAATGCCCGACCACAATGAGAAGATAGAGAGAAAATGAAAGATGTTCCCTATGCTTCAGCCATAGGCTCTATCATGTATGCAATGTCGTGTACGGACACTGACGTATGCTTAGCAATAAGCTTGGCAGGAAGGTACCAAAGTAATCGAGTGGATCAACTGGACAGCGGTCAAGAACATCACGAAATACGAAAAGGACTAAGGATATGTTTCTCGTATATAGAGGTGACAAAGAGCTAGTCGTAAATGGTTACGTCGATGCAAGCTTTGACAGCGATCGAACGATTCTAAATCGCAAACCGGATACATGTTTTTATTAAGCGGTGGAGCATCGGTTGGTGCGATTCTAAACAAAGCGTCGTGGCGGGATCTACATGTGAAGCGGAGTACATAGCTGCTTCGGAGCGACAAATGAAGGAGTCTGGATGAAAGAGTTCATTTCGATCTAGGTGTCATACCTAGTGCATCCGGACCAATGAAGATCTTCTTTGACAATCTTGGTGCAATTGCCTTGGCAAAGGAATCCAGATTTCACAAGAGGACCAAGCATATCAAGAGGCGCTTCAATTCCATTCGGGACCAAGTCCGGTGGGAGACATAGAGATTTGCAAGATACATACGGATCTGAATATTGCAGACCCGTTGACTAAGCCTCTTCCTCGAGCAAAACATGATCAGCACCAAGACTCCATGGTGTTAGAATCATTACTGTGTAATCTAGATTATTGACTCTAGTGCAAGTGGGAGACTGAAGGAAAAATGCCCTAGATGCAATAATAGAGTTATTATTTATTTCCTCATATCATGATAAATGTTTATTATTCATGCTAGAATTGTATTAACCGGAAACACGATACATGTGTGAATACATAGACAAACATATAGTCACTAGTATGCCTCTACTAGACTAGCTCATTAATCAAAGATGGTTATGTTTCCTAACCATATACATGTGTTGTTATTTGATTAATGGGATCACATCATTAGGGGAATGATGTGATTGACATGACCCATTCCGTTAGCCTAGCACTTGATCGTTTAGTATATTGCTATTGCTTTCTTCATGACTTATACATGTTCCGATAACTATGAGATTATGCAACTCCCGTTTACCGGAGGAACACTTTGGGTGCTACCAAACGTCACAACGTAACTAGGTGATTATAAAGGAGTACTACAGGTGTCTCCAAAGGTACATGTTGGGTTGGCGTATTTCGAGATTAGGTTTTGTCAATACGATTGTCGGAGAGGTATCTCTAGGCCTTCTCGGTAATACACATCACATAAGCCTTGCAAGCATTGCAACTAATAAGTTAGTTGCGAGATGATGTATTCTGAACGAGTAAAGAGACTTGCCGATAGCGAGATTGAACTAGGTATTGGATACCGACGATCGAATCTCGGCAAGTAACATACCGATGACAAAGGGAACAACGTATGTCGTTATGCGGTTTGACCGATAAAGATCTTCGTAGAATATGTAGGAACCAATATGGTCATCCAGGTTCCGCTTATTGTTTATTAATGAGAATAGTTCTAGGTCATGTCTACATAGTTCTCGAACCCGTAGGGTCCGTGACGCTTAACGTTACGATGACAGTTTTATTATGAGTTTACAAGTTTTGATGTACCGAAGTTTGTTCGAGTCCGGATGTGATCACGGACATGACGAGGAGTCTCGAAATGGTCGAGACATAAAGATTGATATATTGGAAGCCTATATTTGGATATCGGAATGGTTAGGGTGAAATCGGGATTTTTAGGGAACAGAAATTCTAGGAACCCTCCCGGGGATAATGGGCCTTAGTGGGCCATGAGGGAAAAGAGGAGGGCGGCCGGGGCAGGCCACGCGCCCCTCCCCTAGTCCGAATAGGACAAGGAGAGGCGGCGCCCCCTTCCTCTTTCCCCTCCCCCCTTTCCTTCTCCAACAAGGCAAGAGGGGGGGAGTCCTACTCCCGGTGGGAGTAGGACTCCTCCAGGCGCACCCCATGAGGGCCGGCCGCACCTCCCCCTCCCTCCTTTATATACGGGGGCAGAGGGGCACCCCAGAACACACAAGTTGATCTACGTGATCGTTCCTTAGCCGTGTGCGGTGCCCCCCTCCACCATATTCCACCTCGGTCATATCGTCGCGGAGTTTAGGCGAAGCCTGCGCGATGAGAGCATCATCATCGTCCTGCGCCATCGTGCTAACGGAACTCATCCCGACACTTTGCTGGATCGAAGTCCGGGGATCGTCATCAAGCGGGCGTGTCTTTGAACTTCGGAGGTGCCGTGACGTTCGGTGCTTAGATCGGTCGGATCGTGAAGACGTCTGACTACATCAACCGCGTTGTCATAACGCTTCCGCTTACGGTCTACGAGGGTACGTGGACAATACTCTCCCCTCTCGTTGCCATGCCATCACCATGATCTTGCGTGTGCGTAGGAAATTTTTTGAAATTACTACGTTCCCCAACAAAAACTTCTCTCTAAATGGGAATGCCCTTACGTTATCGAGGAGGTCTATCGTTCCGGTGCCATAAAAAATAACAACTTCCAAGGCACAAATCCGAAGGTGGTGAACGGTCAAAGAATCAAACATTATATCTCAGGTAACCCTATAAATGTTGAAACCAATGTTATTGAAACCGTAACCCCGGAGGAATACATAAGGACACTTTCGTAACGTTTCAGACTCCAAAAAGGAATAGGTATGTGGTACGGTAAGTAAACCGACTCCAAAACAGTTCTAATGGCATTTTTTTATCCGTTTTGGAATATTTAGAAAAATAGAAAAATGAGAAGCAGTCCGGGAAGGATACGAGGGCTCCACGAGGGTGGAGGGCACGCCCTACCCCCCTGGGCGCGCCCCCCTGCCTCGTGGGCACCTCGTGCGCTCTCCGGACTCTGTTTTCTTGCACGATACATATTTTGGTCGGTAAAATTCATTATATAATCTCCCGGAGGTTTTGACTCCTGTATCACGCAAATATCCTTTGTTTTCGTTTTGAGCTATTTTTCTGACAGATCTAGGTCATCATGACGTCTCCAAGCGCCCCCAAGGACAAGTTCTTCGAGAAGGTCATCAACCCTTACCTCGCGGAGGTGCTGCGACACCCTCAAACCATTGAGATGCGTGATGGGCTGCTGCACATCCACGATGTGGAGGGACCAAGGAGGACCGGAAGCGTGGAGACGAGGCTCGAAGCAATGGAGCAACAAGTTTTCAAGTGCCAGGGGATGGTGGAATGTGGACTCAACGCCAACCACATGATGATCGCGGAGTTCACCAACAACCACAAGCTGGATGCCAAGAATATTGGGGAGACCATGTGACGCCCGGATAATTAGGCTACAGTAATCCCGCGTTAACGATGCCACGTCACCTCGGCTACTGTTGCTAACCTCGCGTTAGATCGAAACCGATTCGAAATCAAATTCAAAATCAATCAAACAAAATAAAAGTTTTCAAATAATTAAAACTAAAATGTTCGGAGTGAACCAAATATTGTATAGGTAATTATGGTGGAGAAGCCACACCTTTATAAAATGTTTAAATACTATAAGATGAATAAAACAACAGCAAAAACATTTATTTAAATACCTTTTATAATAAATAAAAGGTCAAACTAATTTATTTGAGGACTAGACTTCTTGTGACTATGGACTAAGTTGAAATACTAATTTATATACTACGTGTATATTTTACTAAAACTAAAATAATAGGAAACAATATTAAAACAGAAAGGGAAAAGGAAAACAAGAAGAAGTAGGATAAGAGAGAGACCCCCCCGGGCCACGGCCCAGCAGGCCATCGGGCCGCCAGGCCGGCCCAGCCGCACCCCACCCCCTCCTCCTTATCCCCACCAGGGGAAACCCTAGCTCCGACCGCACACCCCCCCTCCCGATCCAGATTGGATCGGGGACGAACCCCCCCACACCCCCTCGTTCCTCTCGCCCCCCTCCCCACCCCGATTCGGATCGGGGGCGCTTGCCCCCGACGACCGCGTCGCCGTCGCCGCGCTGCCTCTCCCCGGCGACCGCGCCTTCCCCCGCCACCTCGCCGAGCGCCGCCCCATCCCCGTCGCCACGCCGGACGCCCCATCCTCCTCCCGTGCGGTGCCTCCCCTCGACGCGGACTGGATCGGCGGCTCGACGCCGCGGCGCCTCGAGCCTTGACGCCGTGCCATCGCTGCTCACCACCACCTCGTCGGCGTCGCCTCGTCTTCGTCCTCCTCCCCATCGGGCGCCCCCACGCCTCGACGCCCCCCCTGCTCTCCAACGCTGGTGAGGCCCCCCCGGCCTCCTCCCTCTCCCTCGCCCCCGCGCTCACCACGACCCTGTCACGTCCACGCCCGTGCACGCATCACTGTGCCCGCGTGCCGGAGCTTGCGTTCCAGGCCGCACTCGCCCTCCTCCGCCCTGGCCGACGCCCTCCTTCGCCCCAGCCGGCGCCAGGGACCAGTCGGGCTGCAGCGCCCCGTCGCCACGGTGGCCGCGCCCCTCTGTGCTGCCTCCGGTCACCACCCGTTTTCCCCTACTGCTCCGGTCGAGCCCCCTCGCGGCCACTGCCGCAGCTCCCGCTGGGCCGCAGCCGAGCACCGCCTCCGGCTGCCAACCGCACGGCCTCCGGCGGCCGCCCGCGCACCACCGCGGCCTCGCCCCGCTCCGGCCATGGCCATGCCGTGGCCACCGACCTCCGCCGTTCCGGTGCCCTCCCGGGTCCGCCTGCACCTGGGCGTGCGCCCATTCGGTCGCGCATTGCGCCCGATGCCCGACCCGCTAGGCCCCAGGGGCCTATGACAAAGGCCCCCACCGCAGAACGTTTTTGTAATAAAAAAATAATAAATAAATAAAATTAATTAATTAATTAAGTAAATAATTAATTTAATTAATCCGGATTAATTAACCTAATGACTAATTAACCTAATTAACTACTGTTAATTAAACTAAACTAAGGTAATTAGTTAACAGAGTATGACGAACGGGACCCACATGTCAGGGTTGACCTAGTCAACCCTGTTGACTGCTGACGTCAGCATGACATCATGCTGACGTCATAATTCCATTTTTCGAATTAATTAATTAATTAATTAAATTCCAGAAATTAATAAAATCTTTAGAAAATCATATCTTTTAATCCGTAACTCGGATTAAAATATTTTCAACATGAAAGTTGCTCAGAACGACAAGACGAATCCGGATAAGCAGTCCGGTTAAATTCGCCGCCCCTAACCTATCGAACGCAACTTTCCCCTCGGCTCCTGCGAAAACCACGAAACACCGGGAATACTTTCCCGGATGTTTCCCCCCTTAACCAGTACCACCTCATACCACGTTAGGGCACGCTTAGCATCGCTACTTGAAATGTCATGCATCGATATGCATCTATTTACTTGGTATTCATTGTTTCTTCCCCCTCTTCTCTCCGGTAGACTACGAGACCAAGCGATCTTTCTTGGCGATTCGACTACGGTGTTGACGACCCTCTCTCTTGCGAGCAACCAGCAAGCCCCCCCCTTGATCACCGGATATCGCCTACTCTTCTCTATACGCTTGCATTAGAGTAGTGTATCATATTCTTGCTTTCGAGATACTCCTATCTTTCTTTGCATAGCTTTGTCCTTGTTATACATTGTTACCTTACCGCAATCCTATATGCTTAGTATAGGATGCTAGTACTTTCATCTGTGGCCCTACATTCTTGTTAAATGCTGTAGTGCTATACTATCGGTAGTGATCACTCGGGAGGTGATCACGGGTATACTATATACTTATACATGATACATGTGGAGACTAAAGGCGAATTAATTTGGTGGAGCACCATGAGTGATTCACAGTTGAAATTTGAAAGGACCTTTGTCCCGACAGCCTCTGGATGGATCTTTGTGGCGGAGCGGCAGGCGAGTTGAGACCGCTTAGGAGAGGTGGGCACAGCCTGCTCGGCGTTCGCGGATACTTAACACGCTTAACGAGGTCTTGGTATTCGATCCGAGTTGGCTCTGAGCTTATACGCACTAACCATCTACGCGGGAGTAGTTATGGGTATCCGGCGTCGTGGTATCGGTAGAAACACTTGACGTCAACGAATGGCCGTAGCGTCGGATTGGATGGAGCACGCTAGGCTAGGTGCGCTTCCGTGGCGTCACAACATGCGAGGTGTGCTTTCGAGGCGATGGGCCCGGACCCTGCGGCGCTTAGGTTTAGACGGCGTGTTGGCCTCTCTGTTGTGCCTAGGTGGGGTGCGGCGTGTTGATCTTCATGGCCGGGCATGACCGAGGAAAGTGTGTCCGGCGAATGGGATCAAGCGTCTTTGGGTAAGATGGTGCACCCTGCAGTGAAGTTAATCTATTCGGATAGCCGTGATCTTCTGTGAATGGGGCGACTTGGAGTTGTACCTTGAGCTTATGACAACTAGAACCGGATACTTGATAAAACACACCCTTTCAAGTGCGGATACAACCGGTGGTCGCTCTCTCGAGGATATGAGGAGGGATCGCCGGTAGGATTATTGCTATGTGATGTTACTTGGAGGATTTACGCTTTCGTCCTCTTCTACTGTTGCAAGGCGGTGCCCGAGCGTAGTCTTCGTTAAGACTAGCTATCCCCTCTTATTACGGCATTCTGCGATTCGAATCGATATGGCCCTTTACACAAATATCCATGCATATGTAGTGTAGCTCCTTGCTTATGCAGTACTTTGGATGAGTACTCACGGTTGCCTTGTTCCCTTTTCCCCTACCTCTACTCGATTCATCGCAGCAGACGATGGAGCCGGGGCGACGCCACCGCTGTGGCGACTACTACTCGGGAGGTGCCTACTACTACGTGCGACCCGGCGGCGACCGGGAGTAACTAGGAGGATCCAAGGCGGAGGCCTGCTCCTCTTTCGATCTGTATCGATTTGTGCTAGCCTTCTTAAGGCAAACTTGTTTAACTTATGTATGTACTCGGATATTGTTGCTTCTGGCGACTCGTCTATGATCGAGCACTTGTATTCGAGCCCTCGAGGCCCCTGGCTTGTATTATGATGCTTGTATGACTTATTTTATTTGTAGAGTTGTGTTGTGATATCTTCCCGTGAGTCCTTGATCTTCGTACACATTTGCGTGCATGATTAGTGTACGATTGAATCGAGGGCGTCACAGACCATCTCCAAGCTTCATGAGAAGATCGAGCACTAATTCCTGCTCGTCCTCGAGTAGGTAAATGATAAAAAAGATAATTTTTGATGTGGAATGCTAGTTGGCATAATTTCAATGTAATTCTTCTTACTTGTGATATGAATATTCAGATCCGAATGAATACAAAATAAAAGTTCATATTGACAAAAGAAATAGTAATACTTCAAGCATACTAATCAAAGTAATCATGTCTTCTCAAAATAGCATGGCAAAAGAAAGTTCATACCTACAAAATCATATAGTTAGGCTATGCTTCATTTTCGTCACACAAAGATGTTCCCAACTTCTATACCCCAGATGACAAGCCAAGCAATTGTTTCATACTTAAATAATCTCAAACTTTTTCAACCTTCACGCAATACATGAGCGTGAGCCATGGATATAGCACTATGGGTGGAATAGAATATGATGATGGGGATTGTGTGGAGAAGACAAAAAGGAGAAAGTCTCACATTGACGAGGATAATCAACGGGCTATGGAGATGCCCATCGATGTCAACATGAGGAGTAGGGATTGCCATGCAACGGATGCATTAGAGCTATGAATGCTCAACAAAGGAAAACTAGTGGGTGTGCATCCAACTTGCTTGCTCATGAAGACCTAGGGCATTTTGAGGAAGCCCATCGTAGGAATATACAAGCCAAGTTCTATAATGAAAAATTCCCACTAGTATGAAAAAGACAACTTATGAGACTCACTATATGAAGAACAAGGTGCTACTTTGAAGCACAATATATACGAGACTCACTACATGAAGAACAAGGTGCTACTTTGAAGCACAAGTGTGGAAAAAGAGATAGTAACATTGCCCTTTTTTTGGGCCTTTCTTTTTTTCTTTTTGGCCTTTCTCTTTTTTTTGGGCAATGCTCTAATAATGATGATCATCACACTTCTATTGATTACAACATAAGGATTACAACTCGAAACTAGAACAAGATATGACTCTATATGAATGCCTCTGGCGGTGTAGGGATGGTGCAATGAATCAAGAGTGACATGTATGAAAAATAATGCATGGTGGCTTTGCCACAAATACGATGTCAACTACATGATCATGCAATGGCAATATGACAAAAGTAAAGTATGTCATGATGATGAGCGAGCGGTGGAAAGTTGCATGGCAATATATCTCGAATGGCTATGGAAATGCCATAATAGGTAGGTATGGTGGCTGTTTTGAGGAAGATATAGGGAGGTTTATGTGTGATAGAGCGTGTCGTATCACGGGGTTTGGATGCACGTGAAGTTTGCACCAACTCTCAAGGTGAGAAAGGGCAATGCACGGTACCGAAGAGGTTAGCAAAGGCGGAAAGGTAAAAGTGCGTATAATCCATGGACTCAACATTAGTCAAAAGAACTCATATACTTATTGCAAAAATTTAGAAGTCATCAAAAATCAAGTACTACGCGCATGCTCCTAGGGGATAGATTGGTAGGAAAAGACCATCGCTCGTCCCCGACCGCCACTCATAAGGATGCACAAGCCAGGTACACTTCATGTTTCAAATTTGTTACATAACTTTAACCATACGTGCATGCTACATGACTTGCTAACTTTAACACAAGCATTTCTCAAATTCACAACTACTCAACTAGCACGACTTTGATATTATTACCTCCATATCTCAAAACAATCATCAAGCATCAAACTTTTCTTAGTATGCAACACACTCATAAGAATTCTTACAAATCTTGTATGCTTAGCATATTATGATTATTTAAGCAAATTACCATGCTATTTAAGACTCTCAAAATAATCCAAGTGAAGCATGAGAGTTCATTTATTTCTTAAAAATAAAACTACCATTGTGCTCTAAAAGATATAAGTGATGCACTAGAGCAAATGACAAACTACTCCAAAAGATATAAGTGAAGATCAATTAGTAGTAGAATAATTGTGCAACTATGTGAAGACTCTCTAACATTTAAGAATTTCATATCTTGATACTTTATTCAAACAGCAAGCAAAGCTAAATAAAATGACATTGCAAGGATAGCACAACTCATGTGAAGAAGCAAAAACTTAGGCTCAACCGATACTAACTGATAGTTGTTGAAGAAGAAAGGTGGGATGCCTACCGGGGCATCCCCAAGCTTAGATGCTCGAGACTTCTTGAAATATTATCTTGGGGTGCCTTGGGCATCCCCAAGTTTGAAATTTTGTGTCTCCTTAATTCCTCTCATATCATGGTTTCTCTTTTTATCAAAAGCTTCATTCACACCAAACTCAACAAGAACTCGTGAGATAGGTTAGTATAAACCAATGCAAAACCTTATCATTTTCTACTGTAACAAATCACTAACATTATTATTCAACATTTCATACTAAATGCCTCTGCATATTTAACACTCCTATCCTCAAATAGAATCATTAAACAAGCAAACATATGCAAACAATGCAAACATAACAGCAATCTGCCAAAACAGTACAGTCTGTAAAGAATGCAAGAGTATCAATACTTCCCTAACTCCAAAAATTATGAACTAAAATTTACACTGTAATAAATTTATCATAGCTCAATATGCAAAAATATTCAACATTATACCACTTTCTGACTTTTCTAGGGAATTTTTGCAACATCGGTAAACTTTCTGTTTTCAAACAGCAATATGTATACTAGCAAAATAAGCATGGCAAAGGCTATCCTTGACCTTTTTATTGAAAATAGAGATGCAAAACATTATTATAAATAACAGAAAGCAAAAACTAACAAGATAAAATGATGCTCCAAGCAAAACACATATCATGTGGTGAATAAAAATATAGCTCCAAGTAAAGTTACCGATGAACGAAGACGAAAGAGGGGATGCCTTCCGGGGCATCCCCAAGCTTAGACGCTTGGTTATCCTTGAATATTACCTTGGGGTGCCTTGTGCATCCTAAAGCTTAGGCTTTTGCCACTCCTTATTCCATAGTCCATCGAATCTTTACCCAAAACTTGAAAACTTCACAACACAAAACTTAACAGAAAACTCGTAAGCTCCGTTAGCGAAAGAAAACAAAACACCACTTCAAGGTACTGTAATGAAATCATTCTTTATTTATATTGGTGTTAAACCTACTGTATTCCAACTTCTCTATGGTTTATAAACTATTTTACTAGCCATAGATTCATCAAAATAAGCAAACAACACAAGGAAAACAGAATCTGTCAAAAACAGAACAGACTGTAGTAATCTGTAACTAACGCAAACTTCTGGAACTCCAAAAATTCTAAAATAAATTGGTGGACCTGAGGAATTTGTCTAGTAATCATCTGCAAAAAGAATCAACTAAATATCACTCTCCAGTAAAAAGTTCTAGCTAATCTCGTGAGCGCTAAACTTTCTGTTTTTTACAGCATGATCATAAAGACATCACCCAAGTCTTCCCAAAGGTTCTACTGGGCACAAACACTAATTAAAACATAAAACCACATATAAACAGAATCTAGATGGATTATTTATTCCTAAACAGAACCAAAAAGCAAGAAACTAAAATAAAATTGGGTTGCCTCCCAACAAGCGCTATCGTTTAACGCCCCTAGCTAGGCATGATGATTTCAATGATGCTCACATAAAAGATAAGAATTGAAACATAAAGAGAGCATCATGAAGAATATGACTAGCACATTTAAGTCTAACCCACTTCCTATGCATAGGGATTTTGTGAGCAAACAACTTATGGGAACAATAATCAACTTGCATAGGGAGGTAAAACAAGCATAACTTCAAAACTTTAAGCACATAGAGAGGAAACTTGATATTATTGCAATTCCTACAAGCATATATTCCCCCCTCATAATAATTTTCAGCAGCATCATGAATGAATTCAACAATATAACCAGCACCTAAAACATTCTTTTCATGATCTACAAGCATAGAAATTTTATTACTCTCCACATAAGCAAAATTCTTCTCATGAGTAATAGTGGGAGCAAATTCAACAAAATAACTATCATGTGATTGAAAATTAAGATCAAGATGACAAGTTTCATGGTTATCACTATTCTTTAAAGCATACGTGTCATCACAATAATCATCATAGATAGGAGGCATGCTTTCATCATAGTAAATTTGCTCATCAAAGCTTGGGGGACAAAAAATATCATCTCCATCAAACATAGCTTCCCCAAGCTTGTGGCTTTGTTTATCATTAGCATCATGGATATTCAAGGAATTCATACTAACAACATTGCAATCATGCTCATCATTCACATATTTTATGCCAAGAATTCTATGCAATTCTTCTTCTAGCACTTTGGCACAATTTTCCTTTCCATCATTCTCACGAAAGATATTAAAAAGATGAAGTGTACGAGACAAACTCAATTCCATTTTTTGTAGTTTTCTTTTATAAACTAAACTAGTGCTAAAACAAGAAACAAAAAGATTCAATTGTAATATCTAAAGATATACCTTCACTTACCTAGCCTCCCCGGCAACGGCGCCAGAAAAGAGCTTGATGTCTACTACGCAACCTTCTTCTTGTAGACGTTGTTGGGCCTGCAAGTGCACAGGTTTGTAGGACAGTAGCAAATTTCCCTCAAGTGGATGACCTAAGGTTTATCAATCCGTGGGAGGCGTGGGATGAAGATGGTCTCTCTCAAGCAACCCTGCAACCAAATAGCAAAGAGTCTCTTGTGTCCCCAACACACCCAATACAATGGTAAATTATATAGGTGCACTAGTTCGTGAAGAGATGGTGATACAAGTGCAATATGGATGGTAGATAAAGGTATTTGTAATCTGAAATAATAAAAACAGCAAGGTAACAAGTGATAAACATGAGCGTAAACGGTATTGTAATGATAGGAAACAAGGCCTAGGGTTCATACTTTCACTAGTGCAAGTTCTCTCAACAATAATAACATAGATAGATCATATAACAATCCCTCAACATGCAACAAAGAGTCACTCCAAAGCCACTAATAGCGGAGATAAAACGTAGAGATTATGGTAGAATGCGAAACCACCTCAAAGTTATTCTTTCCAATCAATCCGTGGGCTATTCCTATAAGTGTCACAAACAGCCCTAGAGTTCGTACTAGAATAACACCTTAAGATACAAATCAACCAAAACCCTAATGTCACCTAGATACTCCATTGTCACCTCAAGTATCCGTGGGCATGATTATACGATATGCATCACACAATCTCAGATTTATCCAACCAACATAAAAGTACTTCAAAGAGTGCCCCAAAGTTTCTACCGGAGAATCAAGAATGTGTGCCAACCCCTATGCATAGGTTCATGGGCGGAACCCGCAAGTTGGTCACCAAAACATACATCAAGTGGCACATGATATCCCATTGTCACCACAGATAATCACGACAAGACATACATCAAGTGTTCTCATAAAAGACTCAATTCGATAAGATAACTTCAAAGGGGAAACTCAATTCATCACAAGAGAGTAGAGGGGGAGAAGAAACATAAGATCCAACTATAATAGCAAAGCTCGGGATACATCAAGATCGTGCCATAGAGGGAACATGAGAGAGAACACGAGAGAGAGAGAGAGATAGAGAGAGAGAGAGAGAGAGATCAAACACATAGCTACTGGTATATACCCTCAGCCCCGAGGGTGAACTACTCCCTCCTCGTCATGGGTAGCGTCGGGATGATGACGATGGCCACCGATGATGGGTTCCCCCTCCGGTGGTGCTTGAACGGGCTCCCGAGAGGTTTTGGTGGCAACAGAGGCTTGCGGCGGAACTCCCGATCTATCTTCTGTTCGGAAGTTTTAGAATGCGTAGGTATATATGGGTGAAAGGATGCGTCGGTGGAGCTACAGGGGGCCCACGAGGCGGCGGCGCCCTAGGGGGTGGGCGCACCCCCACCCTCGTGAGCACCTCCGTATCTCTGGCGTGCACTCCAAGTCCATCGGGTGGCTTTCCTTCCAAAAATAACTTCTCCGATTGATTTCGTTCCGTTTTGACTCCGTTTGATATTCCTTTTCTTGAAACTCTTGAAATAGGCATAAAGCAAAGAAATCTGGGCTGGACCTTCGGTTAATAGGTTAGTCCCAAAAATAATATAAAAGTGGATAATAAAGCCCAATATTGCCTAAAACCGTAGATAATATAGCATGGAGCAATCAAAAATTATAGATACGTTGGAGACGTATCAAGCACCTCCAAGCCCAAATCTATGACCTGCAAAACCAAAACTGTGAGTATGAATGTAGATTCAAGAGGATGAGTTTGGCTGTAGATTTGAGGATCCCGGAGACTCGATCATCCTTCTATGATGGTGAGCCTATGCCTTGGAAGATGGACGACAAGCCCACATCATCAACAACTCCACCATCTTCTTCACCAAAGAAGGAGACATAATCACATGGGTATGGGCACTCCCCTTTGGCAACCGCCAAGCTTGGGGGAGGTGCCCCGGTATCGTATCACCATCACACTCCTATCTTTACCGTTTTTCTTAGTTCGATCCTTTTAGTAGTATCTTGATCTAGTAGAATAAAGTTTTTGGCATGATCTAGTTTTGAGTTTTGCTTTATGATCCCTTTATGTAATCGGGTCTGTGAGCTATATAATAAAGATTAGTGTTGAGTCAAGGGCTTGATTATATTGCTACGATCTTGAGGGAATAAAAGAAAAAAGAAAGAATAAAAAGAAACAAAGAGATCATATTGATCTTATGGAGAGTAATGACTTCACATAGGAAGAGTATGATGATTAAAAGTTGTTGAGAGTTGACAAACATAGTTTTGGTCATCGTTGCAATTAATAGAAAGTAATAAAGAAAGAGAGGTTTCACATATAAATATACTATCTTGGACATCTTTTATGATTGTGAGCACTCATTAAAATATGACATGCTAAAGAGTTGATGTTGGACAAGGAAGACAACGTAATGGGTTATGTTTTCTTATATCTAAAATAAAGTATGTTGTCATGGATCATCCAACATGTTGAGCTTGCCTTTCCCCCTCATTCTAGCCAAATTCTTCGCACCAAGTAGAGATACTACTTGTGCTTCCAAATATCCTTAAACCCAGTTTTGCCATGAGAGTCCACCATATCTACCTATGGATTGAGGAAGATCCTTCAAGTAAGTTGTCATCGGTGCAAGCAATAAAAATTGCTCTATAAATATGTATGACTTATTAGTGTGGGAGAAAATAAGCTTTATACGATCTTGTGATGTGGAAGAAATAAAAGCGACGGAGTGCACAATAAAGGTCCACATCACAAGTGGCAATATAAAGTGACGTTCTTTTGCATTAAGATTTCGTGCATCCAACCATGAAAGCGCATGACAACCTCTGCTTCCCTCTGCGAAGGGCCTATCTTTTACTTTTATCTCGTATCCTTATGCAAGAGTCATGGTGATCTTCACCTTTCCTCTTTTTCGTTTTATCCTTTGGCAAGCACAATGTGTTGGAAAGATCCTGATATATATATCCAATTGGATGTAAGTTAGCATGAACTATTATTGTTGACATTACCCTTGAGGTAAAAGGTTGGGAGGCGAAACTATAAGCCCATATCTTTCTCTATGTCCGATTAAAACTCTGTAACCACAAGTATTGCGTGAGTGTTAGCAATTGTGAAAGACTAAATGATAGTTGAGTATGTGGACTTGCTGAAAAGCTCTTACATAGACTCTTTCTGATGTTATGATAAATTGCAATTGCCTCAATGACTAAGATTATAGTTTGTTAGTTCTCAATAAAGTTTCTGATTCATACTTGACATTGTGAATAGATTATTACTTGAGCATAAGAAATCATATGACAATATTCATATATGTTGCTGTTATAAGAATGATCATGATGCC
The DNA here is from genome assembly GCA_021605145.1 of Aegilops bicornis. Lineage (NCBI taxonomy): Eukaryota > Viridiplantae > Streptophyta > Magnoliopsida > Poales > Poaceae > Aegilops > Aegilops bicornis. The sequence goes on from CM038673.1 coordinate 507,337,748, forward strand.
CTCATGTCCGTATTTTATTTTATCGACACCTCTACCTCTAAACATGTGGTCATATTTATCGTTATCGGCTTCCGCTTGAGGACAAGCGAGGTCTAAGCTTGGGGGAGTTGATACGTCCATTTTGCATCATGCTTTTATATTGATATTTATTGCATTATGGGCTGTTATTACACATTATGACACAATACTTATGCCTATTCTCTCTTATTTTACAAGGTTTATATGAAGAGGGAGAATATCGGCAATTTGGAATTACAGAAATTTTGGAAAAGGAGCAAATATTAGAGACCTATTCTGCACAACTCCATAAGTCCTGAAACTCCACGGAAGTTATTTTTGGAAATAATAAAAAATATTGGATGAAGAAAATACCAGAGGGGACCCACACCCTAGGCACGAGGGTGGGGGCGCGCCCTACCCCCTGGGCGCGCCCCCCTGCCTCGTGGGCCCCCTGGTGGCCCTCCGATGCCCATCTTCTGCTATATGAAGTCTTTCGTCCAAAGAAAAATCACAAGCAAGCTTTCGGGACGAGACTCCGCCGCCACGAGGCGGAACCTTGGCGGAACCAATCAAGGGCTCTGGCGGAGCTGTTCTGCCGGTGACACTTCCCTCCGGGAGGGGAAATCATCGCCATCGTCATCACCAACGCTCCTCTCATCGGGAGGGGGCCAATCTCCATCAACATCTTCACCAGCACCATCTCCTCTCAAACCCTAGTTCATCTCTTGTATCCAATTCTTGTCTCTAAGTCTAGGATTGGTACCTGTAGGTTGTTAGTAGTGTTGATTACTCCTTGTAGTTGATGCTAGTTGGTTTATTTGGTGGAAGATCATATGTTCAGATCCTTTATGCATATTAATACTCCTCTGATTATGAACATGAATATGCTTTGTGAGTAGTTACGTTTGTTCCTGAGGACATGGGAGAAGTCTTGCTATTAGTAGTCATGTGAATTTGGTACTCGTTCGATATTTTGATGAGATGTATGTTGTCTCTCCTCTAGTGGTGTCATGTGAACGTCGACTACATGAGAACTTCACCATTATTTGGGCCTAGAGGAAGGCATTGGGAAGTAATAAGTAGATGATGGGTTGCTAGAGTGATGTAAGCTTAAACCCTAGTTTATGCGTTGCTTCGTAAGTGGCTGATTTGGATCCATATGTTTCATGCTATGGTTAGGTTTACCTTAATACTTCTTTTATAGTTGCGGATGCTTGCAATAGGAGTTAATCATAAGTGGGATGCTTGTCCAAGTAAGGGCAGCACCCAAGCACCGGTCCACCCACATATCAAATTATCAAAGTACCGAATGCGAATCATATGAACGTGATGAAAACTAGCTTGACGATAATTCCCATGTGTCCTCGGGAGCGCTTTTCTATATATAAGAGTTTGTCCTGGCTTGTCCTTTGCTACAAAAAGGATTGGCCACCTTGCTGCACTTTATTTACTTTTGTTACTTGTTGCTCGTTACAAATTATCTTATGACAAAACTATACATTACCTATAATTTCAGTGCTTGCAGAGAATACCTTGCTAAAAACCGCTTATCATTTCCTTCTGCTCCTCGTTGGGTTCGACACTCTTACTTATAGAAAGGACTACGATAGATCCCCTATACTTGTGGGTCATCACCTACTACTACGTGCAGGTCGCTGACGATGATCGGGAGTAGTTTAGGAGGATCCAAGGCAGGAGGCATGCACCTCTTTTGATCTGTATCCCAGTTTGAGCTCGCCTTCTTAAGGCAAACTTGTTTAACTTATGTCTGTACTCAGATATTGTTGCTTCCGCTGACTCGTCTATGATCAAGCACTTGTATTCGAGCCCTCGAGGCCCCTGGCTTGTATTATGATGCTTGTATGACTTATCTTACTTTTAGAGTTGTGTTGTCATATCTTCCCGTGAGTCCCTGATCTTGATCGCACACATTTGCGTGTATGATTAGTGTACGATTGAATCGGGGGCGTCACAAGTTGGTACCAGAGCCGACTGCATGTAGGAATCCCCCTTCCAAACTCCTTGGCCGAAGTTGAGTCTAGTTATTGCAAAACTTTTACTAACATAGCTGTGTGGCTTACGGGCCCACGTCGCCATTGGGTGGTATCAGGATCTTTTATTCCTCATCTATACTCTCGGATTCTGGTCTCTCTTCTATTCGGGTTAAATGTTGTACTAATTATAACTCTAGGTTCTCGTTACCACTTCCTGCCGGAGAGCCCTTTCATTCCAGATGATCGACTGCTTCACCAGAAGGTTCCGAAGATGCTATTCGATGTTTTCCCGAGACGCTTGTGCCCACCGCCTTTGCAAATTCCCTACCACTATTATTTCCGTATGGATAACTGCATACACTTGCCTACATTCAATCCCATTGATCTTGTTATTACAAGATGCCCCAAACTGCTCTTCATTGTTACGAGAATCCTTTGAGCTTACTGCCCTGCAGTTCTTGCCTCATGAATACCTCTATGGACAATTCCTCGCATTTATCGAGTATCCGCTCATCCCCAGTTGGTCATGTGTTTCACAAAAATTCTTTTAAATACTATTGGATTTTCTAAAAATCCTCAGCAACCTATTGCTCATGGATTCCTTGCCTTCCTGCATTATGGTTAAATTCCATCTTTCTAGTAATCTCCGTTGACATCCAATTGGTCACTATCATTTCGAGTCCCTTGATTCAATATGTTTTAATGCTCGCAATCCTCAATCGGATCCTAGAATTCATCCTTCTGGCTCAGATGTCATTTTGAACATGAGCTGGTTCTCAACCAATTAATTGCCATCGATTGTACCCCTAAGCCTACTCGACTTATCCATCCTTAATCAGAGTGTTTGCCTCTGACCCCCTTGATTTGGAAATCATAGTTCTTTTGCTTTTGAGCTTTGAATTAGTCCGTTGTTTCTATAATTTGATCTTCTTGCATTCCTTCTTCCTCTGGTTAAGTACCGATGCTCACATCAGATCCCTTCAGGACCACCGGAACCTTTGTTCGGTTTTATCGGACAACGTCCTTCCTATTCAATCACTTTGGAAGTTCTTTCCCTGATACATAATGACATTGATAAATCCTATTCTCGGATTTGGCCAACCATGCTCTGTTTTCGAGCTGGTGATAATTACTCTCGAAGCTTGTGGTATATGTTTCTAAGATGCCCCGATGGGTTGAACCTATGCCTTCCTTAATCGGTGTGAACCCGAAAGTTTTCCAATGTTCACACTCCTCTGGTAATTCACCAGGTAGATCTTCGCACTCAAATCATTTTTAGTAGAGCAGTGAATGAAAGGTTATGCATTGGAGAAGTGGGAGTCGACCTTGAACTTTGTGTTCATGCCCATGGACACGATGTAGATCTTATCATTAAAGCTTTTCTTAAATTAATTATTCCCTTGGTATAAGTTCATCTTATATCTGGGATCTGGCCTTTTGCAATCGTGGTTCCGACCATGTTCTCCTTTAAATACCATTTCTCGTGCAAGTTTAAGCACTTGTCTTCTGCAGAGCAATACCCTAGTCCAACCTCTACTTTGATCTGTCGTCGAGCATTACCCCCTGCTATCTCGAGATTATCACGAAATGGCACAACTTCTTATGAGTTCTCCATCAAGTACTACATTCTCACTGATTCCAATCTTTTCACGGGCTCTGAGTCATTAAACACTCAAGGACATCGATAACGGAATCGAGTCCGCATCGCGATTAAACAACTATTAGTAATCTTCTTTACTTACGAGTTTGTACTCGATCACTTCATTTCTAGCCTAATCGGCTATATCAGTATCGTGCTGATTTTAACCGTGCTATCTGGACCTTCTTCTCGGAGCACAATGTTTGACAATGAGCTAACCTTACGTCGATCTTCCTCGTCTTATCGTTTCACCTCAAACAACAAGCTTGATTCCGAGCGGGTGTCGTATCCGTGGTTCCAATAATCTTATGCTGCATCAGTCCTTTTACTTGATGTAGTCGCTGTTCGATTGCTTCTTCATGGAGCCTCTCGACAAAATTTGTCATGATCATCATCAACATTTTGAATCTTTCCAGGATACCAATCGAATTCATGATGATAAGTACCACCCTCGCCCCTTGGTAATTTGAGTTACCATCGACAACATCCTTACCTTCCTTCCGTCACAAACTTATTCATGTTATGGATGCAACTTGCTATCCAGCTTGTAATATGTTCTACCTTGGACTATTACCATCTTTTATGTCAAGGATGTCATGCGAATTTCACCGCCTAATAAGAATTCTTGGTACAAGTGATACTTCTCGTCATCTCCATTCATTTCTTGGTCCCCGTGTTGTTTCTAACTGGAATACCGACAATTGAACTATGACGTGTGAATTCAAAACTTCTAGCAACTCCATTGCTTTGATGTGAATGGTCGATAGCTTGAATCTCAGTCTTTTGGTTATTGAATCACCATTCTAACATTGATCATGCTACCTAAGCCCATATTTCGAGTGCATCTGTCAACCAATGATTAATTATGTATGTTTTCCTCGAGCATACATCATTATATCATTCAATCGGACAGATGATTATCTCCTTGTTCACATAATTGTGGAAATCCATATTTTTGGAATTCTCGATGAATGGTCGCTGAATCCATCATCCACATCATCATCCTCTCCCTGGTTTAATGATGAGCTCTCGTTTCGGAACTCGCTTCCATAGTTAATTTCCCGAGAATCTTACAATGTCTTCTCGTCAATTTGTGTTGCACCTTTTCTTCTCAAGCATCCTGAGTCTGAGGTATCCTGACACCAATCAGATCTGAATTTGGGTCAGATATGATGGTTGGAATATATTCCCAAGAGTTATAACATTTGTCTTTGACCCGATAAGGTGACGTCATGCCTGGCACACCTGGCTGGAGGACTATTGTTATAATTTCCTTTTTAGCAAGTTTAGCCATTCTTCCATGAGGAATTATAAGACTTACTCTATGAGTTGTTCCCGATGGATCCATTGTGTATCCAAGTCTGATCTTTGCTTAAAGACCATGCCAACGCTATCTTGAAGCATGTATGTGGTACTCCGATTTTCAATAAGAACATTTGAAGCACAATGCTAAATTTTCTTTATCAATTATCCAAACACCGTTGTATGGGTAATGTCACGAAATGTATCCCCCCTTTCCAAAAGGGAATTCTATGTTATGTCCTGTTATAGATATCATGCTCTGCTTGTCCTTGGGAAGGGTATACTCCTGGTATATGTGTCAAACACATTTTCCTTTCCATTGTTCTGTTTGATCTGATGATCACATTTTTCCATTCCATTGATTTGTTTAACCTTCCTTGTGATCCATATGATCTAAGCAGTAATATTCTTCTGCTTATGTAAACACCTTGGTGTACAACCATGTCAGTAAGACCCTGTTGCATTTGTCGATAGCATTCCGGTAACCACCGATGGACGAGAACTTTGCCTATTGGTCCGCCCCGTTCAACGAGCAGGAAAATGGTTCTCTTCGTCCCTCGCCCTTAGTATCGATGTTGTTGCCGACATAACTGACAGGCTACCCTCTAACATGCCTTGCTATCGTGACCGTGCAAGATGTCAGCCCCCTTTCTACTTTAAACCACATGGTGGGCCCATAACCCACAGTTCCACAAGATCGAAACCTGACTCTCCTGTACACCCTGTTGCCAAAGTTATCCCTAGAGCTTGACTTCGTATGTAGTTCATGGGCCACCTGCCTAGTGATCTATTCTGGTATCAGACGCAATACTTATTCCCGTTGCTCTGAACCCCTTTCACATTTCGTATCAGGCAACGAACGATTGCCTATGCGCTTGAAACTTCTAATTTGCACCTTCTTACTTTGCTCTCGATAATTTCTTAAGTTTCAATTCGAGAGTTACTTTTCGCCACCTTCCCTAGTGTTATCTACCAGAAAAGCAACCGTGCAGAGTTCCATTCTTTCGAGTTACCCTTTATCATTTTACGTAAGTACGACAGAGATCCCAAAGAAAGGATGTCTACTTCATCATGATGACCTGAAGTAGAGAAATGAAGACACCAACGTAATGGATCGACCTCTTCGAGAAGAGCAACCAAGACCGAGAAGAATCGTTAGATTTTCATAACCAGAACCTCCCCACCTTACGCCTCTTAAATATCGGGACGAGATTTCTTATAGTGAAGGAGAATTGTGACGCTCGGATAATTAAGCTACAGTAAACCTTTGCTGATGATGCCACGTCACCTTGATTACTATTGCTAATCACGCATTAGTTCGAAACCAATTCAAATTCAAATTCAAAATCAGGCAAACAATAAAAGTTTTCAAATATTAAAACTAAAATGTTCAGGTTGTGGCAAATAATTAACTAATTATTGGTGAAGAAACCACACTTCTGTAAAGTATTTAAATGCACTATAGTAAGTAAAACATCGGCAAAAACAATTATTTAAATACTTTTAAAAAACTAAACAATTACAAACTATTTTATTTTAGGTGCCAAGTTAATTATGGTAGTGGCATAACTATTAATATTGTTTTAGGTATAACTTTTTGTATTTTATATAAACTAAAATTTAACAAAACAAAAAAGTATAATAACTAAAGGTAAAACAACAAAACGAAAAAAAAACCTTTGGCCAACTGGGCCAAACGGCCCAGCTTGCCAGCCCACCAGGCCATAACTGTTCAGCCCACACCCCACTCATCCCCTTCCTCCTGCTATACAGTAGGCAGAGGAGGGCGTGGCAGCCATCCCAGCCACCCTGCCCGCCGATGCCGCCGTGGCAGACATCCACCGCTTCCGCCATTCAGATAAGGTCGCGCCCAGCCTCCTCTCCCTCGCGGTCAAACCCTAGCGCCCACTTTCCCCTCTTCTTCGCTCGCTCTCGCATCCGCATCGCGCAGCCGAGCCTCGTCGCCATGGCCGAACTCGCCCACGTAGCCACCATCGTCCCCTGGCCGTGAGACAGTGTCCGACCGCTCCATCGTCGTCCGCTACGTCGTCCTTGTTAGAATAAATCCGAGGCATACCGTTGATCATCCGAGGACAAAGCAATCACACGAGCACGACACCGAGATTTGTTAACGAGGTTCACCGATATGGCTACATCCCCGGGGTCTGACTATGGGCGCTCCTCCCCATGACACCGTCACAATACCGCACCCAGTCGCCCTGGACACCGGCACATGCCGCCGGTTTCCCCTGTGTTCCGGTGCTATTATGTTGGCATAGGTTACATCGTGTGTCTATCCCCGCTTTATAAGAGAGGCCTAGGATACTAGTGTCCTACTAGGATATGACTCCACATCCTATATAAACACAATACAACTACAAGTTTAACTGTAACCTACCTTGTACATAATATTCGACACAACTCCAACAGTCCTCGCAGAGCAAATCGAGCAGGAGAGCCCCACCTCGCCAATATCGAGCTCGTCTTCGACCGTCTGCATCACTGGCCGCTGTCATCGATTCGCTCGACCCCGACCTTCCCTGGCCTCCTCGAGCTCGTCTTCGGCACCGCAGTGAGCTCCTCCTCCACCGCCCTGCTTACCCCCCTCTATTCATTGTTGTAGCCTCCGTCCCCGAGCTCATCCGATCTCGCATCTGGCGTACATACTGAGTGTGCGTCTTTGGGAGTTCTTCTGCTCCTGCGTGCTGCTGCCACTCGCGCCCGCTTCGCATGGCCGACCCCATCGCCCCATGGCCATGACCGTGCCTCGAACCCCGCTCGTGCGGCCGCGCCGCCTAGGGTCGTGCCCTGCTCCCCTTACTCGCAAGCGCCAGCGCGCCTCCTCCCTGTTGCTGCCCGATGCTTCTGCTAGTTGCTATTCCTTCTGTCGATGCCTGCTGCTGCTATTAGATTAGTACTAACCAAAGTGGGCCGCCGGCACCCTTCTGCTAGTAGCTACTGCCTCTGTCCAGGAGGCCGGCCCTCATTAGATTAGTACTAATCCCTCTAGTACTAATCTCCGTTTAGTACTAATTCTCTCTTGTACTAACGCACCCCACTTTGGGTCTAATACATGTGGCCCCACTAGGTAAATTGATTAACTAAAATAATTTTATCACATATTACACTTACATGTGGGTCCACTAACCTCGTTGATCGGTCAATCATTGACCGGTCAACGATCAACCAAACCCCCGACCCCTTGTCATAGACTAGGCTAGGCAACCCTTGGGTACATTTAGAATTTTTGTTTTAATTTCAAATTAATAATAAATCCAGGAATTTCAAAAATGAATTAAAACTTTGAAAATTATTATAAAATAATCTGTAGCTCGGATGAAAATACTTTGTACATGAAAGTTGCTCAGAACTACGAGACGAATCCGAATACGCAGCCCGTTCGTCTGCCACACATCCCTAGCATAGCAAACACGCAACTTTCCCCCTCCGATTCATCTGTCCGAAAACGCGAAACACCGGGGATACTTTCCCGGATGTTTTCCCCCTTCGCCGGTATCACCTCCTATCGCGTTAGGGCACACCTAACAACGCTCATTGTCATGTCATGCATCGTCATGCATATGTTTGCACTATATTTATTGTTTCTTCCCCCTCTTCTCTCGCTAGACATCGAGACCGATGCCGTAGCTACCCAGTACGACTACGGTGTTGACGACCCTTCCTCCTTGCCAGAGCAACTAGGCAAGCCCCCCTTGATCAACCCGATATCACCTATTCTTCTCTCTACTGCTTGCATTAGAGTAGTGTAGCATGTTACTGCTTTCGGTTAATCCTATTCTGCTGCATAGCATGTCTTTGCTACTGCTGTTGTTACCTTTACCTGCAATCCTAAATGCTTAGTATATGATGCTAGTATTCCATCAGTGGCCCTACATTCTTGTCCGTCTGTCATGCTATACTACCGGGCCGTGATCACTCGGGAGTTGATCACGGGTATATACTTATATACATAATGTATGATACATGTGGTTGATACGTCCATTTTGCATCATGCTTTTATATCGATATTTATCGCATTATGGTCTGTTATTTCACATTATGCTACAATACTTATGGCTATTCTCTCTTATTTTACAAGGTTTACATGAAGAGGGAGAATGCCGGCAGCTGGAATTCTGGCTGGAAAAGGAGCAAATATTGGAGACCTACTCTGTGCAACTCCAAAAGTCCTGAAACTCCATGGAATATCTTAAAATAAATAAAGAAAAATCATCACCAAAGATGAAGGCCAGGGGGCCCACACCCTGCTCACGAGGGTGGGGGCGCCCCCCGAGGCGCGCCCCCTACCTCGTGGGCCCCCTGGTGGCTCTCCGATGCCCATCTTCTTCTATATGAAGTCTTTCGATGAGAAAAAAACATGAAGCAACCTTTCGGGACGAGACTCCGCCGCCACGAGGCGGAACCTTGGCGAAACTAATCTAGGGCTCCGACGGAGCTGTTCTGCCGGGGACACTTCCCTCCGGGAGGGGGAAATCATCACCATCGTCATCACCAACGCTCCTCTCATCGGGAGAGAGCAATCTCCATCAACATCTTCACCAGCACCATCTCATCTCCAAACCCTAGTTCATCTCTTGTATCCAATTCTTGTCTCCAAGTCCGGGATTGGTGCTAGTAGGTTGCTAGTAGTGTTGATTACTCCTTGTAGTTGATGTTAGTTGGTTTATTTGGTGGAATTTCATATGTTCAGATCCTTGATGCATATTATTACTCCTCTGATTATGAACATGAATATGCTTTGTGAGTAGTTACGTTTGTTCCTGAGGACATGGGAGAAGTCTTGCTATTAGTAGTCATGTGAATTTGGTACTGCTCGATATTTTGATGAGATGTATGTTGTCTCTCCTCTAGTGGTGTCATGTGAACGTCGACTACATGAGAACTTCACCATTATTTGGGCCTAGAGGAAGGCATTGGGAAGTAATAAGTAGATGATGGGTTGCTAGAGTGACAAAAGCTTAAACCCTAGTTTATGCGTTGCTTCGTAAGGGGCTGATTTGGATCCATATGTTTCATGCTATGGTTAGGTTTAGCTTAATACTTCTTTTATAGTTGCGGATGCTTGCAATAGGAGTTAATCATAAGTGGGATGCTTGTCCAAGTAAGGGCAGCCCCCAAGCACCGGTCCACCCACATATCAAATTATCAAAGTACCAAACGCGAATCATATGAACGTGATGAAAACTAGCTTGACGATAATTCCCATGTGTCCTCGGGAGCGCTTTTCTCTATATAAGAGTTTGTCCAGGCTTGTCCTTTGCTACAAAAAGGATTTGCCACCTTGCTGCACTTTATTTACTTTTGTTACTTGTTGCTCGTTACAAATTATCTTATGACAAAACTATCTGTTACCTATAATTTCAGTTCTTGCAGAGAATACCTTGCTGAAAACCGCTTATCATTTCCCTCTGCTCCTCGTTGGGTTCGACACTCTTACTTATCGAAAGGACTACGATAGATCCCCTATACTTGTGGGTCATCAGTGGTGACTAAAGCCGGGTCGGCTCGTTGAGTACCCGCGGCTGATTCGCGGATTGGGGGCTGAAAGGACATACTTTCCCGACGGCCCTCTGTGTGGATCTTTGTGGCGGAGCAACAGGGCAGGTTGAGACCACCTAGGAGAGAGGTGGGCCTGGCCCTGGTCGGCGTCCGCGGTTACTTCAAAATAACACGCTTAACGAGATCTTGGTATTTGATCTGAGTTGGGTCGTTGACCTTATACGCACTAACTGAAGGAAATATGCCCTACAGGCAATAATAAAGTTATTATTTATTTCCTTATTTCATGATAAATGTTTATTGTTCATGCTAGAATTGTATTAACCGGAAACATAATACATGTGTGAATACATAGACAAGCAGTGTCACTAGTATGCCTCTACTTGACTAGCTCGTTAATCAAAGATGGTTATGTTTCCTAACCATAGACATGAGTTGTCATTTGATTAACGGGATCACATCATTAGGAGAATGATCGATTGACATGACCCATTCCGTTAGCCTAGCACTTGATCGTTTAGTATGTTGCTATTGCTTTCTTCATGACTTATACATGTTCCTGTAACTATGAGATTATGCAACTCCCGTTTACCGAAGGAACACTTTGGGTACTACCAAAAGTCACAACGTAACTGGGTGATTATAAAGGAGTACTACAGGTGTCTTCGAAGGTACATGTTGAGTTGGCGATTTCGAGATTAGGTTTTGTCACTCCGATTGCCTGGAGAGGTATCTTCGGGCCCTCTCGGTAATGCACATCATTATAAGCCTTGCAAGCAATGTGACCAATGAGTTGGTTACGGGATGAAGCATTACAGAGCGAGTAAAGAGACTTGCGGTGACGAGATTGAACTAGGTATTGGATACCGACGATCGAATCTCGGGCAAGTAACATACCGATGACAAAGGGAACAACGTATGTTGTTATGCGGTCCGACCGATAAAGATCTACGTAGAAAATGTAGGAACCAATATGGGCATCCAGGTCCCGCTATTGGTTATTGACCGAGACATGTCTCGGTCATGTCTACATTATTCTCGAACCGTAGGGTCCGCACGCTTAAGGTTTCGATGGCAGTTATATTATGAGTTTATGTATTTTGATGTACGAAGGTTGTTCGGAGTCCGGATATGATCACGGACATGACGAGGAGTCTCGAAATGGTCGAGACATAAAGATTAATATATTGGACGGATATATTTGGACACCGGAAAGGTTCCGGAGAAGTTTGGAGCTCGGAGGTTCTGGAACCCCGGGAGGTATATGGGCCTTATTGGGCCCATGTAGGAGGAAGGAGAAGGAACAAGGGAGGCGCGCCCCAAGCCCAATCCGATTGGGGAGGGGGCCGCCCCTTTCCTTTCTCCTTCCCCTCGTCCTATTCCTCCTACTTGTACTACTTCCTAATCCCAGTACTCCTTTCCTTCCCCTTCCAAATAAGAGACGGACAAGAGAGGGAACCCTACTTGGAGTAGGTTTCCCCTCCTATGGTGCGCCCCTTGAGGCCGGCCACCTCCTCCCTCCCTCCTTTATATACGGGGGTAAGGGGGCACCCTAGGACACACAAGTTGATCCTTGAGATCGTTCCTTAGCCGTGTGCGGTGCCCCCCTCCACCATATTCCACCTCGGTCATATCATAGCAGTGCTTAGGCGAAGCCCTGCGTCGGTAGAACATCAAGATCGTCACCACGCCGTCGTCTTGTGGAACTCCCTCTCCCGGAGCTTTGCTGGATCGGAGCCCGAGGAGCGCCATCGAGCTGAACGTGTGCCAAGAACTTCGGAGGCGCCGGAGTAACGGCTGGATCGGCTGGATCGCGAGGAGAACGAGACGACTACTTCCTCTACGTTGTGATCGACTCGAGGCGCCGAGTAACGGCAATCGGAATCGGCTGGATCGCGAGGAGAACGTCGACTACTTCCTCTACGTTGTGATCGCTTCCACTTTGGTCTCTGAGTGCGTAGACAATACTCTCCTCTCGTTGCTATGCCATCACCATGGTCCTGTGTGTGCGTAGGAAATTTTTGAAATTACTGCGTTCCCCAACGGTGGCATCCGAGCCTGGTTTTATGCGTTGATGTCATATGCACGAGTAGAACACAAGTGAGTTGTGGGCGATACAAGTCATCTTGCCTACCAGCATGTCATACTTTGGTTCAGCGGTATTGTGAGATGAAGCGGCCCGGACCGACATTACGCCAGACGCTTACGCGAGACTGGTTTCACCGTTCTGAGCACTCATGCTTAAAGGTGGCTGGCGGGTGTCTGTCTCTCTCACTTTAGTTGAACTGAGTGTGGCTACGCCCGGTCCTTGAGAAGGTTAAACGGAGTCTATTTGTGAAGTATCGTTGTGGTCTTGATGCGTAGGTGAGATTGGTTCTTGCTTAAGCCCGTAGCAGCCACGTAAAAATTGCAACAACAAAGTAGAGGACGTCTAACTTGTTTTTGCAGGGCATGTTGTGATGTGATATGGTCAAGACGTGATGCTATATTTTATTGTATGAGATGATCATGTTTTGTAACCGAAGTTATCGGCAACTGGCTGGAGCCATATGGTTGTCTCTTTATTGTATGAAATGCAACGCATCTGTAATTGCTTTACTTTATCTCTAAGCGGTAGCGATAGTCGTAGAAGCAATAGATGGCGTAAATGGCAACGATGCTACGATGGAGATCAAGGTGTCGCGCCGGTGACGATGGTGATCACGACGGTGCTTCGGAGATGGAGATCACAAGCACGAGATGATGATGGCCATATCATATCACTTATATTGATTGCATGTGATGTTTATCCTTTATGCATCTTATTTTGCTTTGATTGACGGTAGCATTATAAGATGATCTCTCACTAAAATTATCAAGAAGTGTTCTCCCCGAGTATGCACCGTTGCGAAAGTTCTTCGTCTTTGAGACACCACGTGATGATCGGGTGTGATAGGCTCTATGTTCAAATACAACGGGTGCAAAACAGTTGCGCACGCAGAATACTCAGGTTAAACTTGACGAGCCTAGCATATAACAGATATGGCCTCGGAACACGGAGACCGAAAGGTCGAACGTGAATCATATAGTAGATATGATCAACATAGTGATGTTCACCATTGAAACTACTCCATCTCACGTGATGATCGGACATGGTTTAGTTAATTTGGATCACGTAATCACTTAGATGACTAGAGAGATGTCTGTCTAAGTGGGAGTTTTTAATATGATTAATTAAAACTTAAATTTATCATGAACTTAGTCCTGGTAGTATTTTGCAAATTATGTTGTAGATCAATAGCTCGCGTTGTTGCTTTCATATGTTTATTTTCATATGTTCCTAGAGAAAATTGTGTTGAAAAATGTTAGTAGCAATGATGCGGATTGGATCCGCGATCTGAGGTTTATCCTCAATGCTGCACAGAAGAATTATGTCCTTAATGCACCGCTAGGTGAAAGACCTATTGCAGGAGCAAATGTATACGTTATGAACGTTTGGCTAGCTCAATATGATGACTACTTGATAGTTTAGTGCACCATACTTAACAGCGTAGAATCGGGACTTCAAAGACGTTTTGAGCGTCATGGACCATATGAGATGTTCCAGGAATTGAAGTTAATATTTCAAGCAAATACCCGAGTTGAGAGATATGAAATCTCCAACAAGTTCTATAGCTAAAAGATGGAAGAGAATCGCTCAACTAGTGAGCATGTTCTCAGATTGTCCGGGTACTTCAATCGCTTGAATCAAGTGGGAGTTAATCTTCCGGATAAGATAGTGATTGATGTAATTCTCTAGTCACCAACACTAAGTTACTAGAACTTCGTGATGAACTATAGTATGCAAGGGATGACGAAAACGATTCCCGAGCTCTTCGTGATGTTGAAATCGACGAAGGTAGAAATCAAGAAAGAGCATCAAGTGTTGATGATTGACAAGACCACTAGTCTCAAGGAAAAGGGCAAAGGGAAGAAGGGAACTTCAAGAAGAACGGCAAGCAAGTTCTTCCGGAGTGAAGAAGCCCAAGTCCGGACCTAAGCACGAGACTAAATGCTTTTGCTGCAATGGAACTGGTCACTAGAAGCGGAACTACCCCAAGTATTTGGCGGATAAGAAGGATGGCAAAGTGAACAAAGGTATATTTGATATACAGATTATTGATGTGTATTTTACTAGTGTTCGTAGCAACCCCTCGGTATTTGATCTTTGGTTCGATTGCTAAGAGTAGTAACTTGAAACGGGAGTTGCGTAATGAATGTAAACTAGTTGAAGGGGAAGTGAAGATGAGTGTTGGAAGTAGTTCCAAGATTGATATGATCATCATCGCACACTCCCTATATTTTCGGGATTAGTGTTAAACCTAAATAAATGTTATTTGGCGTTTATGTTGAGCATGAATATGATTTGATCATGTTTATTGCAATACGGTTATTCATTTAAAATCAGAGAATAATTGTTGTTACATTTACATGAATAAAACCTTCAATGGTCATACACCCAATGAAAATAGTTTGTTGGATCTCGATCGTAGTGATACACATATTCATAATATTGAGGCCAAAAGATGCAAAGTTAATAATGATAGTGCAACTTATTTGTGGCACTACCGTTTGGGTCATATCGGTGTAAAGCGCATGAAGAAACTCCATAAAGATGGATTTTCGGAATCACTTGGTTATGAATCGTTTGATGCTTGCGAACCGTGCCTTTTGGGCAAGATGACTAAAACTCCGTTCTTCGGAACAATGGAACGAGCTACCGACTTATTGGAAATAATACATACCGATGTATGCAATCCAATGAGTGTTGATGCTCGTGGCAAGTATCGTTATTTTCTGACTTTCACAAGATGATTTGAGCAGATATGGGTATATCTACTTGATGAAACATAAGTCCGAAATAGTTGAAAGGTTCAAAGAATTTCAGAGTGAAGTGGAAAAATCATCGTAACAAGAAAATAAAGTTTCTGCGATCTAATCGCAAAGACGAATAATTGAGTTACGAGTTTGGTCTTCAATTAAAATAATGTGGAATAGTTTCACAGCTCACGCCACCGGAACACCACAATGTTATGGTGTGTCCGAACGTCGTAACCGCACTTTATTTGATATGGTGCGATCTATGATGTCTCTTATCGGTTTACCACTATCATTTTGGGGTTATGCATTAGAGACAGCTGCATTCACGTTTAATAGGGCACCATCTAAATCCGTTGAGACGACACCATATGAACTATGGTTTAACAAAGAAACCTAAGCTGTCGTTTCTTAAAAGTTTGGAGTTGTGATGCTTATGTGAAAAAGTTTTCACCGATAAGCTCAAACCCAAATCGGAGAAGTGCGTCTTCATAGAATACCCAAAGGTAACTATTGGGTACACCTTCTATCACAGATCCGAAGGCAAGTTTTTCGTTGCTAAGATGGATCCTTTCTAGAGAAGAAGTTTCTCTCGAAAGAAGTGAGTGGGAGGAAAGTGGAGCTTGATAAGGTAATTTGTACCTTCTCCCGAATTGGAAAGTATTTCATCACGGAAATCAGTTCCGGTGATTCCTACACCAATTAGTGAGGAAGCTAATGATGATGATCATGTAACTTCAGATCAAGTCACTACCGAATCCCGTAGGTAAACCAGAGTGAGATCCGCACCAAAGTGGTACGGCAATCCTGTTCTGGAAGTCATGCTACTAGATCATGACGAACCTACAAACTATGAAGAAGCGATGGTGAGCTCAGATTCCGCTAAATGGCTAGAAGCCATGAAATCTGAGATGGGATCCATGTATGAAAACAAAGTGTGGACTTTGGTTGACTTGCCCGAGGGTCGGCAAGCAATAGAAAATAAATGGATCTTCAAGAGGAAGGCGGACGTTGATAGTAGTGTTACTATCTACAAAGCTCGACTTGTCGCAAAAAGGTTTTTGACAAGTTCAAGGTGTTAACTACAATGAGATTTTCTCAACTGTAGCGATGCTTAAGTCTGTCTGAATCATGTTAGCAATTGCCACAATTTATGAAATTTGGCAAATGGATGTAAAAACTGCATTCCTGAATGGGTTTCTGGAGGAAGAGTTGTATATGATGCAACCAGAAGGTTTTATCGATCCAAAGGGAGCTAACAAAGTGTGCAAGCTCCAAATGATCCATCTATGGACTGGTGCAAGCATCTCGGAGTTGGAATATACGCTTTGATAAGTTGATCAAAGCATATAGTTTATCTGAGACTTACATTGAAGCCTGTATTTACTAGAAAGTGAGTGGGAGCACTACAGCATTTCGATAAGTATATGTGAATGACATATTGTAGATCGGAAATAATGTAGAATTATTCGAAAAGCATAAAGGAGTGTTTGAAAGGAGTTTTTCAAACAAATACCTCGTGAAGCTGCTTACATATTGAGCATCAAGATCTATAGAGATAGATCAAGGCGGTTGATAAGTTTTTTCAATGAGTACATACCTTGACAAGATTTTGAAGTAGTTCAAAATCGAGCGATCAAAGAAAGAGTTCTTGCCTGTGTTACAAGGTGTGAGATTGAGTAAGACTCAAAACCCGACCACGGCAGAAGATAGAAAGAGAATGAAAGTCATTCCCTATGCATCAGCCATAGGTTCTATAAAGTATGTCATCTTGTACGGATCTATTGCATACCCTACCACTAAGCTTGGCAAGGAGTGCAATAGTGATCTAGGAGTAGATCAATGGACAGCGGTCAAAATTATCCTTAGTAGAATAAGGATGTGTTTCTCGATTATGGAAGTGAAAAGGTTAGGTAAAAGGGTTACGTCGATGCAAGTTTTAAACACTAATCTAGATGACTCTGAGTCTCAATCTGGATACATATTGAAAGTGGGAGCAATTAGCTAGAGTTACATAGAAATTTGCAAAATACATACGGATCTGAATGTGGCAGACCCGTTGACTAAACTTCTCTCACAAACAAAACATGATCACACCTTAGTACTCTTTGGGTGTTAATCACATAGCGATGTGAACTAGATTACTGAATCTAGTAAACCCTTTGGGTGTTGGTCACATGGCGATGTGAACTATGGGTGTTAATCACATGATGATGTGAACTATCGATGTTAATCACATGGTGATGTGATCTAGATTATTGACTCTAGTGCAAGTGGGAGACTGAAGGAAATATGCCCTAGAGGCAATAATAAAGTTATTATTTATTTCCTTATTTCATGATAAATGTTTATTGTTCATGCTAGAATTGTATTAACCGGAAACATAATACATGTGTGAATACATAGACAAACAGAGTGTCACTAGTATGCCTCTACTTGACTAGCTCGTTAATCAAAGATGGTTATGTTTCCTAACCATAGACATGAGTTGTCATTTGATTAACGGGATCACATCATTAGGAGAATGATCTGATTGACATGACCCATTCCGTTAGCCTAGCACTTGATCGTTTAGTATGTTGCTATTGCTTTCTTCATGACTTATACATGTTCACGTAACTATGAGATTATGCAACTCCCGTTTACCGAAGGAACACTTTGGGTACTACCAAAAGTCACAACGTAACTGGGTGATTATAAAGGAGTACTACAGGTGTCTCCGAAGGTACATGTTGAGTTGGCGTATTTCGAGATTAGGTTTTGTCACTCCGATTGTCGGAGAGGTATCTCTGGGCCCTCTCGGTAATGCACATCATTATAAGCCTTGCAAGCAATGTGACCAATGAGTTGGTTACGGGATGAAGCATTACAGAACGAGTAAAGAGACTTGCCGGTGACAAGATTGAACTAGGTATTGGATACCGACGATCGAATCTCGGGCAAGTAACATACCGATGACAAAGGGAACAACGTATGTTGTTATGCGGTCTGACCGATAAAGATCTTCGTAGAAAATGTAGGAACCAATATGGGCATCCAGGTCCCGCTATTGGTTATTGACCGGAGACATGTCTCGGTCATGTCTACATTATTCTCGAACCGTAGGGTCCGCACGCTTAAGGTTTCGATAGCGATGCTTATATTATGAGTTTATGTATTTTGATGTACCGAAGGTTGTTCAAGTCCGGATATGATCACGGACATGACGAGGAGTCTCGAAATGGTCGAGACATAAAGATTAATATATTGGACGGATATATTTGGACACCGGAAAGGTTAGGAGAAGTTTGGAGCTCCGGAGGTTACTGGAACCCCCGGGAGGTATATGGGCCTTATTGGGCCCATGTAGGAGGACGGGAGAAGGAACAAGGGAGGGGCGCGCGCCCCAAGCCCAATCCGAATTGGGGAGGGCGGCCCCCACCTTTCTCCTTCCCCTCTTCCTATTCCTACTACTAGTACTACTTCCTAATACCGGTACTCCTTTCCTTCCCTTCCAAATAAGATAAGGAAGAGAGGGAAACCTACTTGGAGTAGGTTTCCTCCCTATGGCGCCGCCCCTTGAGGCCGGCCACCTCCTCCCTCCCTCCTTTATATACGGGGTAAGGGGCACCCTAGGACACATAAGTTGATCCTTGAGATCGTTCCTTAGCCGTGTGCGGTGCCCCCTCCACCATATTCCACCTCGGTCATATCATAGCAGTGCTTAGGCGAAGCCTGCGGCCGGTAGAACATCAAGATCGCCACCACGCCGTCGTCTTGTGGAACTCCCTCTCCCGAGCTTTCCGGATCGGAGCCCGAGGAGCGCCATCGAGCTGAACGTGTGCCAAGAACTCGGAGGCGCCGGAGTAACGGGCGCTGGGATCGGCTGGATCGCGAGGAGAACGTCGACTACTTCCTCTACGTTGTGATCGACTCGGAGGCGCCGGAGTAACGGCACTGGAATCGGCTGGATCGCGAGGAGAACGTATGACTACTTCCTCTACGTTGTGATCGCTTCCGCTTTGGTCTACGAGGGTACGTAGACAATACTCTCCCCTCTCGTTGCTATGCCATCACCATGGTCCTGTGTGTGCGTAGGAAATTTTTTGAAATTACTGCGTTCCCCAACACTAACCACCACGTGGGACAAGATATGGGCAACCGGCCCGTGGTATCAGCCGAAGCTCTTCTTGACGTCAGCGACTAAGCGGCGCGCGCTGGGTTGGACCGTGTAACGCAACTTCCTTTGTAATGGAGGTTGCTAGGTCTGCTCACCGGCCTCGTAAGCAACGTGCAGGTGTGCAATGGGCGATTGGCCCAGACCCCTGCACGCTTAGGATTTAGACCGGCGTGCTGACCTCTCTGTTGAGCCTTGGTAGGGCTGCGACGTGTTGATCTCCCGAGGCCGGACATGACCCAGGAAAGTGTGCCCGGCCAGAGGGATCGAGCGTGTCGGGTAATGTGGTGCACCCCTGCAGGGAAGTTGATCTATTCGAATAGTCGTGTCCACGGTAACAGGCGACCCGGAGTTGTACCTTGACCTTATGACAACTAGAACCGGATAATTAATAAAACACACCCTTCCAAGTGCCAGATACAACCCGGTGATCACTCTCTCACAGGGCGACGAGGAGAGGATCGCCGAGTAGGATTATGCTATGCGATGATACTTGGTGAACTTACCATCTACTCTCTTCTACATGCTGCAAGATGGAGGCTGCCAGAAGCGTAGTCTTCGACAGGACTAACTATCCCCCTCTTATTCTGTCATTCTGCAGTTCAGTCCACCGATATGGCCCCTTTACACATATAACCATGCATATGTAGTGTAGATCCTTGCTTGCGAGTACTTTGGATGAGTACTCACGGTTGCTTTGCTCCCCCTTTTCCCCCTTTTCATTTCTTCCTGGTTGTTGCAACCAGATGCTAGAGCCCAGGAGTTAGACACCACCGTCGACGATGACTCCTACTACACCGGAGGTGCCTACTACTACGTGCAGTTCGCTGACGACGATCGGGAGTAGTTTAGGAGGATCCCAGGCAGGAGGCCTGTGCCTCTTTCGATCTGTATCCCAGTTTGTGCGCCTTCTTAAGGCAAACTTGTTTAACTTATGTCTGTACTCAGATATTGTTGCTTCCGCTGACTCGTCTATGATCAAGCACTTGTATTCGAGCCCTCGAGGCCCCTGGCTTGTATTATGATGCTTGTATGACTTATCTTACTTTTAGAGTTGTGTTGTGATATCTTCTCGTGAGTCCCTGATCTTGATCGTACACATTTGCGTGTATGATTAGTGTACGATTGAATCGGGGGCGTCACAGCTGGATTGAGGGAACTCCCCATCAATGGAAGACAATTTACTTGGGCTAATAATCCGACAGACCCAACCTTTGAGAAGCTAGATAGGTTTTTAATGTGCCCAGTTTGGGAAGAGAAATATCCTCTAACCATCCTTCAAGCTTTTGCTAGGGAAGTGTCAGATCATACTCCTCTATATGTGGATACAGGAGAGGAACATCAACAAAAATATATATTTAGATATGAAAATGCATGGGCTTTGAGGGAAGGGTTTAAGGAACTAATATAGAGAACTTGGAATGAAGGATATTATGGAGATATTTTAGAAAGATGGCAGCTCATGATGAGGAATTTGAGGAAGAAGGCAAAATGATGGAATAGAAATGTTGATGCCTGGTATAGGAAAATAAAAATTGACATTGTCAAAAGACTAGCTGAGATAGATAAAAGTGCTGAAATTAGGGGATTGGATGTCAGAAAAGAGCAGAAAGAACTGAGAGAACAATTGAAAAGGGTGATGATGCATGAAGAAATTAAAATAATTCAAAGATACAAGGAAAGAGAGATTATGGAAGGGGATGGGAATACAAGATACTATCATGCAAAAGTAAATGGTAGAAGGAGGAAAAATAGAATATTATCTCTAGAACAAGAAGGACTGATTGAGGGAGAGGAGGAGCTGATGAAATATATAACTGACTTCTGCAAAAAAATTGTTTGGGCATCCTGAAGAAGCCCAGATCTCAATGAGAAATGTGGAAACTAACAAAATTAGTGAGGAGGACAAAGAAAAGCTGATGAGTCCTTTCTCACTAGAAGAAATCAAGGAGGTGGTGTTTGGGATGAAAAGGAATAAAAGTCCTGGGCCAGATGGGTTCCCAGCTAATTTCTATCAGGAATTTTGGGACTTGGTGAAATGGGACCTTAAAGCTTTAATAGAAGAATTTGCTAGAGGAAAAAATAACATTGGCAGATTGAACTGGCATAATCACATTAATACCCAAAAATGTGGATGCCAAACAAATCAAAAAATTTAGACCAATTTGCTTGCTAACTGTGAGCTTCAAAATTATTACAAAAGTGCTGATGAACAGGCTTACTAAATGTGTGTCCCTGTTATTTCCAAAACCCAAACAACTTTCATTAAAGGGAGATATATCATGGAGGGGGTGGTGATACTGCATGAAGCTTTGAACACTTCTCATAGCAAAAAACAAGATGCTCTGACTTTTAAGGTAGAATTTGAAAAAGCATATGACAAAATCAAGTGGCCCTTTGTGATACAGATGTTGAAAGCTAAAGGTTTTCCTGATAGATGGTGTGACTGGGTAATGGAAAGTATGAGAGGTGGACATGTGGGGGTGAAAGTTAATGATGAAATTGGACCATACTTTAAAACCTTCAAAGGCCTTAGACAGGGAGATGCTATTTCTCCTCTACTTTTTGATCTTGCTGCAGATGCATTAGCTATTTTGATGGATAATGCATTAGAAAATGATCTGATTAAAGGGGTTCTGGGCAATGGGGAAAATAAAGGGGTGAATATGCTCCAATATGCAGATGATACAGTTTTTCTGATTAAAGATGAAGTGGAGAGTGTGCAAAATCTGAAGTTTGTGTTAGGAGCCTTTGAACAAATGCCTGGTCTCAAAATTAACTTTCATAAGAGTGAATTGATGTTGTTTGGGAAAGCAAAAGAAAAACAAAATCTATATCAGGAGATTCTGACTTGTAAAATGGGGGTAATTCCTATGAAATACTTGGGATTACCAGCAGCTGATACCAGATTAAGAAATGTTCACTGGAACTGTGTGACTGAGAAAGTAGAGAAAAAGATGTGCATGTTGGCAAGGAAAATTGTTAGGGTCTATAGCTGGGAGAATCACTCTAGTACAGGCCTGCCTAACTAATATTCCTCTCTATATGATGTCATTTTATCCCATCCCCAAAGGGGTGGTCAAAAAGGTAGAATTTTTTAGGGCTAGACTAGTTTGGCAGGAATATGAGGATATTAAGAAATATCACCTGGTGAAGTGGGATACTTGTTGTCTGCCCAAGGATGTGGGTGGACTAGGGATTATTAACCTAGAAATAACGAACATAGCTTTGCTTGCTAAATGGTTCTGGAAAATGGAGACTGAAGAGGGACTATGGCAAAATGTTATAAAAAGAAAATATGGGGGAGATAAATGCCTGTCCAGGAGTACAAAAAAAACCTGGAGATTTTCAGTTTTGGCCTAGCCTGCTGAAGATCAAATATTTTTTTATAGATTTGCTAGAAAGGAATTGGGTAATGGAGAAAACACCAGATTTTGGGAAGATGTATGGGTTGATGATAAAAGTTTGAAAGATGCCCATCCTAGGATATATGATATATGCTTTAACCATAATATTACAGTTGCTGAGGCCATCCAAAAAGGATGGAATGGTTCCAGGTTCAGAAGGACCCTGCATGGGGAGACTTTAGAGCTTTGGAACAATTTAAAACTTAGATGTGAAGAGATTGAAATGAAGGGGAGAAATGATAAAATAATATGGTCACTTAATGCAAATGGCATTTTTACAGTTAAATCATTTTATAGAAAATTGGTGGCTGATGGGCTCAGATTTCCACAGAAATTTCTATGGAAAATCAAAGTCCCAGCAAAAATTAAGGTTTTTCTGTGGCTAAGCATTAGGAAAAGCATACTCACTAGAGATGCTTTGTTGAAAAGAGGGTGGAAAGGGGGAAAAATTGTGTATCTTGTGGGAAAGATGAATCTGCTGATCACTTGTTTTTCGCTTGCTCAGCGGCTTCTCTGATTTGGAGCTTGATCAAATGTACTTTTGGTTTGAGGCGGACTCCTCTGTCAATGCAAGAGTGCCTTGGATCTTGGTTAAATTCTTTCGGGAAAGAGGATAAAAAACTTGTTCTGATGGGAATTTCTGCTATTTGTTGGGCTTTATGGAAATCTAGAAACGGGGTTAGTTTTTAGAACAAAAGAATCTCTGATCCTATGACTATAATCAAAACAATGACACATTTGATGGTGGATTGGTCTATTTTGCAGATAAGGAAGCAGCAAAAAAAGTTGTTGGAGCTGGGAGCAAGACTGCTAGAGCGGGTAGCAAGTGAAGTCTACGCGGCCTCTCAAGGGTTGAGAATAAATGTGTTGCGCCTGGAATAAAGGAGAACTCTTCCCTGGAGGACGACTGGACTACGTTGCGTCTCGTTTCTTTGCTTCCGTTGGCTCTCTCTTTTGCGTAGTTTGGTTTTAGATTCCTGGATGAATGTAATAACTTGGTTGAACTGAATGTTTAGCTGTTGAACTGGTCGATGGGGTGTGTGGGTGGTTTCAGCCTGCTGTTGCACCCCCGTGCCTGCCTTTTGTTTTTTCTTCAGTTAGTGTCCTGTAGTTCGAGAACTTGATGGTTTTCATTAATGAAAATCGGAGGGTTGCGAGTCCTTCTTTTATTTCAAAAAAAAAAATTTTGGGCTGGCGCACCGGCGCCCAGTACTCGCCATTTGTGATATGTTTCTTAGGCTATCGGCATCAGCTAGTATGTATGTATTGCTCCGGTTTTCCATAAATTAACTGAGCAATTCTCTTCTTCTTAATTAATCGATGGGGCAATTCTTTTGCCTCCGTTTCAAAAAAAAAAATACTGTAAAAACGCTAGAAGGAGGGCTTGAACCAGTCACACGCTCTGCCCAACTGAGCTATTCCAGCTTTAGTTCCCTTTTTATGTTTAAAAACTTTTGATAGCCAAGACATTTTTGTTTTGCATAATTTCCCATGTTTTACCATTCAACATTAAGGACATAGAGACATGCAACGCCGTGGCTCTTTCAAGAGTTCGTTGCCCTTCTGAAACTTATGGGTATGCATTTGATGCTTTTGATATGTAAGATTTAGATTTCTGGCAACCTCTCTAATACCAGTGTTTCTAGCATTCTTACCGATGACCTGCCTCATTCTGATTTGGATTCCTCTAATCTATAATACCTAAATAGTTCATCCCCACTAACATATTTCTCTTGCCATGCAAGCTATCCACATCAGCAATCAACATGCAGCCAATCCATCTCAGCTAGTCGGCCATGTCATCAAGTTTTTTTTCTATCCTTTTAGTTATTCCACATTTTTTCTATAGAATGTAGATGATTCCACACCGGTTGCACGCTATTACCTTCCGCAATGCATCGCTTCGCTGGTGAATTTTTTCGCCGGTTCGTTTCTTTCTTCTTCTTCTTCCACAAATAATTGTCATAACTTAACTTAAGATAGCTGACCACACATGTCGACGTGGCCATATGCCCTGGTTACTGAAGCGACGAGTCGTTTACTATTCAGCCGAGCAGTCGAGAAGCACAGATGCATGGTACCGATTCGTATTACCATCACCTCTCCACCACATTTTTATATGATCCTCCTATTTTAATCGACATCTAACACGGCCGTTTGGATCTGCAGTTCCATTCGAGCTCCGGTCCGCACAACCTCATTAGCAAAGATGGAGTTTGATATCGCCCACACCACGTATGGATGGTGCAGCTCCACGCCTGCTAGCTGCGCGTTGCCGGCACCTGCAACGCCTCCCAACTGCCGGGCATCGGCTTCGCCCGACCACGGAGCAGCGCCTGGACAGCGCCACCGAAAATTTTGCAGCGCGTCGGCGGCACGAGCAGCGCTTCTCGGTGCCGCGCATCAGTTTCTCCCGGCCATCTACTTCCAGACGGCCAGCATCGGCTTCGGCCGGCAGCGGATGCCCTCCACACCCATCCCGCGCCCGTCACGTCTCCTCCATGGATCTTGCTGCTACCCGTCGTCCACCCCCTCCTTCATTTGCTTCGGCGTGGAGCCCGACGAGCAATTCAGCGTGCCTTACAGTGACAGAGCAAGAATAGGTGTTCTTTAATCTATTGGGTTCTGCTTGCCTCACAAAGTACTTAAATTAGTGTCACCCACATAGGTAACTTTACCTTGCATATATATTGTAGGTATAAAATTTGCCTGAATGATTCACGGCTGGTCTCACTCATCCCCACGGCGAGAGAGAAGTCCCAGAACTAAGTTGAGGTTATTCTATTAAAAGTGAGTAAAATTGCATACCTGATTTCCTGCCCACATTTTTACAAGTAAGGAACGGTTTATTTGGGATCCATCTCGATGGCCCATACGATAAATCATCTCACCCTACCAAGATTAAGTACCCTGTGCCATTATTTTGTCCTAGCATACTAAACTGATTTTTCTTACATTCGTGAATTTGTAGTTTTATTTGTTCCATGTTTTCCAAGACCATTATTAGCCTCTATTCCCAGAATGTTAGTAGTTTCTAGAGCTATTTTTTATTATGCAAATAAATTTTTTTGTCAATGTTTCTAGAGCAGAAACCTTTCTTTTCACCTAATTAATTCAGTATCTCTAAACCTTTAGTACCGATCCTGCTTGCTGAATGGCTTCAAATCCAAACAAGCTTTGAAGCCCCGGGGCTAAACCAGACGTACAATTTGTCATTTCTGTATTAAGCATTTGATAGTTCAGGTGGTGCTATCTTCTATTTTTAATTACTGATGTGTTCTGAACATATTTCAGAATAATCAAAATATATTGATGTTGCAGGTTACTTTTGTCTAGATTATGGTGTAAAAAAAGCTTTGTATGGATTAGTTCTCTTCTGATCATTCACTACTAGGAAAAAGCATATACACAGAATCTTACCAGCAGCGCGCTCTAAAATAAGGCGCTGCTGCTAATTAGCAGCAGCGCTTGATATAAAAACGCGTTGCTGAAAGGAAAGTAGCAGTAGCGCTCCCACGCGAAACCGCGCTACTGCTTTAATTGCCATGACCTCAAGAACCCAGCTAGTTATAGCGATGGCGCCCTATAGTGAACCGCGGTACTGCTATAGAAGTTAGCAGCAAGGCTTCTATGAAAATCGCTACTGCTATGATCAGCCCACAAGTTTAGTCCCACCTCGCTCCGCGAACAGGGTGTTTACCACCTTAAATATGTTACTTCTGAAACTATCACAACCAGTTGGTCTTCACTGAACTCTATGTGTAGAATTTGTGGCGCAATATGAGTCCTCTTCAGTTCCTACCGGAGTGGACTCATATGACAATTCAGATTGTACACAAAAAGATCATTGATGGCCAATGCATTTTATCGTGCTTAGACTTAGCAGTAGCGTTTTTCAGTAAAATGCGCTATAGCTACATTAGCTATAGCGCGGTTCCTAAAGTGCGCTACTGCTAGTTCGACTTAACCCCGCTCAAAATTTCACTAAGTCCTCCTTCCCCTGTTCCCTACTCCTATATCGCCGCCGCCCGAGCCCGAGCCTGCCCTCACCGCCGCCGCCCGAGGCCGCCTCAACCTCACCGCTGCCGCCCGCGCCGCTCTCGACCTTACTGCCGCGCCGCCTCCCCACCCCCTCCGCCTCGACCTCACCGCGCCCGCTCTCGACCTCACCATCGTCTCGACGCCACCGAGGTACTCCTCCTTCCGTGCCTCCTCCTCCCACCGCGCCTCCTCCTCCTCCTCCCACCGTGCCCTCCTCCCTCTGCTGGCCGCCCCCTCCTCCTCCTCCGCCGCCCGCTCCTCCTCTCTCCTCCCTCCCTCCCTTGTCTCTGTTCTTGCAAATCGTAGGTGTTTTGAATAAAATAGAAGTAAGAAAATTTAAGGCAATATGATTAATAGTAGTTGTAGTTGAACTATTTTAGTTGTAGTTGAACTAGTTTAGTAAGTAAATTAATAAACTAGTTGAACTAGTTGAATTAATAGAACTAATGTATTTTTAGTAAGATAATTAATATAACTAGTTGAACTACTTTATTTTTAGAAAGAACTAGTTTTTTAGTAAGATAATTAATATAACTAGTTGAACCACATATTCTATTTATAATAAGTTTATATTTAGTAAGAACTAGTTGAACATGTCATATTTGTTGTTATTTTTTAGTTTAAGCAATTATTCGGGATGTATTAGTGATAACTTATACGGTTTTTTGCTTCTGCAGAAATCAAGGAGCCCCTCCATCATCCCCGCCGTCGTCCCGTCACCGACCCCTCCGACATCGAGGTGAGACCAGCCAAATATCCATGTATATCTTTTGTTGCTCAAATAGGATAGTGGTTGCCAAGTGGCCGTTCATGTTCAGTTTACACCTCCGAGTGGCCTATGTTTTGCCGAGTGTTGATTAATTTCCGTTTCGGCAAATTTCAGCGCCGATATGTCCTTTTTAGCAAAGGTCATGCCGGATTTTTCAGGCCTATGTTTTTAGTACATATATTTAATTGTACAAGTTTAATCTTTGAATTATGAACGTCTGAAATGTCGTACTCGGACGGCATCAGCCTCCGGGGAGTGCAGCTGGTGCCACGACTATCGAGGTATGTGCAACAGTTCGTTGAAATTTGGGCGAAGATCGGCGCTTCAGCATTAAGCTCGAGGAGACCTTCGATGTTGAAACGATGCAACAACGACAAGAGTTTTTTCGTAATTAAGCATGACTTCAACTATTTCAACGTCTAATTTTCATATTTTACAATTCGACTAGCTTATCCCATGCCATGCAAGACGCTATGTCTTGGAGAGGATGGGTTTTGAAGACCATGAAAATTTTGAAACAAAGAAAATACACCTAAGGACCCATCATGATATGGATTTTGAAATAAATCTGTACAATGCTCAGAGCGTAACCCATTTTGGTTGCCAAAATTGGGAAGCACTTTGCAAAATGTATGGTTTTTACGAGGGTATGATTGTCACCATGGATCTTGGTGATCCTGACATCGAGCAAGACAATATGGACATTTGGGTCCTTGTTGACACGCTTCGATTCTACCGCAATGTGAGTTTCTCAAACAGAGTTATTAACTAATTTATATTGTTTATTTCAAAATAGTTGACAGCTTATTTCCATTGACAGCTTATTTTGAATCTTCAAAGAATGTGCAGAAGATGGTAGACAAAACCCATTACACTGATGGCTCCAAATTAACTTATAAGGAGAAAAGTCATCTGATTGCTTATTGTACTTTCTTTGAGAATTACAATACCTATTATCGAACTCCTCCAAATTATGGTGAATACGTGCCACCAGTGCACTTGTTGAACCACGATAACTTCTATGGAGATACCACGGTAAGATTTTTTTACTATTACGACATCCGTGCATCTTTTGCATACTTCCAAAACTAGTACATCATTGCTAACTACGAAGTTATTACTATGTTTTTCAACAGAAAATCCCGATGGATTATGTGCCTCATCTGCTGTATTACAATGGTCGCCTTGAATTTCTAAACATACAGTCAGGTCATCCTACGGATCTCACCTGTGCATATCGGATTTCTAAAACCGGTGAACACATGCTAATCAAAGAATGGAAAAAATGTTTGGACATTTGCAAGGAGGTTCTTGGAAGTAACATTGCTTAAAGGCAAGAATTGGAGACAGGATAATCTCCATTCTCCATAATGGAGAGTCAGGGGCTATCTTGTTTTTGCTATTTTACCTTAGAGAATATAGTAGGTCCTAAGAGAATGTAGTAGGTCCTATTAGGTACAATATGTTTATTATGTGATACAATGTGTTAGAGTTGATGATGAGGAGTACTTGTGATTACGACTAGTGACCAATTTGCTATGTGATGTCTCATTGATGAAAACGATGATCTTGAGGAGGTGTTATATGACAATGATGTATTATGATGATAAGTTGTTAATGATATGATATGATATTTATTATATCATTGGGTGAAAGAACCGTGGATCCATCCACTTGAAACTAGTCCACGGTTGTTTCACCTACTCATTATGATGTAAAAACAGTCTCTAAATTCCTGTTGTATGAAAAAGTGTGTAAAGGTGTATGAAATAGAACATGAAATAAAAAAGAAATAAAATACTAAATAATAGTAGTAGCGGGCAAGGAGGAGCGCTACTACTAATTACCAGCAGGCCCGGAGAAGCGCCATTACTAGATCATTTTAGCAGCACTGGTCCAGGCCGCTAAGCTTTAGTCAGTGGCGCTTTATCAAGAGCGCTGCTGCGCGCCATCGATAGGCCTAAAACCCGCTACGCTAGGCTTTTCCCTAATAATGATTCTCACGTTTTAATGCTGTGAGTTACTTCCACATATATGAGCACCCGAGAGTGTTGACAAGTATAGGTCTGAATAGTTAAAGGAAGATGATACAAAAATAGTTGAAGGAAGGTCAGCCTATTTTTTCAACCAATCCTCATTAGTCTTGCATGGACGTAAAGATATTGCTATGAAACAAGATACATATTGTTTGAAAGTTGCCAAAATTCCAGAGGATAAACATTGTGGGCAAGATGTTTTCCATGCATAAATGATTGATGGGGCCATGATATTTTGCCAGTTGAACTGAAACCACCAATGTTAATATTTCTTTGGAAGGAAATATTATGTATTTTTCTAGCCAGTTGTGCATTGTTTAATCTCATGAAATGGTTTTTATTTTCGCCAAAAAATGAAATGGCTAACAAGTATATCTAAATTATTTATATTTCATTTGTTTAACATATCCCATTATTCTTGCTATAATTCCCGCGACAACGTGCGGGGTATCAGCTAGTTCATCAAAAGTCCGCCCCTTGTGTAACGGATAGAGGAGAGAATAAGGTTGAAGAGGAAAAAGTGGGCCTGTGGTGACCGGTGAGGGTCCAAGGCCTGTGGTGACCGCCCCTCCTCCGCCCCCAAAAATCTCCCTTAGTCCGCCGTTTCCGGCGGCAGCGGGGCTGAGATTGCGGTACCAATGATTGGCACGTTCAGTTGAACCGATGGAACCCTCCTGGGTCGCGTTGACACATCTCCGCGCCGCGTACAGCGTGCCTGTCCAAAGTCTTATCCGCGCATAGTGGCTTGAGACTCGGCTGCCGCGCGCACGGCAAACGCCCTGCCTGCCTTGGTCACTCGAGGTTCGTTGCGCAGTTGATGCGAGCACGTCGCCCTGCCTGGCTCCTGCTCCTGGGACAGAATCAAACGCCAACCAACGATCCGACGAGCACCCCCTACCCATGTAGGAGTATCACAGAAAAGGAGCAAGAAAAAAGAAATACGCAAGGACTTGGCTGGATCGATACAAGCAAGGAACAAAACAGCCACAACGTCCACGGAGCAACACCAGACGCAACGAATCAACCCCAGCCTCACCCTCACCCTCACCCTCACGGCAAATGGCGATTCCACGACACCCAAACAGCCGGCGCAGCAGCGAACACCGGGGAGACGCCAACTGGGCGCAGATCGTGCGTGGACACTGCAGCTAGCTGTGGCACTCACCCGGAACGGGTCTGAACTTGTGGGCCACCAACCACCCGAGAAATATTCAGTATTTTTCTGGACAGAGAGCCTCTGAAGAAACTGCCGCCCAGCCGAGGCAAAACGACGCAGAGGTCGTGAGCCGGCCAGCCTACACCTGTTGTCGAGTCGTCGCCGCCTCCCCATTGCAGCAGCTTGCCGCCCCTGCGGTTGGCGCGTTCCCCCGATGGTCGCCCCGCTCTCCCGAGTCCTCGCCGTCCTCCTCGTCATCGGCCTCCATGTCCACGCCGCCGACGCTCTCTCAGGGTACCAGATAAACTGCGGCGCGGGCGGCGAGCGCGTGGCCGGCAACGTGACATGGGTCCCGGACGGGCCGTT
Source organism: Aegilops bicornis (assembly GCA_021605145.1). NCBI lineage: Eukaryota > Viridiplantae > Streptophyta > Magnoliopsida > Poales > Poaceae > Aegilops > Aegilops bicornis. Next base: position 507,368,970 of record CM038673.1, read on the forward strand.
CGTGCGCGCCGGCAGCGCCACCGACGTCCCGTCCCCGCCGGGGATGCCGCCGATGCTCGCCTCGCTCCGCTACTTCCCGGACGCGTCGTCCAGGAAGCACTGCTACGTGCTCCCCGCGGCGAGGAAGGCCACGTACCTGGTCCGCACCACGTACTACTACGGCGGGTTCGACGGCGGCGACAGGCCGCCCGTGTTCGACCAGATCATCGAGGGCACGCGGTGGAGCGAGGTGGACACGGCGGCCGACTACGCCCGCGGCCGCGCCACCTACTTCGAGGCCGTCGTGCGCGCCACCGGCCGGCAGGTCAGCGTGTGCCTGGCGAGGAACGCGGGCACCGCGCCCACGTCCAGCCCCTTCATCTCCGCGCTCGAGGTGGTGCCGCTGGACGACTCCGTGTACAACGCCACCGACTTCTCCTCTTACGCCCTCAGCACCATCGCGCGCCACAGCTTCGGCCACCACGCCTCCGTCCTCAGGTAACGGTCGCAGGTGGTCACCATGGCCGCCATGATTCTGTTCTGCCTCGCAATCCGCTGCAGGTGTTCGATCATGAATTCTTGATCACGCGAAATGCGCGATTCTGCAGCCATCCAGATGCAGGAGATGAGTTCAACCGGTACTGGGAGCCGTACAGCGACGGCGCCCCGGTGGTGGAGAGCCAGGGGAGCGTGGTGCCGGCACCGTTCTGGAACAAGCCACCGGAGGACGTGTTCCGGCGAGGAGTGACGGCCAGCCGCGGGGACACCCTCGAGCTCCAATGGCCGCCGGGGCCTCTCCCGAAGGCCAGCTACTACCTGGCGCTCTACTTCCAGGACAACCGGGCGCCGAGCCCCCTCAGCTGGAGGGTCTTCGACGTCGCGGTCAACGGCCAGGCCTTCTTCGCCGGCCTGAATGTCTCGACGGCGGGGTCGATGCTGTACGGCGCCGCATGGCCGCTCTCCGGGCAGATCAAGATCACGCTGACGCCCGCCCCGGGGTCGCCGGTCGGGCCGGTGATCAACGCGGCGGAGGTCATGATGGTTGTTCCGCTCGGAGGGAGGACCCATCCCAGAGATGGTACTAATAAAGATCCGATCAATGCAGCAGCGGCTTCCATGCATGCGCCATGGCTGGTTCAGCCTTTCCTTCCTCACGAGAACTCTGTAAACCATGCATGCTTCTTATCATTTTGCTGCAGTGATCGGCATGGAGGGGCTCGCGAGAGGCTTCGCCAACCCGCCGTCGGACTGGAGCGGCGATCCTTGCTTGCCCGTGGGGAACTCGTGGACTGGTGTTTCCTGCAGCCAAGGCGCACTTGCTCGAGTAACTACTCTGTAAGTTGCAAACAAGATCAGTATGTTCTTTCCGATTTCAATCTCTCAACAATGGACGATGAGCTTTGTGCATTTTTGCTGCAGCAACCTCACGAATTTCAGTGTTGGAGGGTCAATATCTGACAACATTGCTAATCTGACTGCAATCTCGAGCGTGTAAGCTTCTTGACACAAACTGATGTCAGATCTGCATGCTAAATAAAATGAAGAGTTAGGTTTCTGATTGGAGAAAGGCTTTGTTGCAGCTGGCTTGTGGGGAACAATCTGACAGGGCCAATTCCAGTTATGAGCTCCCTGCATCATTTGTCATCTCTGTAAGTACAAACATACACGATTGCTTGGGACAAAATGAAGTTGCTGGCCGTTCGATTTCACTAATTAATCCGGGTTGCATTTCTGACCTGAAGGCACCTGGAGGACAACCAGTTGGCAGGGCCGATTCCTCCGTCGCTGGGAGACCTTCCCAGGCTTCAGGAACTGTAAGTGGCTTCAACATGCAGTCCATGCTTTGCCAAGCTGTTGCTGCATTATCCAGTCATGTTGCTCAATTGACATACATGTTGCAATTGAGCTCTGTTGCAATTTATGACAACTTGAATTCTTGTTCAACAGGTTTGTGCAGAACAACAATTTACAGGGCAGCATTCCAATCGGCCTCAACAGAACGAGCATTACATTCAAGTGAGCGATCGCGGACATTGTATTGTAGTATTAGTATTTTGTAGTGTACAGTCTTACAGCGAATGACGAATCCATGCTTTGACAGGTACACACCTGGGAATAACCTCGCGACGAACTGAACATCAGATGTTCATGGGATGGTGAGAAGCCATCGACAGACAACACTGTGAGAATGAGGACTGCACATGCATATCTAACTGGCAGACAGTGTTGGCTTATTTCCCTTTCGGCATTGGAAATGTTCTTGTTCTTTCTTTCTTTTTGGGACACAAAAAGTTTTACTATTGTACTCCCTCCGTTCCTAAATATAAGTCTTTGTAGGTATTTCACTATGGACCACATACGGATGTATATAGATGCATTTTGTGTGTAGATTCACTCATTTTGCTCCGTATGTGGTTAATAGTGAAATCTCTTCAAAGACTTATATTTAGGAACGGAAAGTATATGCAACTGTACACTATGAACTGCATCACACTTGATTACATTTATTAAGAGTCAATCAGGAAGATAATATGCTTTTTTTATCAATGTGGATGCTAGAGGCAACCTCTCTATTCTGAGAAAGTTTAAGGCCTCATTTTTTCACAATTACAAGGAAGACGCACCCAAGCACACATAACAAAGTTCTCTTCTCTGATGCAGCTGGCATCGAAGCGATCTGACGCCGTGTGCACATCTTCTTACGGCACTCAAGCAGTTTTGTATGCTTCATTCGGTAGACATTTCTTCCACGCCATAGTCCGAAACGGAATGGCCTCCTTTGTATGTACTTCCGACAGGGTGCTTGATTTTCTCAGCACATACATAGCAATTTTCCATGTCATTCTTATATCCTGGGATGTACTTACACTCAACTTCTTTTTTACGGCCACCTATGAAAAAAATAACCGCGTTAGGGTTCCAAGAAGTAAATACAACCAGGCATACCAAACATTTCATCAATGGTACTCTACAAGGATATGGTATTGCTTTCATGACAATTACTAGGTACAAAAAAAGGGTCTACTTCACTCCAAAACTAGTTTAGCATATTACACAACGGTCAGAAACATAATAATTAGTACCAGAACAATGCATATTCCAGAGTTTCTGGAGAGAAAATAAAAATAATGTGATGACATCAAAGCCTGCGGATAAAAAGAAAGGAGCTTACCAGCAGAGTTACCATCAACAATCTCGCATGCACTGACGTGATAATATCCATTGGAGGCATTGTCGTTATTATCCATTTCTGCCATCAACTCAGAAAAGAAGATTTGCTCTAACCCTGTGGCAACGTTCCTTGCCTTGAAGTTCATGTGCAAATAGGCGAAGTAGCCCTCGATGAAATCAAAAACATCGTTCAAGCGCACATGTGTAAACTCATAGCGATCCTGCGGATGAAAAGATACAAGTTGGAAGTCAAACTGGAGAATGTGATAAGAAAGGACAGATATGAACAGAACATTTTTTCAGATAAAGGAAGAAACATGTAGGAACAGATAAAGCAAAGCTTACAGGGTGACTCTTATGATAGAAAACCAAGGACATGTTGGCTCTCTTCTTGTATAGACGCCTCCAACGGGATATCCGTTCATCTGGTGTCAAAAAGAGTAGCTGACGGCCAGTAAACTCTGCTCCCGCATCACATGCACCGCCTTCCTCGGTTTCGCTCTCCCCAACAGGTTTGACTCCCGATGTTTCCACATCAGTTACAAGTTTGCTGCAGGCACTAATCTTCCTTAGAGATGCAATTTCAATATTTGATAAAGGTAGCTAACGGTGGAAATTTGAATCAAAAGATTAAAAGTTTCGAAACTTATAATCATTAGTAAAAACAAAATTAATCTTTTGCTTCCTAAAATACTATTTGAAGCACTGTGTGCTTTCAAGCAAGATCCATAGTATCTGGCGCCGCTAGGTTTCAGCCGCAAGTAAATTTCTAAAAGACAGCATAGAGCGTGGAGCAAACGGCCCGATCTATAGAGGCCGGAGAGGGGGGGGGGGGGGTAACAGAGTGGCAGCTTACACGGCGGAACGGGCCGCCGGCGGAGATGCTTCCCGGGCACGCTTGGACTGCAGGCGGGCGCTCCTGCGCGGTTCTGCCGCCGCCAGTCGATTCATGGCGAACGCCGGGGAATCGAGGGTTCGTCTAGTGGAAGGGGAACGAGGGACGAGGGCACGCTTGGACTGCAGGCGGGCGCTCCTGCGCGGTTCTGCCGCCGCCAGTCGATTCATGGCGAACGCCGGGGAATCGAGGGTTCGTCTAGTGGAAGGGGAACGAGGGACGAGGGTTTCGTTTTAGGAAGATCCCACGAATAGAAAGAAGTGTGTAAATCACCCCCGGGGTATCACGAATCGACTACTCCACCCCCAATACCTCCAGGATTTTTTTAGGGTCAATCCCCTAGGATTAGAAATCATACAAAACAACCCCCAACCCCAGTCTATTTTAAGGGGGCAATTTGAGAAAATGTCACATCTTTCCTGGAACTTTGCTCCCGTAGCACGGGAATTACACTGGAGCACCTGGTGCTCCACCCACCAACGCCATCACCATTCATCTCTACTCCTAATGGACGAATTGGTTGAATAGTCCCTCCACTTTCGACTGGTTTATTTTCAACCGGTTTATTTTCGTCTCCCACCACCACCACCACCCTCCACGGTCTTTTTTCCCCCACCCGGTTTTTCCTCTCTCTCGATCTCTCTGATCTCCTGTCTCTCAGCCTCGTCTCTTCTAGGGTTCCCCGTCTCCGCCGCCTCCCGCCTTCCTCCGCCGCCGCTGCTCCTCGCCCCACCTGCCTCGTGACCCACCCCCGAATTCCGCCGCGCCTTCCCCTCCCCACTCCTCTCTCTTAGCCGTACTCCAGCCCTCCGCCGCCCCTCTCCTTGACCGCCTATCGCGGCGCCTGGAGGGGATCCGGTTCCGATTCCGTTCGTCGCTGCGCCGCCTTCCCCTAGCTCCCATCCGGCCGCGCTTTCCCATCCACGTCCGCGGCCCCGGCACCGTCCAAGGAGAGCGGCAGATTCCGCGGCAGCAGCGCGATTCCGCCCGACAACCACCGCATCCGCCATGCGCATCGCCGGTTGCCGCGAGACGAGGAGTCCCGCAGTGGCCTCGGCGGGAGGAGCATGCAAGGTCCCTGGTGGCCGCTGGAGAAAGTACGAGGAGCTGGCGCCAACGGCGGCAGCCTCGAGCGTGGAAGAAGCGTGGGCATGGCGGCGGCCTCGAGTGCGGGGAGAAGCACGGCACGGGGCAGCCTGGAGCGCGGGGGGATGCGCAGACGCATCCACGCAATTTCGGGAGATGATGGGTGGCAGAGCTGCACTTCTCCCGCGCCGCCAACTCATTCTTCAGCGTGCGCTCTGCCTCCCGCGGGGTTGCTGGCGACAGTGCCTCCGACCGGCGCTTCGACCTCCTGTTCAAAGCCAGCAGCCCACGCCAAGCCACTGCTTCACCGGGCCAACCGTGGCGTCGGGGACGCGCTCTCCGCGAGGTCTCTGCGTTTGCACGCCATGATGCTTTGACCGCAACATAGACAGAGGCGAGCGCGGCGAGCTCTTGCACCGGCCTGCCATGACGAGGAGGAGAAGCACCGGCTGCGCTTGATGAGGAGGAGATCTAGAGAAGCAGCAAACTGCTCTCGGTAAGCCCCTGTGCCGGCATGACGTGGCCCTTCAAGTGGAGTTTCAGCACATGAGTAGAGTTTTGGATGAGCAGCAGCGGCGGCTGTCACTTGCTTACTTTTTTCACAGGTATAAGTTGATGCTTTTGTCCATATCTAAATTCAGTAAACCATTTTTGAAGGATATTCATGGCTAAGTTGCCATACCAAAAATTTAGGATGCTATCATCCTATAATTTGCCATACTGAAAGATTGTATCTTGTATAAATCATGATTGGGATTGCAGATTACAACAAGTACACACAATCATCGTGGAAATGAAGAAATATTATGGTATATTCTAAAGAATAGGTTCACGAAGGAAAAGCTTCATGTCATTTTGGTGCTTATCTAAAAGTGATAATTGTGGCCAAGACTCGAGAATCATAATATGATTGGTATAGTGTGTACGGTGAAATTTTGTTCCCTACTGTAGACTATAACTATATACAGTAAGATAAAACAACCTAATAAACTGAGATAGCTAAGAAAATGTGGTGATGACATATAATTCAGTAGTCAGCTTGAAAAAGGAGGCACTACTTTTGTAACTTTCCAAAATCTGGAAAACTAAAACAATTAAACAAGTATTGCTAATCCAGATAGCTCTAATGACAATGTCTTTCAAATTCAAGCAGTAAGATAAGACATTTAGATATTCACTTGGATGTTTCAGATCACCTGCACTATTGACCTGTATTTTTTTGCATCATGTACATTTTGTTCCTCCTTGATAAAAGCTGCAACTCTGCAGATCTTGCTACATGCATGCACCTACTCCGAGTTATTCTTTCGACTATAAACACTTGTTTCAGTTGTAAGCTGTTACAAAATAAATAGTTGGCGATGGATTCCTAAACATTTCAGAGTACACATGGAGAGAGTACCACCACCAAGAACAAATAGGATTCTAAAAAAAACAAATAGGCAACCTCTACATGTTATCATAATTACAGGAGAAGTTTATGCCAGTGATTATGAACACCATAACATATGGTTCCACATGTTCTATCAACTTATCTTGTATGATCCTTTCTGAAATGAACAGGTGCATGAATTGGAGCTGAATTCCCAGGCTTACAACCCCAATAACCCGCTTATTAGGGCTCCCCAATAACACTTCTCTGGTTATTGGGGTTGGACGCTCCAGCAGTTCCCCAATAACCAACCTGACATACATGACTCACTTGTCAATTGGTACACTATGGTGCAGTGGTGCTTCGACGTCTATGGCAGGGCGTCCGACGGACGGCATGACGGCCCGCTGTTGACTATGGTGATGATCTAATGGCGGCAGCGGCGGCGCTCAGACGACGATCCGGCGGTAGTGGCGGTGACGACGACAGCCGTATGGTGGTGACAAAAATTAAGGTTTGTTCTTGCTCACTTGTGTTTCCCACCAAAATTTTGTTATACATGCTTTTTTTTACTGCTTGCAAGTGACATCCCGAGCAGTCGACAGGATTCTATTTCTTCTTCTATAGTGCTATTGCCATTTTGCAAAAATCAGAATACCAATGCAGATGTGCCTTTTTAGTCCATGTTTAACAATGATACAAAATTGTATTCCTTTTGTTTCTGCTCAAAACTAAAAATCAACTCACAAATGGACTTGATTTCGTTCCACTTGTAGTCTGCACAGGAGAATGTTAACCCTTTCTTTCCATCACCTTGCCTACTGTGACAAATCTAATTTCTCTCCATGTAATTGCTGCATATACTTATTTGTTTATATGTAGAGTTCATATAGGGATTAGTAAACAGATAACCTTTTTTATGAAATGGTTATCTAGGGATTAGTAAACAGATGTGATTTCTGTAAGGATATTTTCTCCTCAATTGTTGGAGATACTCTGCATTGTGTATAACCATCCAAGAGTGCATATAATATGATTTTTACACATGATATAAGAAATAATTTTCACTAGGTAAAGTATGGCAATAATATGAATAATGGTTCGTGTGAAATTCCTCATGACCTTTCCAAATATATTACCGGTTTGCCGTTCAGAACGGAAATTATAATGACAGATATACTTTTTTTTAATTCTGAAACTGATGGTATCTTGTGCATGCAGTGTATTAAGTTAATTTATGATCTACGAGATTATATACCCAGATTTACAAAGGCAAAAGTGGTACTAAGTACTGTGAGATACATCATCAGTTTAGCGCCAGGTTCAAAAAATGAATGTTTTTGTTTTTTTACTGTTGTATCTATCTGCATATGGCTGTTAAAAAAATAGCTAGCATTGTATCAAATTGAAAAATTCTACAAACGTGTCCTAACAGTTTTGAACCTTATAGCTTATACTCACACGTGAGCTTTGCTAGATTTTTCTAGATTAAAAAAGCATGCAGTTGTTCAAGATTTTTCAACCTTTGTTCTATCTGTCAGCAAAATCACACCTGCCCTGTTAACTAAACAGTATGATTATCAATTAGTAGAACTACTGGTAGATTTCCATTTTACTAAAGTTCACTTCTTTTTTTATATTCCACTATAATAAAAATAAAATATAGCTAACTCTTGTATCATATCATTCGCTTCTCTTCGGAAGTGCTTCAATTTGAATTTCCCATTCGATCTCAAAACTTAAGCTTGCTTGGGAATCACAATGGTCGATGAAAAGGCGAGATGTGGGGAGACAAACTTTACCGCTTGTTGTTGTGTGCTTGAGGCAATTCTCGCATTTTGCATGTACCAACGCACGTGCATTTTCCTATGTTAGCTGTAGAGCAATAAAGATGCTTCTGTGCAAGTAAAATATTATAGTTCTTGTGTTGTTTTCGCCTTGCATTCCTGTGCCATGGCTGGGATTGGTTTCAAAAATGTAGATTTGCAAATTTCTTCCATTTGTGTTGATCCTATAAGTGTCCATACCAGGGCACCTTGGGCCGCGACTCGGGGCATGGCGACCGCACACTGGTTTCCAGTAGTATCATTGCACAACATTCCGTCTCTACAATATGAAGCAAGCTTGGCGAGTGGCAGAATGTTGCCTCCACCCCTGGTTCCATTTGTGTGGAAACTCTAAAAAGATGAACACATGTATATGTCTGATTATTCTGAAGCTATTTAGTGTACTAATAATGTCAAGAGGACAAGTCTAGGTTCCTCATGTGAAGTACTCCCTCCGTTCCTAAATAACTGTCTTTCTAGAGATTTCAAGAAGTGACTACATACGGAGCAAAATGAGTGAATCTACACTCTCAAACATGTCTACATACATCCGTATGTTGTAGTCCATTTGAGATGGCTAGAAAGACAATTATTTGGGAACGGAGGGTGTACAAGTTTCTCTCCAAAGAAAATGTTCTTTATACAGTAAGACAGTACCTTACTGTGATTTTTGCATGGCGTCATGGTTCTTCCTTGGATTGCGGGGTTTGCATTAGTGGCTGCAAGCCGAGGTTGCCTTTGTTGCCACTTACAATTGGGCACTACTTTTTTTGTTGCTTCTTTCAGTGAGAAGGTGATCATAGTTCTATTTTGATTAATCGTGTTTCAATAAATACAAAGAATCTCATGAGCAGAGTTTTTAAATGTTTTGGGTGCGTATCAAAGAAACAAGCATGTACTGCTACTGAACCACAATACAGTTTGGAAACTTAGACTGTGATAGAAATAGGTAGAATCATTTGAGGGATTGTAAATGAATGAGATAGCAAAATATGCATATCTGATATTGATTCAAGTTTTCATGAAAGAATTTTGCATTGTAGTGACCCCTGACTTGGTGCAAGTTGTGGTGTCAACGGGAGAGCAAGGATCACGAGCATGGAAGAGAAACAAGGGAGTGCAGAGAGCAGGGACTAGACACTCCGTCATGAAGTTGTTTCATAGTAGCCAACTAGAGGGACGATGATGCATGCAATCATTTGCATAACAGAATACAAATAGGTTGAGTCCTCAATTCAAGTGAGAAGAACTTGTTTCATGTGATTTGTAGTGGACAAAAGCGGAAACATTTTTTTTATAATAGCTAATTCAACAACACAAGTGCTACACCTTGATCATTATGGGCATATGATACTATTTTCCTTTGTATGAGTGATTTAATCATGATGTAGGAGGGTTCATACGAGTGGAGCTGAAGCCTACAAGCAACTTGTTGATCCAATTGTTAGGGATGATGGGACTCAACAATTTAATATAATTGAAGGGAACACCAAGCGAATTTAGTTGGCACGTGGCTCGTGATAGACCATTTGTTGGCCCATGGCAACGCACGGGCATTCTACTAGTCTGCATATGGATTCGGATCCCTGGCTTTAAATGTCGTGTATTAAGTTCTGTATCGCTGAAGTATCTATAAACAAATCTTCCCGTATAACCTGCGTATGAGCTGGGCCCACCGCACTAACTGCCCGGGCCGCTCCCGTGTTAATATTTACTGCCGAATTGGTCTCAATTTTTTTTGCAGCCGTGTTGTCTTGTTTATCTGCTCCCCTCGCTCTAGTCGTCCCCATCGTTCTCCTCCCCATGCCCCACGCCCGCACCACCGCGATCCTCTTCTTCCTCCATCCCGGCGAAAGCAATCGTCTTGCTCACCCGCCGCCGTGCCCTTCATTATCTCTCATTACACGGGCCAGCTGCGGCTACCTCTCGCTTCTTATGCGGTCTAGCACCGCCTCCAACGCCGACCACACGTCGCGGTGCTCAAGACAAAGCTCATTGCCACATCGCCCCCATCCACCGACGGATCCGACCACCAGGCCACCCCGCACACGGCCACCGATGAATGCAGGTACTTGGAAGCATGAGACCGACGGCCTATCATTGCAGATCCGGCACGGGCTGAGACTTAGGTGGCGTTTGGTTCTGTGGTTATCCCTCAGGTGGCTAGGGATAGCCACTTTTCGGGTAGTTGCACAGCGTTTGGTTGAGTGATGGTTAGGGATATGGGCAGCCAAGATTCTTAGAATATGCTCTAAAAACGTGGCTGAGACCATCCGCGAAAATCTGGCGGCTATAGCCAACCACCCCGCTCGCGAAACGTTTTCTTCGTTCCTCTCTCTATCTCGTCTTTCTCCGGCCTCGTGCGGTGGCGCAAGTCACGGCGGCGGCACATCAAAGGCGAGATTGGTGGCCGGATTTAAGCGGCGGTGATCCTCTGGTAGCGGGCGGTAGAGCTAGCCATGTCACGGCTGCGTCGCTGACCAAAGACGCGGGAAGGCAACCATGATTTGGATCGGCGAGGGTGCGTTCAAGCTTGGGCCGCGGCGCGGTCAAGTTGCAGCCGCTCTCCCTTCTCCTTTCACCTTCCTCCGGTCATCTCTCACTATCCCAAAGCTCTGTGCGTGTGAGATGGTGAACTGGTGCGGCGGGGAACTACAAACGACAGTGCAGACTGATGGACAAATGACAAACGGTAGATGGTGAACCGGTCATCCAATTTTTATCCATGCAACCAAACAAAAAAACCTGGCTATCCTTCTGTCTCCCATCCTTATAACCAAACAAGCAAAATTGATTATCCTCAACCACGTGGCTAGGGATATCACCAGCCAATCCTCGCTGCCTTCAAACCAAACGCCACCTTAGGGGATGAAGGACGGCGACCAGACAAGAACCGATCCGGCGAGCTCTTCTCCAAGTCATTTTCTTTCCTCGTTTTTTCTATATGAAAAGTTTCCTCGAATTTTTTTGTACGAGATCAGAGTTGTTCTCTGAAAGTCAGCGTTTGTTTTTGCTCTTTGGACAGAAATTGACAGTTTTTAGATGGAATCAGTGTGTCAAGATTCACTGTCAAGTTAATTTTTGTGAATCATGTATTATGGGGCAGTGATTTTTGTGTGCATCAATGGGTCTGACGAAGGGATTTGTTTCCAGGTATTATCAAAATTAGCAGTGATAGGCTGTTCTTATATGTACTAGTTGTCAGTACCAATTTGTACTAGTGTTAATTCCCAGTTTAATTAGCTGATGTAATTAAACTGAACCTATATTGTTTGTAGTTAGCTGTTTTGTAGCTGTCGCAATGTCAGTTTTAGGATCAGGGCCTAGCTAATTAATGATCCTGGAAGCTTGGTACACTGATCTTCTCCGTAAGCTTGCCTGCTACAATATATGTATGAGATTGGATGAATTTCTTAGGCTCAAATTTCCAAATGTGTCGCTGACGCTATGTACCGTCAGTTCTATATTATTGGCCCATGTAATTTTTGGTTTACAGAAGTGTGTTGTAGACCAAATGCACTGTCAGTGCTACTAACCGCTCTATTGTTTCCAAATTTAAATCTTTATGCCTGCACCAATCTCTTCACAATTTCATAGGGAAGTTCATTGCAATATTCAATGCCATTGCATTGATTGAGTGTAACCGGGTCATCCAGCAGTCAGAGCAGTCTCTGCTCCAGGTGCACAGGTCAATAGATACATGGGCCCACTTTTCTGTATTACTCTCATGTACAGTATATCTAATGTATCTATCCAGCTAAAATGATTCGATCATTTAATGACTTGATCTGGGGAGAGTAACGGCCGGGTAAGATTTCAGTGGGTGGAGCACCTATGTGCTACAAATCCGCGTCCCCCTTAGCACACCTTTCATTTTAGGGAGCTACTAGGCGCCGGCAGACGCCGGTCTGACCTGAGCCGTCGGATGCTTTGCCCACGAACCATTAGATCTGTTGAATCTTCTTTAATTCTCATATCCCTTCAAACCTTTATCCCTCTGGATCGACAGCCATTCGTTTTCTCCATGCACGCTAGCGTCCAGGTCGTCTTCTGTCTCACGCGAATCTCGCGACGCTGGGTCTTCCTCCATTACTACACTACAGTTGTCGCCCCACCTCGATTATATCACCCACGGCCTTTTCTTCTCACCCTACGGTAGTAGGCACGGCTGTAAGGGCCGCCCGCAGGTGCTGTGTTGAATCCCAGCGGCAGCGCGACGAGAGCTGCTTGACGGGTGTTGTGAGCTGCACCCAAAACGATACTTCAACGACAGGTTGTAGATGCTACAAGGCCAGGCAACAAATGTTGCAACAGTGACAGAGACAACGACATTGCAATCGATGAAAGCTGGGAACGCCGATGGTTGCCGGCCGCGGCACCTGTCGACCTCATCTCAGTTTTCAGTCGCAGCAAAAATGGATGCGAATCGTAGCAAGAAATCATGCCGTTTCCAGCGAAAAAAATTCTCACTGCTGTCGCCGCCTGTTTGTGCATCGACGGTGAATTTCTATGGTACCAGCAAAAAACAATGCCGGATGTAGCATTTTGTGTCATTGATGCAGCTCCGGTGGATGGTTCCCGGCTCCAGCAGTAGTTGGTCCCCGTCCTCGTCCTCTTGCTCTTATTCCCATAGGCATGAAACAGCAAAACTCATCATGAAAATGGATGTAGCAATCAACAACGCCCGTAGTAGCAAAATCCAAAACGTTGGTAACAAAGTGATGCTCTGGTTCTAGAAAAACAAAACATGGTAGCGAAATTTCGGCTGGTTTCCAGCAAAAAACTAATATGGTGGTAGCAAAATGGTACACAGGTTTCAGCAAAAACAAAACCCGTGGTAACAAAAAATGGGTTGGTTCCAACAAAACTCAAAGAAGGTGGTAGCAAAATTTGGAACCGGTTCCAGCAAAAATTGACACCGTCCTCGCTTGCCGGTTCCAGCACTACTGTGTGCTGGTTGCAGCATGGCCACTTGTGGTTGTAGCACCTCGCTGTGCCGGTTCTAGCACCACGGACGTAGCAGTAGTGGAGAGCGCCAGCTAGTAGCAGCCATTGCGCGTGGTAGCAGGCAACCCCCATCAGCTACTGCTTGTGCAGCATCGGCTAGTGCCTCACATTGACTCCAATAGCCCATGCAACAAAAGGGGAATGGAGAAGGTCGTGACGGAGTAGAGGTTTGAGTGCGTGAGGAGCTCGTCGTAGGAGTAGCAGATGGGATCTGAAGGAGAGGGTGTGTGGCCGTCCATGGCTTGGGAGATGGGGGCGATGGAGATAGCCAGCAGCTGTGGAGAAAGAAGAGAAAGAGACACTCGATCCTCGTGTGGAAAAAGCTGATGGGAGCGATGTGTGGAGGAGAACCAGCGCACGTTGTGGATAAGGAGGACTAGACGGAAGCACACGTGGGCCTACCAGGGGACGCTCGATCCTCCTAGATCGGACGGGTCGCGAGCGACCGGCGCAAGCTTGCGCCGGCAGTCCGGAAGCAAACGTCCTTTTTACTAGTAAACGTGCACGTGTAATACACGTCTTTATTAGGATATAAAATTATAATTTTCTTATATGTAACAGTAAAAAATGAAGGATTCTCCATCAGATTAATGGATATAATTTAACAAAGGCTTTCTTTTATTGACCGTCAGATATAGTTGTAATCTTTTCGTAAAAAATATAAGAGCGTTTAGATCACTAAAGTAGTCATTTAAACACTCTTCTATTTGTCTAGGAGGGAGTACTATATATAAGTTATTGAATTAGCTGAATTAAACATAATAGAAAAAAATCTATAAATGCCGCCATCATTGGTGGCTTCGCCTTGTACTAAGGACTTGGATGGTGATCAACGGCCCCATAATGCTATAGAAGGAAACATGAGGAGAACCCTGACCAAATTTGCACTGTGTAATTTTAAAAAGTACAATAATTTGTTCCTTCACATATAAAAATTAGATTTCTATTACCTTCATCCCAAATTAATTGTTTTAGATTATCTAGATATGGATGTATCTAACACGTGTCTAGATAAACCGTATCTAGCAAATCTAAGACAAGTAATTAGGGACGGAGAGAGTATGTAACAAAGAAATATCATGACTATCATGTCAAGTGAAAGAAATTTCCAGGAGAAAGTGTGTAACCAATTAATAAAGCAGTACATGCATATACTCCTCTTAGTATTTTGTACTCCTTCTGTAAACTAATATAAAAGCGTTTAGATAACTAAAGATACATAGATAAAATTGCCACTTAGGCCAACTCAATACTTGTTTCCTCCCTTGCCGCCCGCGCTGCTCCGGGCATTATTGCCTCCTATGATCCCACCGCCAACAACTTTGCTCACGGCCACCAGTTCCTCCACTTCTCCCGGACCCGCTGCACCCGACTGTTGTGCCGCTGCCTCCTGTGCTCGTCCCAGACACCTCTTTCGCTCCTCTAGGCCACTGGCTGCACTGTTGCTCCCAGGCACCACCTCCAGTGCTACTTTCATTTCTGACTTCTCGGGATTCTCTTGGCCTCGTTTCACCCTTTGGGCTCTTGTCGTTGGTGCTCGGTGTTGATGATGCCGACAATGGCCAAGAGCGGCGATATGGATAACAAATTGAAGATGATGTGTGACTACATCGACTTGTGTATCTGCGAAGCAGAAGACACTTTACAGTGATTAACTGAATTGTAGAAGGGCTAAAGGAAATCCAATAATCATAAAATAAGACATAGGTATAAAGTGGGACTGGTACAAATGTTTGCCATGATAAACTGGATGAAACAGTAGCTAAGCCGCAACTAAAAATTTATAAACTTTCACACTAAAATAACATACACAATTACTCAATGCTGCGACATCTTGATAGACTATGGTCTTGGTGCTTTTCTCTGATGTCATCTCTTAAACACCACCTTCCGTAGTTGGTGTGTATTGTAGACTCGTGACAACAGATTATATATTGGTCATTTCGACAAGTGTGTAATCAACTTTCAAAGACGTTGATAAATACTGCAGTTATGATAAGATGCTTTCATATTCATTAACCTACACAATTCTGTCTTGTTTTGTTAGGATAACAATCAGAACCAAAAAATAAAGACATCAAAAACTTAGTTTACATCTAATACATGGAATAATATCGGGTATATTTTGTCTGAACCCCATTAGCCCTCATAAAAATTGGCATAGCCAAGCCAAAAGGGCACGGCCAAGATATTGGAAAGTCTCCATTGTTTGGTTTGTAGCCATCGCACCTACCATTCTTTGTTGGCAAAATCATAGACTTTCATTTGGTTTGAGGCCAAATGTCTTGAACATTTGGCAACATACATCGGCATTAGTACGTGGTTTGGTACGAAATTCAGATTTTCGGTGATGAGGCAACAAAAGGCGGTCAATTAGATATGTTCTTGGACTAAAACATATAATAGCATAGATGCAAGCAAGACTAATTGCAGTTTGATCGACATGGTTTTATACATGTATTATTCAGCCCATACCTCGGTAATAACATCAGACCTAATGTCCCCAAGCATGCATCGACTTTGTTGCCTCGTCGGTCCAATTCATGTCTTTGCCCGGCCAAGAGGGATGGATGCAATTTAAACTTTCAACAAAATGACAAAGGATCCATCATGTTCAATGTTCAGAATTAAGGATCCATCAAGTCCAAAATTATATAGTTGATGAGAATCGGATGCACGTGCTAGTTCAAGAGTAGATTTTCTCTGTTGATAGAGTTGCAAATAACAAGTAGATTTTATGCATTGAATGCAACAAGTTGGTATGTTATCAAAATAACAAGAATGGGCTTGCAAGTACATAGGAGGTGTAGAACAAGTTTTTTTAATGTTTGAAAGATTAAAACTGGCAAGGATGAGCTTGCAGGTTCATAGATGAAATACTACTCAAAATGAAAGACGAATGTCCCTTGCAGAAGGGAAGGGATTGAGGCAATCCAATAATAGGTAAAATCATGATGACACACAAAGTTTCTTATTGATGGTACTAGCAGGCTCAGAGTTTGTCACGTCGGTGTTGATGGACTGCACTTTCGACTCATTGAGATTTCTACTTCACTGAATCTGAATGGTTTGGTCACACAAAAGCATGTTTTACCACAAAACTTAAAACTTGTAAAAGGGTTGCAAGCCTGTCATTCAAGACTAACCATTGGACTTGGCTATAACCTACAAATATATGTGTTACCAATAATAGACTTAGACTGTTAGAGTAATTGTGTCTTCTTGATTACTCATTTATATTTCTAGTGAAAGAAGCTCGCGCGAGTAAACTGTAAATAAGGTAGTACATTGAAATTGTTCTTGGGATCATTATACACGACAAATGGCATGAGAGTACTTGTACCGTTTTGATTCTACCTCTATTTGAACTTCATATGCTGCAAGAATATGTCAGTTATTGATGAAGTATCAATTTACCTAAGAACAAGCAGATCAGTGATCATAATCATAATGCGCTTGGCAAAAATAAAATTAGTTAAGAACGTCAGATTACCAGGATTGATTTACCTCGCTGTTGTAACCACAATTAGAAGCGCTCACAACAACTGTTGATCTATAGGTAAAGTAGGTAATTGATGTACAAACACGTTGGACAACATCTCCTTCTAAAGGATAGCTACAAAAGAATGATTGATGTTATTAACGGATCACCTTCTTTGTGTGGATGATTGAGGTACATCAAAATTCAGAACAAGAGCTGTGGTTCTCTTACGTTCATGAGCCGTCTGGAGCTTCCTTAGGTGCTCGACCTTCTTTTAAATCGCTTAGGTTGGCATACCATCCTTTCCCACCTTGTTTGTTGGCAGATGCTCCTATTTGTTGTTGGCTGGGAGCATAAACAATTTTGCCATTGTAATTCATGAATGTAGCAAGAATGTGATCTCACCAGCTGAAGCGTGTGTTTGAGGTGTATTTGCAGAGATTGGGGCCGTAGAGGTCGCACATGTATCTAAAAAGAATAATTTACTCATAAACAGTGAGAAAATGGCATTGTTGTCTGTGAGCGTAATCAATTGTGACATTGTAATTAATGAATGTAGCAAGAATGTGATCTGACCTGAAGTGTGCATTTGAGGTGTATTTGTAGATATTGAGGTCGTAGAGGTCACACATGTACCTGAGAAGAATAATTTACTCGTAAACAATGAGTAAATGTCATGTCAGTATATAAGATAACAAGTGGATGGACAATTGGATACCTTTTGTATGTGTGTTGATTATGTCACTGAAAGGGGTTGGTTGTACTATCTGTAGTAGAGAAACAAACTTTTGTGAGAATTGGTCCCGGCTAGCACAGTCCAGAGGTGCAACCTTCTTTTGTTGTCGAGATATACGATGCTTCGCGTTGTATTCCGCTTTCTTCTCATCTGACATTCTAGCATACCATGATTGAACACTTTTTCTTTTAGGATCATTAGTATTAGGATTATTGGTTTGATTATCCTTGAGATTTGTACTCTCATCCATAGCTGTGTTCCTTAGGTCCTTAAGTGGGGAATGTTCTTCTATTGCAAATGGAGGTACATCCATTCCTTTCTTAGTCATCTGCAGATATAATATTATAAATGTTAAACATATATAGAAGGCATAGAGAGTTGTGAAGATCTTCTAGGCAGGGCAGAATATGTGCTCTGGAATTCCCAAAATTCCTGATGTAATATAAATAATTGAGATGCCAAAACAGAGGATCATGAAACACACACACGGACTCTATAATTTGTGCGGTGTTGTGCCATTAGCCATGAAGTAGCCTTTCTAACTTTAGCTATGGCATGAGAGATCGAGAGGAATCAAGGCTAAAATTTGTTTTTCATCAATTAGTATATCTGTAACCAAATAATAGAGAAAAGATGACAGGCATAGCTGTTACAGATTAGATGACTCCTACATATCAGCTTAGTATCTCATTTGCCCTCTGGGCCTCTGTTGGGCCCAACCATGTGTCGATGTATCATAGACATGTCTCCTCCAATGGACGGGCGACATCTGGCCCACTGATGAGCTGACAGGTGTTCCCTTCGGCCAATCAGAATTTTACACATGGAAATTTCCCATTGGTCGTGGCATTAACGGGTTATCGGATCCAAAATCCGACACGATAGCTTAACGGCGTTCCGTTACGGTGGATGCCACATGTCGGTCACCCTTGACGAAAAGCACTTACGTGACGCGCGATTTATCGTCATGGAAGTGGACACTTCCGTGATGATAATTTTGGTAATGTCATGGAACACTTCACGACAAAGACAGGTATGACTATCTTGATTCTGTCATAAATTTGTCATGGATGTACATGCATGACAAAAAACGCGACCTACTGTGACAAACACGTATCATCACGGAAGTGTATTTTTTTGTAGTGTTAGTAAGAGTATAATTTAGTTTCGTAAGGCGATCTCATTAGTTTTGGGACATAAATGATAAATCGAACGTTCGGGAATTATTAGCGTCCTTAATTAAGTATGTAAGAGGAAAGTTTGGAAACCTTGTGTATCCGTATGCATTTTGTAAAATGCGTGCATATAGCACAAACTTTACTATATACTATCGCACTACACGTCTCTCTCTATATATGCTTGCAGACTGTGCTACTCCCTCCGTCCAGGTGAATAAGTCATCTTTGGTTGTGCACCGTGACCAATAAGGAGGGAAGACTTTATGCACCTAGACGGAGGGAGTACTACTATTACTTATGTGCGTGCAAATGCATGTTTTAACATTACGATGCAGTTTTTGTAAAAGTAGAAAAACAGTACTAGTCAAGCTTGTGGAACGATTCAATGCAAAACAAATGCAAAAATGCTCGTTTGATTGTTTACATTTAGCTTCCTTCTCTGTGGTTATTTCTCTGTCGTACTTTGTACGGAGTATCTCACTGGTCGGAAAGGCATGCAAACTCTCAAACCGCTTCCTACACCACATGTCGAATTTTTGCCTAACAAGTTGTCTTTGTGCAATTGGAATTCCAACTTGAGTACTACTACTAGTAGGAGTACCGAGGCTAGTTCGTTTAGGCTTGAGATTAGTAATCCCATTACTACTAGCTACATCTGGTTTATTGGTCCCCATTGTAATCTGTGTCAAATTTTGATCATAAATTTAACTAATGAAATGTTTGTGTATGTCACATGCACTAACATTTTATCGGTTAAATCTTTGGTCAAAATTTACCACAAATTACAATGGTGACGAATAAACTAGGACAGAGGTACTAGTAGTAGTTTAGAAGCCCAAATAAATGAGTGAGGCGCCTTAATGTTACTCTCCACTGTGACTAGTCTTATGAGAAAAATTTGGGGAAGAGGCGGCTTATTTTTAAGCCGTCAAAAAGAACAGCCCTAGGAGTAGTAGCTAGTGATACTTGGAGTAGTAGCTAGGGATCGAGTGTGCGAGATGAACTAGAGAAAGTAAATGCAGAGAGATGAAATGCAAAAAAGATGGATGTATGTGATGGTTGCTTGCCCGTTTATTTTACCAGGCCACTTATTACTGCCAGTGGTTGGGTTTTGTGATATGACGGCTTTACTTCCGTGCCATGAGCGGGGTGAGACTCCCGTGCAGCACCGCCCTCTATACTTGTACTACATCACTCGTGGTTTATTAGCCCCCCATTGAATTTGACTGAAGATTTAACTGACAAAATGTTAGTGCATGTCAACAAAAACTATATCGTTGGATTTGTATTTGAACATAATTTTCCATGATATAATTTTAGGTGACATGCATCAGCATTTATCGTATTATATATAATGTTAGTTCAATTTTTGGTCGTACTAATCTATAGTCGGTCTTGGCGTCGTTGCGGAAGAGTGAAATGCATTGATCGGGGAGTTGTTTATTTTGACAAAGGATGTGGGAGTCATCTCATGTGTAACGGTATCGATAGGTTTCTTGGATATTATTTCATCTCTAGAGCTCACAAACATCCGGGTGAAATAGATAAAAGGTATCTTTTGCAAACAAAATCATTCAATTGTTCAACCTGCATCCAAAACTTGTGAAGAAATAACACTTATTGTGCTTTGCAAGAAATGATCTTTAAGAATTAGTTTTTGAGTATCGATTGTTATACATGTTGGCTACAGATGACATGGCACTTTCTTATAGTCAACAGTTGGCTATACTATTAAGTATTAACCATGCCCTTATACACCTAGATGGAGGGACTAAATCAGGATGACTTGGAAGGGGGCACAGGAGATGTAAGAAATGGTTCATAGCAAGTCTTTCACCAGTACCGTAGTAAAAATTCATACATGGAAGATTCTAGACTAAACCATAAACGGATACACTTTTATTCATGCGCGATACTCCAATAGAGCAAGATCATGCATGGAAGTCTCCACATGCTTAGACAGCGGATTACATTGAGCGAAGACTAATGATCAACATTTAACTTGATAATGCATATGTCTAGGTGAACCTCCTTGGAGTCCCCGTGCACTGCATTGGGGGGTAAATAATACCATGCGTCTTCCATGTCCAGAGTCCTAGTCAGTTTGATGTAGCCGGTGTTGCCGCCCATGTAACTCAGAGGGGTAGTAACAGTGAGCATGCACCCGTACATCGGCCTCGTGTCAGTGTCAGTGTCAGCGGCGTCGCCCCTGACGCACACTACAAAGACGGGGCGGCAGCCTGTGCGGGCCTCGCCGGTGCCCCCAATCAAGAGAAGACGCTGTCGTCCTCCTCCGAGACTAACAGGTGGCGGTGATCCTCCAGCCACTCTGGCACGGTGAACGGGTAGCACGTCTCGTACTTGATGTTCTCCGCCAAGGGCCAGTAGTGACCGCTGCACGCATCCATGAGGTGATGCACCATGTCCGCCGGTGAGCCCCAAAACGGCATCGGGCACTCATAGCAGTAGATGAAGGGCTCCTTGGAGGCATCGACCAGGCCGTCCATGAAACGGCAGTGGTTGTAGGGGACATTGGGCCAGTTGAATATATGAGCAAGTTACTACGAGATTTAATCCGAATAAGCACAAAAGAAATCATGACGGCTATAACAAAGATTAAACTAATCATGTGGACTAGCATAGTAGATGAACAGATAGAATCTAGGATACAGAGTAGAAACATGAATTCTACCACGATTTTGAACAGGAAGGACAGAAACACATACGGTGCAACGGGAGCAGCATCGTTGGCGTTGAGGTTGTCGCCCATGTCGTTGAGGAAGAGGTTGCCGAGGTCGGGGAAGAAGTCGTCGTCGGTGAAGTCGTGGCTGCCAGCAGTTGCAAGAGTGCACTCCCCAAATTTCAACAGGGCCCGCCGAATGGAGCGCAGGAGGGAGTGGCTGTAGGGGACGTTGTGGCCACCGAATGGAGCACATGAGTAGCACACGAAGCAGTAGATGGTGCTCCTCCCTAAGTCTCTATCTCTACTACTCGTCTTGGTTTTTTTATAACAAATCGAATAGTACTGCGCCGTCCGCTGCACGCCCGGCTGAACACGCCTCCTCGCCTCCATCATCACCAACTCAGTCTTTAATAGGAGTAGGAGTAGAGAAAAAAACAAGTTGGTGATGATGGTGTGCCGTGCAATGCACGGGCATCTTGCTAATTTTTTTGCATATAATTCCAAACACCATGTAGACACGGTCTTTGACCATTTTACAACTATGTTAGTATCATTGTTAGTGGTCAGCCGGTGCAAGTTATAGCCCCGGGTGTTTTAACCTTTTTTTAGTAATGATATCTGGCTAGCCATCAGATTTCCATCCGACGGTGGCCTGTTTTGAAGCCATATTATTTGACAAAACCGTCACCCTTACACATGTACTATAACTGCATCGCGGGCGTTTGCAACTGCCATGTCTCCCAGCGAACGTTTGTTGGGGATTGGAGTTAGCACCGATGGCGGTTCGTATTCGTTCCACGCTCAGGCATTGAAGTTTGTAACTATTTTAGATTAGAATATACTACTCCTCCGGTGCTAGTAGTAGAGCAGAGTCCTACTCCACTACTACTCTACTCAAGCAAGTTAGGGCATAGTAGTAGGTACTGTAGGGAGTACTAATCTTGTGATCACTCAAGCAAGTTGTCCGGCATCCATATGACCCTCGCTTTCTTTGGTATGTGTCTCGTAAGTCAAGCGGCGTCTTTGTAGTCATCATCACATGTCCACTTCCCGCAGCACATATTCGCTTCTCCATCTTTGTCCGCACATAATCTCGTCCAATCTTCCATACCCACTAAGGCGCCTCCCCCCTCGTCCGAAACCCAAGCACTAACAATGGCAAAACTGAGCAGCGTTCGCCGAAAGAGTGGCTGGAATTCGCTCCCCATAGAGGTAATCAAGCTCATTGTTTCGCGTGTGGACAATCTCAGTACCATGCCGCTCACCCCGTGCTCGTCGGGGTTGTACCGTTTACTCAAAGCCCTCAAGCCGGAGCTTTTTAAGCCAGCTCCTTGCTTGCTGATGCCGCCTGATATTCAGAATCGACATGTCACGCAGCATAATGATCGTAGGGTGGCGAGCATCAACCTCCTTGACTGCGATCCGATCCCCGTCACCCTCAGCTACATTAACGGTATGTACTGGGTCAGCATGAACACGTCTTGGATGGTGCTCGTCGACAGTCGCGGCAACTGGATGCTCGTGGAGGTCTACACCCGACAATTGATCCCCCTTCCTTCGATTAACACTGCACTACTTTGGCACCACGGCCCAGAATACTCGGAATCTTACAGTAGCCAACATGATACCAAGTTTGATTTGCTCAAGGTTTTAATTTTCCAAGTGCCCACAAGATCTGCGAATTATAAAGACTTCAGGCTAATTGCGTTCTTCAACCGCGGTCTCGCCTATCTGACAGGTCACTGCGGTAAGTGGATAAATCTGCACGTCCATCACAGGATCATACATCCTCCATGGTTCTCTGATGCCATTGAACACAAAGTTACGTTGTCGACTCCTTCTATGGCTGGACGTATTGTTGGCCTACTCCAGTCATCGCTACAAACAGCTGTTATAGCAGTATGTTACTTTCCTATGATATCATGATGGCTTGCTTATATTACTGTCAACATTTACTGAAAAATATTCATGCTCATAACATGTTGTTCTTAAGATTGACTACATTAAGAGCCCTTTTTTATTTGACTCCAACTTGATATGATGTTGTAGGCCGCTTGGTGTCCCTACCCTTCCTAATCCCAGAACCTTTCAAAGAAAAGCGGCCTAGCAGTTGCAGGTGGTTCCTGGCTCGATCAGACGGCGGCAAACGATTGATGATCGTTCGCACGTGTTGTTTCGCGGAATACAATCACAGTCACTGCAAGGTCTTTGAGCAGGATCCCAGTTTCTCTGGGCCTTCAGGAATTTTTTACTGGAGGCTGGTAAGTAGCCTTGGTACACGCTCTTTGTTTGTCGGATTGAATTATCCGATTAACTAGGAGATAACCGACAACAAGTATCATGATGGCAGCGCGGTTTCGTTCATCAGGCAAAACTGTGTGTACATAGCGTACCATGCGTCTCTGCATGCACCATACCCTGATATGTGCCGCCACGCTCTGCAGCCCAAAGTTGGAGAGAGGGTCGCAAGTATCGAACTTCGACTATTGGTGGAGTTTCCTCCGTCAGGCACCCATCTGGTTCAAGCCGTCAGCCAATCACCACATCTTAATAAATAGTAACGTCTAACTGAGCCAGTTAGTTAGATGCGTACACTTGGTGTAGTAGGATATTTATTTAGTTTGATGCATACACTTGTTCTTTTTTGGTAGCCCTTTTGTAATGATGGCTGAAGTTTGGTTTGGAAGAGAGAGCTACGTCTTCGCTCTTACGGCACCTGCTCTTATACATTGCACCCCAGCCCTGGTTGCTTTCTTTGCTGTTTTCAATGTACAATCGGTAGTATATTTAAATCATTGGTTGAATAAATGTGTTGTTAGAACGACAAACACAATGTTTTGGAAGTCGTTGCACGGTCCGATCACGCGTACTATTTTTTTCGTACAGAACACATTTTCCACTTGTTGATAACATGCAGCCCACTGATGAAGGCCCAATAGAGGAGCCCATAATTAACTGGAAGGGAGGCTCTCACATGAATCCGACCCAGGTACATTCTCATGGTACCCTAAACATAAATAAGTAAATAAACAAATAAAGCTAAATGCTTGATACGTCCATTTTGCATCATGCTTTTATATCAATACTTTTTGCATTATGGGTTGTTATTACACATCATATCTCAATACTTATGGCTATTCTCTCTTATTTTACAAGGTTTACCATGAAGAGGGGGAATGCCGAATGGAATTTCGGCCGGAAAAGGGAGCAAACATTGAAACCTATTACGCCTTTGCTCCAAAAATCACGAAACTCCACGAAAGTTAATTTTGGAATTAATAAGAATTATTGAGCGAAAGAAACACCGGAGGGCCCACACCTGGCCAGGAGGGTGGGGCGCGCCCACCTCTTGGGTGCGCCTGTCTCCTGGGCCCCCTGGTGGCCCTCCGGTGTCCATCTTCTGCTATATGAAGGCTTTTACCCTGGAAAAAATCAGAGGCAAGCTTACGGGACGAAACTCCGCCGCCACGAGGCGGAACCTTGGCGGAACCAATCTAGAGCTCCGGCAGGGCTGTTCTGCCGGGGAAACATCCCTCCGGGAGGGGGAAAACATCACCATCGTCATCACCAACGATCCTCTCACCGGGAGGGGGTCAATCTCCATCAACATCTTCACCAGCACCATCTCCTCTCAAAACCCTAGTTCATATCTTGTATCCAATCTTGTATCAAAACAACAAATTGGTACCTGTGGGTTGCTAGTAGTGTTGATTACTCCTTGTAGTTGATGCTAATCGGTTTACTTGGTGGAAGATCATATGTTCAGATCCTTAATGCATATTATTACTCCTCTGATTATGAACATGAATATGCTTTGTGAGTAGTTACGTTTGTTCCTGAGGACATGGGTGAAGTCTTTCTATTAGTAGTCATGTGAATTTGGTATTAGATTCGATATTTTGATAAGATGTATGTTGTCTTTCCTCTAGTGGTGTTATGTGAACGTCGACTACATGACACTTCACCATTATTTGGGCCTAGAGGAAGGCATGGGGAAGTAATAAGTAGATGATGGGTTGCTAGAGTAACAGAAGCTTAAACCCTAGTTTATGCGTTGCTTTGTTAGGGGCTGATTTGGATACATATGTTTAATGATGTGGTTAGTTTTACCTTAATACTTCTTTTGTAGTTGCGGATCCTTGAAATAGTGGTTAATCATAAGTGGGATGCTTGTCCAAGTAAGGGCAGTACCCAAGCACCGGTCCACCAACATATCAAATTATCAAAGTACCGAACGCGAATCATATGAGCGTGATGAAAACTGGCTTGACGATAATTCCCACGTGTCCTCGGGAGCTCTTTTCTCATTATAAGAAACTGTCCAGGCTTGACCTTTGCTACAAAAGGATAGGGCCACTTTGATGCACTTTTTTTACTTTCATTGCTTGTTACTCGTTACAATTTATCTTATTACAAAACTATCTGTTACCTACAATTTCAGTGCTTGCAGAGAAAACCTTACTGAAAACCGCTTATCATTTCCTTCTGCTCGTTGGGTTCGACACTCTTACTTATCGAAAGGACTACAATAGATCCCCTATACTTGTGGGTCATCAAGACTCTTTTCTGGCGCCGTTGTTGGGGAGTGTATCGCTTTTGGTGAGTGGAACTTGGTAAGGAAACATTTATATAGTGTGCTGAAATTTTCTGTCACTTGTTACTATGGAAACTAATCCTTTGAGGGGCTTGTTCGGGGTATCTTCACCCCGACCAGAAGAGCAAAGAGTTGCTCCTCAACCTACTGAAAATATTTACTTTGAGATTCCTTCGGGTATGATAGAGAAACTGCTAGCTAATCCCTTTGCAGGAGATGGAACATTGCATCCCGGCCGATTTACACCTTATCTTTGTGGATGAAGTTTGTGGATTATTTAAGCTTGCAGGTATTCCCGATGATGTTGTCAAAAGGAAGGTCTTCCCTTTATCTTTGAAGGGAGATGCATTGACATGGTATAGGCTATGTGATGATACGGGATCTTGGAATTATAAGCGATTGAAGTTGGAATTTCACGGAAGTTCTATCCTATGCATCTTGTTCATCGTGATTGTAATTACATATATAATTTCTGGCCTCATGAAGGAGAAAGCATCGCTCAAGCTTGGGGGAGGCTTAAGTCAATGTTATATTCATGCCCCAATCATGAGCTCTCCAGAGAAATGATTATCCAAAAAATTTATGCTCGGCTTTCTCTCAATGATCGCAACATGCTCGATACTTCCTGTGCTGGTTCTTATATGTTGAAGACTATTGAATTCAAATGGGACTTATTGGAAAGAATTAAACGCAACTCTGAAGATTGGGGTTCCGACGATGGTAAGGAGTAAGGTATGACACCTAAATTTGATTGTGTTAAATCTTTTGATACCGATGCTTTTCGTGGATTTAGCGCTAAATATGGACTTGACTCTGAGATAGTAGCTTCTTTCTGTGAATCTTTTGCTACTCACGTTGATCTCCCTAAGGAGAAGTGGTTTAAATATAATCCCCCCATTGAAGTAAAAGTAGTTGCACCTATTACAGTTGAAGAAAAGACTGTTACCTATAGTGGTCCTATTGTTCCTACTACTTATGTTGAGAAACCTCCTTTTCCTGTTAGGATAAAGGATCATGCTAAAACTTTGACTGTTGTTCGTAAGAGTAATACTAGGACTTATACACCTCCTGAGCAAATCAAAGTTGAACCTAGTATTGCTATGGTTAAAGATCTCTTGGATGATAATTTAGATGGGCATGTTATTTACTTCTGTGAACAGGCTGCTAATATTGCTAGACCAGAAGCTAAGATACATAGACTTGTTGTAGGCATGCCTGTTATTTCTGTTAAGATAGGAGGTCATTGTTATCATGGCTTATGTGATATGGGTGCTAGTGCTAGTGCGATACCTTATGACTTATATAAAGAAATTATGCATGATATTGCACCCGCTGATATAGAAGATATTGATGTTACTACTAAGCTTGCTAATAGGGATACCATTAAACCAGTTGGGATAGTTAGATATGTTGAAGTCTTGTGTGGGAAGGTTAAATACCCTGCTGATTTTCTTGTTCTTGGTCCCCCACAAGATGACTTTTGTCCCATTATTTTTGGTAGACCCTTCTTGAATCTGTTAATGCTAAGATTGATTGTGAAAAGGATCTTTGTTACAATTGGCTTAGAGGGTATGTCTCATGAGTTTAATTTTGCTAAGTTTCGTAGACAACCTCATGATAGAGAATCACCTAGTAAGGATGATATTATTGGTCTTGCTTCTATTGTCGTGCCTCCTACTGATCCGTTAGAACAATATTTTCTAGACCATGAAAATGATATGTTTATGAAGGAAAGAAGAGAAATAGATGAAGTCTTCCTTCAACAGGAACCTATGCTGAAACACAACCTACCCGTTGAAATTCTTGGGGATCCCCCTCCACCCAAGGGTGATCCCGTGTTTGAACTCAAACCATTACCTGATAATCTTAAGTATGCTTATCTTGATGAAAAGAAAATATATCCTGTTATTATTAGCACTGACCTTTCAGAGCAAGAAGAAGAAAGATTATTGAAAACTCTGAAGAAGCACCGTGCTGCTATTGGATATACTCTGGATGATCTCAAGGGCATTAGTCCCACGTTATGCCAACACAAAATTAATCTGGAGAACGATGCCAAACCAGTTAGAGATCCTCAACGACGATTGAATCCTAAGATGAAAGAAGTGGTAAGAAAGGAGATACTAAAGCTCCTTGAGGCAGGTATAATTTATCCCGTTGCTGATAGTGATTGGGTAAGCCATGTCCATTGTGTTCCTAAAAAGGGAGGTATTACTGTCGTTCCTAATGATAAAGATGAATTGATCCCACAAAGAATTATTACAGGTTATAGGATGGTAATTGATTTCCGTAAATTAAATAAAGCTACTAAGAAAGATCATTACCCTTTACCTTTTATCGATCAAAAGATAGAAAGACTATCCAAACACACACATTTCTGCTTTCTAGATGATTATTCTGGTTTCTCTCAAATACCTGTGTCAGCGAAGGATAAATCAAAAACTACTTTTACTTGCCCTTTCGGTACTTTTGCTTATAGACGTATGCCTTTTGGTTTATGTAATGCACCTGCTACCTTTCAAAGATACATGATGGCTATATTCTCTGACTTTTGTGAAAAGATTTGTGAGGTATTCATGGATGACTTCTCCGTTTATGGGTCCTCTTTTGATGATTGCTTGAGCAACCTTGATCGAGTTTTGCAGAGATGTGATGTAGCGACCCGACCTCAGACGGTCAAGCCTCTGTGTTTCTGTGCCATCCCTGGATCAGTATGCTGGCACACACAGTACATCAATGTATATATCAAAGTGCAATCACATGTATAAATAACGTAAAACTGATATATACCTCATAATACTCATTGAAACAATCAAACGGGTGTGGAGTCCCATCAACGCCATCGGCAGGTTGAGTGTAGACCGTAACCCTATATCGTAACTCTTACTCGTCGAGGAAATATCTGCAACATGATACGTTGCAGCCGTGTAGGTCAGTACATTGAATGTACCGGCAAGATCACAATAATAATAAACAGATGATAAAACTATACTATATGCAGTAGGGCTTTGTGGCTCTGTATCTGAGTTTTATTTGCGTAAAAGCTGGTTTTATTTTACCTACATCAAAGGAATAAATGAAGTCTGTACTATGGAGTTTTTCTGTCATGACATGGTTCCGCCAACCGATGTCTCATAACCCAAATCATCATAAGTTGCCCACAATTAAGTTATCAATCCGGCGTTGAGAGTTCGAGATAGATCCAAGTCCGGATGCTCAAATTGTCCGTGAATCGGGGACACGGCTAATCGATTAGGTTTAAACCCTCTGCAGAGGTTTGTACACTTTACCCGCAAGATTCGATCCCTCTCTTTACGTTCTCGCACTTCAGAGTGTTTGAGAACAAGATGACCAAAACATGGTCTTCCAAAGAGTTCCTCGACCACCGTCGGTACTCAACCCATCCTACCGTAGTTCTACATCTGCTAGTACCGTCCCAGCCAGAGTCACAACTAAGGTCAACCAAGCGAGCCCATAATGACTTGCGGTTGCACGGGTAAGCTCCGGGCGTGAAGTATTCTTCCGTCTCTTTGAGTGCAGGTGAAGCTTTCCGCAAGATGTCATGGCGCTTCTCCATGCATCCCGCCAACCACTGGTTTCTCCAGGTGCCCGTCAACCATCCTTCACCCAAAGAGTGTGTATTGAATTCTTGTCTCGAGTCTTGAAGTCTTGAGGCCTTGAAGATGCTGATCCTTGCAGATTCCATCATGGAGTTGTCGTCATTGACGAGAGCCTCCATTCTCACACCACTCCCGAGCACTCATACCAACCCCGTCTACTATAGCGTAGCATTAAAATAAATAACGTCCGGGCTTGGTAACAGGTGATGGGTTCCTACCTCATGCATACTACTCAACTACAAGGATTCAATATCACTACTGGGGGGATTGTTGCGAAGATGACACTAGATGCAATAAAATACATAGGTATGAAAAACATGGTCAAAGTGAACTTGCCTGGTGATGTTGACGAAGAAGAATTATCGTTCTCAAGAAATAACTTGATAGACTACTCGTCACTCTCGATGAAATCTATATAACAAACATATCATTCACATAAGCACTCACACTAACAATCAAAACAAAAGGGAGAGTGAATAAGAATCCGAAGGAACTTCAAATAAAACTAGGGAGTCTTCTTCTACAACATTCACAAAAATAGTTTTGTCTAACGGAAAATAAAACACTAAAATAACAGAGAATAAAATATAAATTTAGTTAAGACAAAAAATAAAGTATTTTTTCATAAAGCTATTTTGAAAGTATTTTCAATTGGGAGTTAAAAGCAGAGAAATCCATTGCAAGTTATTAGCGAACTTGAATTGATTTCATGATAACAAAATAAAAATAAATATAAAAACTTGTTGAACACCTACTGTTTAACTAATAGAAACCAAACATAAACTTTCTGAAATATAAAATAAAATAATTTAAAAACAACTATAGAAAAGGAAGTAGCTATAATTGAATAGAACTAAAACAGAATTTGTTTTACATGAAATAATAAGCTAAAAATACTCAAACAATTTTGAAGTTTTTACCACTGGTAAATATGATCACTAGTGATCAGTAGAAAATAGAATCAAATAAAAATCTATTTTTAAACTCCCGGAATAAGCAAAACAAGCTTTAATTCAAATCTGATCTAACTCAATTTTTTTAAATCCAAACATAGACAAATTATATATTTTTGGAAACTACAAGAAAATTGTGATCTAACATAAAAATAATCAGCATCATTGGACTTCTAGATCAAAAGTTATAAGCTAAACAAGAACGGAACTAAATCTGTTACGGAAATAAATCTGAAAACGAAAACGGAGTTACACAGACGTGAGGTAGAGATGGCAGGAAGGAGACGGCGATGTGGAGGGCTGCTCGGCGAGGGGGCGAGGTCGCCATGAGGGTGGGGGTGGCGGAGGAGGGGTCGGCGCTTGGGGAGGTGGCGCTGAGGCGATGGGGAGGTTCGGAGAGCTCTGGTGAGCGTTCTAGGCAGGAAAAGGAGGACGGTGGCGAGGAGGCTACAGGCGGGGAGGCGTGGTGATGGGAAAAATGGAGCGAGGAGAGGAGGGGGTTTTATAGGCGGTCTCGGGAGGCGCTAGGATGGAAAGACGAGGGAGATCGGGAAGGTGGAGTTTCTGTCTCCATGGATATGGAAAGCTTACGTAACGTGAGAGGAAACAGAGGAAGGAGATGATCTCTTGTTGGGCTAGAATAGGAAAGTGCTTAATGGGCCAGCAGGTTTTTCCTAATAAAACGATTCCATTCCTATTTTTAAAATTAGGAAACTAAAACAATAAAAGGAAATCAAATCAATTCGGAATCAAGAGTTTTTATATACTAAAATTATCAGAAAAATAAAATGTAGATGATGAGCATTATTCCACGGCCAAAATAAAACTTAAAAAAATGTTTTTCAGAAAATCCCTAAAGGCTTTATTTCTTTTTGCAAATAATTTTAAATAAAAACTTTGGTTTTTCTTGGCTCAAATATTTTCAAAAATGCCCTTGATTTTGGAGGGTCATTTTCCTCCGCTCTTTCTTGCTTGCAAGAATTTATTTTCGGGGTATTTCTCGGGGAAGAAAAATAGAGAAGCAAGTGTAAATATTTGAAAGAATTAAATTGCAAAACTCCGTTCAAATTCTTTATAGTTGAAGAAGTCATGTCATCTTCTCTCATTGATTTTAATAGGATGAATTTGAATTTACCGGAGAAGGGAAAGTCATTTTATTCCCTCTCTTTCAAAAGTTTTTGAAAAGGTTCAAATTTCACTCAAGTTTAATTCACTCAAGCAAACAAACAAACAATTCAATTAATTATATTAACATTCCAAAATTTTGGATGTTACAAACCTACCACACTTAAAATGAATCTCGTCCTCGAGATTCGAAGAGGCTATCAAGAAAAGGTTAGGTGTTGGGGTCTTCTAGCAAATGTCTTGGTCGAGAAAGGTCGGGGTGCTACCACACTTAAAAACAAGGTCATGGTTCCAATAAACTCAGATATTTCCTCCGGAGGGCTGACAATGTATGTATCTTCACATATCTTACAATAGCTCCTTCATTAAAGCTCTTACATCGAGAAGCATAGAGTTTTCCTCAAAAGCTTGGGTCGGTTCGTCAAAGTTGAAGTTCGTCAGAGACCGGATCTTCTTAGGCGATGGGTCTGTGTCCATTCTAAACAACTATCGAAACACTCATGGTGGTCTACAATTTATGGTTTTCTCCTGCAGAAAACGGGTGCAGGTTGAACCTCACCGTATAACCTACGTTTGGCAACGGTTGCCTGTAATGGGGTTCCATCGTCCTACCATTTTATGGTTTTATGGCTTATCCCGTCGACACTCTTCTAAGTTTTTCAAGGCTCTCTGACTTTCCATCAACATATGATAGTTCATGATAGAAGTCTCCGGTATGGGGGCCAATCCATCCCGTACTTGAATCATTACCACATATGTAAATATCGAATCACGTATTTTAACACTTGGGCATACTCACAAGCATTGCAGAATTTCTCTTGTTCTCGAACGGGGTTCGAGTAATTCCATGGTTTCTGCATGCCAAACAAAACATCTATCGTTACTTCACCACTCTCATGTTTTTGCGTAACCTCCTCTGAAAGCGTATGCTGAGTGGATCACCGATTCTTCCAAATTTATTCCTTTATCAAGTTACAACGGTTCCTTCTCAAAATCTCGGGCCCGTGGGTTATGGCCCACTTCAACACTAGTGCAGCTTTAACTCATCCTTGGAGTAACTCTCTTGTTACACCTCCTTAAATCGATGAGTACTCTGTTTCTTCATACCATCATATCAAAACAAAACTCCAACTTATTTTGTCCAGCTTCCTTCTATGGCCGTCATGAATAACACGTTTCTTTCTTCATTGATCCTGTGGCTTTATAGAGTACTATGACCAAAAGAAGTGCACAAGTTTATCCATAAAATCTCATTAATCTCATATCAATCTTTCATTACATCCTTAACCATTTTCGTAAATCCAAATTCTAAAAGTACTTGTTACAAATGCTGCCACCCACATGATTTGGTATGGTGGACATTACTTCCACTTTATTTATTTATCCTCCTCGAGGATTCTTGATCCACTGGAATTGTGCGACATGAGCCTTGAAATCTTCAATCTTACATTTCATCATGGTGGTCTTGAGCTTCACCTTCATCATCTCTGCATGCACTTCGCTTAGGTATTCACGAGTATAACGGAGTCTTGCTTCAAGTATTTCTCCGATCGGCGTATGGCTTCCATGGCTGCTTCACGAATGCATCGAAGAAAGTTGCTTGTGGCACACGTGAAATGAAAAAGTACTGCCCGTCATCTTTGGGCAAACTCCTTTCAAATGGTGGAGGTGTACCTCCACATACCAAAGTTCCACTCCCTTATGCATGAAGGGGTAGCCTTTGTAGTTGCATCTCCTTCAAGGTGAATATGCTTCATCATGTCCTTCGGGATCTTGGGTAATCATGATCACCGTCAGGGTCATGATAGTTTAGGACCCTTAAGGAAGGACTCATAAAGGGTTGTCATCTGCATGTGTAGGATAAGAGGGGTGCTCAGAACAAGGAATGTATCTCCATGGGGAAATTGCAATTGTCTCCAGAAAGGTTTGGTGCTTAGTTGTCCATGGGTTCAAGATTTCGGGGTTTGGATGAGATAGAAAGAGAAAGAAATTACCCACTCATCAACAAAATTATCGTTTGTAATGGGCCGTTCTACTATGGTTTCGTTTCTAAGTCCTCATTTCTTCGTGTCTTCAATGCTCGGGAGTTTCCACTTCACGATCTTTGTTCCCATATGAAGGCCTTCTACCATTCTTCCGTAACTTACGTCTCTCGGGGTTGAAATAAATACAAGCCTCACGAATATCGCATCTATCCAACCATTCAATAAACACACAAAAATAATAGCAACCAAGCATTCATTTATTCAATCAATTCTACAAGATCGCCACCCACAGAATTTGGTATGGTGAGATACTTAAATCGGGATAAGCGTTCACCTTTATTTCTCTCATGGTGGAATACTACTAATTCTTTGGGGTTTCTTACGTGTGGACTTGATCTCTTCCAGTTCTTACGCTAGATTTTCCGTCGACACGGAGTTTCTTATGGCGACCTGTATGTCTGAAGTTGTTCCTTGAGCTTCGGATTTCAACGTCCTTTGCATGAGACATGGTCCTGCTTTGTTCTTGATTCTCGACGCATTCTCGAGATCTCGAGGTTCTCCTCCTCCAGCTTGTTTACCTTCAGTCTCTGAGTCTTGACCTCTTCTCGTAGTGCTTCATTGTCAAACAGGGCTTCCAGGAGGTCCATCTGAAGATTCTTGACGTATTGTTCCAGATCCTGATTGTACACTAAAAGAGGGGAAAACTTCATCTTCTGCGCTTCCGTCAAGGCAATAGTTGCTCCATCAAACTTCTGCCATCCCATCTTTCGAAAGAAGTGTGGGTTTAGTGCAGCACGATGACGATAGCATAAACGTGCAATAGCATCATGGACGGCAGTGTTGATGCCCATATCTGATCACCATTTATAGTTCAAGCTGATGTCTGCGATCTTGGGGTCTTCCTTACGACCAAAAACTTGGGTCTTGACTCCCCACGATCTGGACGTCCTCTTAGTTGCCTTGATCTCGGTATTGGTAACTTCAAAGACTGACTAGCTCCACAAGGAAAGGGCCTCCAAGAACCTTCTCGTAGTGTTCTCTTTTGTTCGTAATGTAGCTCTCCATCTATAGTTTGAAATAAGGAGGGTTCGATAAAAGGAATCGGGTGTTACGAGAGTAGTACAAAACAAAGGTCATTCCTATTGAGGTCTTCATATTACTAAGTCATTTTCTAGGGTCACGTTCTACGACCAACATGTGCTCGATACCATTTCATGAGCGACCCGACCTCGAGACAGTCAAGCCTCGTGTTTACATGCCATCCTCGGATCGATATCTTTGGCACACACGGTACATCAATGTATATATCAAAGTGCAATCACATGTATAAATAACGTAAAACTGATATATACCTCATAATACTCAGCGGAAACAATCAAGCGGGTGTGGAGTCCCATCAACGCCATCGGCAGGTTGAGTGTAGACCGTAACCCTATATCGTAACTCTTACTGTCGAGGAAATATACGCAACATGATACGTTGCAGCCGTGTAGGTCGATACATTGAATGTACCGGCAAGATCACAATAATAATAAACAGATGATAAAACTATACTATATGCGGTAGGGCTTTGTGGCTCAGATTCCAGTTTTATTTGCGTAAAAGCTGGTTTTATTTTACCTACATCAAAGGAATAAATGAAGTCTGTACTATGGAGTTTTTCTGTCATGACATGGTTCCGCCAACCGATGTCTCATAACCCAAATCATCATAAGTTGCCCACAATTAAGTTATCAATCCGGCGTTGAGAGTTCCGAGATAGATCCAAGTCCAGATGCTCAAATTGTCCGTAACCGGGGACACGGCTAATCGATTAGGTTTAAACCCTCTGCAGAGGTTTGTACACTTTACCCGCAAGATTCGATCCCTCTCTTTACGTTCTCGCACTTCAGAGTGTTTGAGAACAAGATGACCAAACATGGTCTTCCAAAGAGTTCCTCGACCACCGTCCGGTACTCAACCCATCCTACCGTAGTTCTACATCTCGCTAGTACCGTCCCAGCCAGTCACAACTAAGGTCAACCAAGCGAGCCCATAATGACTTGCGGTTGCACGGGTAAGCTTAGGCGTGAAGTATTCTTCCGTCTCTTTGAGTGCAGGTGAAGCTTTCGCAAGATGTCATGGCGCTTCTCCATGCATCCCGGCCAACCACTGGTTTCTCCAGGGTGCCCGTCAACCATCCTTCACCCAAAGAGTGTGTATTGAATTCTTGTCTCGAGTCTTGAAGTCTTGAGGCCTTGAAGATGCAGATCCTTGCAGATTCCATCATGGAGTTGTCGTCATTGACGTAGAGCCTCCATTCTCACACCACTCCGAGCACTCATACCAACCCGTCTACTATAGCGTAGCATTAAAATAAATAACGTCCGGGCTTGGTAACAGGGTGATGGGTTCCTACCTCATGCATACTACTCAACTACAAGGATTCAATATCACTCTTTGGAGGGATTGTTGCGAAGATGACACTAGATGCAATAAAATACATAGGTATGAAAAACATGGTCAAAGTGAACTTGCTCGGTGATGTTGACGAAGAAGAATTATCGTTCTCAAGAAATAACTTGATAGACTACTCGTCACTCTCTGATGAAATCTATATAACAAACATATCATTCACATAAGCACTCACACTAACAATCAAAACAAAAGGGAGAGTGAATAAGAATCCGAAGGAACTTCAAATAAAACTAGGGAGTCTTCTTCTACAACATTCACAAAAATAGTTTTGTCTAACGGAAAATAAAACACTAAAATAACAGAGAATAAAATATAAATTTAGTTAAGACAAAAAATAAAGTATTTTTTCATAAAGCTATTTTGAAAGTATTTTCAATTGGGAGTTAAAGCAGTAGAAATCCATTGCAAGTTATTAGCGAACTTGAATTGATTTCATGATAACAAAATAAAAATAAATATAAAAACTTGTTGAACACCTACTGTTTAACTAATAGAAACCAAACATAAACTTTCTGAAATATAAAATAAAATAATTTAAAAACAACTATAGAAAAGGAAGTAGCTATAATTCGAATAGAACTAAAACAGAATTTGTTTTACATGAAATAATAAGCTAAAAATACTCAAACAATTTTGAAGTTTTTACCACTGGTAAATATGATCACTAGTGATCAGTAGAAAAAGAATCAAATAAAAATCTATTTTTAAACTCCCGGAATAAGCAAAACAAGCTTTAATTCAAATCTGATCTAACTCAATTTTTGTAAATCCAAACATAGACAAATTATATATTTTTGGAAACTACAAGAAAATTGTGATCTAACGCATAAAATAATCAGCATCATTGGACTTCTAGATCAAAAGTTATAAGCTAAACAAGAACGGAACTAAATCTGTTACGGAAATAAATCTGAAAACGAAAACGGAGTTACTCAGACGTGAGGTAGAGATGGCAGGAAGGAGGCAGCGATGTGGAGGGCTGCTCGGCGAGGGGCGAGGTCGCCGGGCGAGGTGGGGGTGGCGGAGGAGGGGTCGGCGCTTGGGGAGGTGGCGCTGGGCGATGGGGAGGTTCAGGAGAGCTCTGGTGAGCGTTCTAGGCAGGAAAAGGAGGACGGTGGCGAGGAGGCTACAGGCGGGGAGGCGTGGTGATGGGAAAAATGGAGCGAGGAGAGGAGGGGGTTTTATAGGCGGTCTCGGGAGGCGCTAGGATGGAAAGACGAGGAGATCGGGAAGGTGGAGTTTCCTGTCTCCATGGATATGGAAAGCTTCGTAACGTGAGAGGAAGCAGAGGAAGGAGATGATCTCTTGTTGGGCTAGAATAGGAAAGTGCTTAATGGGCCAGCAGGTTTTTCCTAATAAAAACGATTTCATTCCTATTTTTAAATTTCGGAAACTAAAACCATAAAAGGAAATCAAATCAAGTCGGAATCAAGAGTTTTTATATACTAAAATTATCAGAAAAATAAAATGTAGATGATGAGCATTATTCCACGGCCAAAATAAAACTTAAAAAAAATGTTTTTCAGAAAATCCCTAAAGGCTTTATTTCTTTTTGCAAATAATTTTAAATAAAAACTTTGGTTTTTCTTGGCTCAAATATTTTCAAAAATGCCCTTGATTTTGGAGGGTCATTTTCCTCCGCTCTTTCTTGCTTGCAAGAATTTATTTTCGAGGTATTTCTGGGAAGAAAAATAGAGAAGCAAGTGTAAATATTTGAAAGAATTAAATTGCAAAACTCCGTTCAAATTCTTTATAGTTGAAGAAGTCATGTCATCTTCTCTCATTGATTTTAATAGGATGAATTTGAATTTACCGGAGAAGGGGAAAGTCATTTTATTCCCTCTCTTTCAAAAGTTTTTGAAAAGGTTCAAATTTCACTCAAGTTTAATTCACTCAAGCAAACAAACAAACAATTCAATTAATTATATTAACATTCCAAAATTTTGGATGTTACAAACCTACCACACTTAAAATGAATCTCGTCCTCGAGATTCAAGAAACTAACAAGAAAAGGTTAGGGGTTGGGGTCTTCTAGCAAATGTCTTGGTCGAAAGGTCGTGGGTGCTACCACACTTAAAAACAAGGTCATGGTTCCAATAAACTCAGATATTTCCTCTGGAGGGCTGACAATGTATGTATCTTCACATATCTTACAATAGCTCCTTCATTAAAGCTCTTCTGTCAGAAGCATAGAGTTTTCCTCAAAAGCTTGGGTCGG
Organism: Aegilops bicornis; assembly: GCA_021605145.1. Lineage (NCBI taxonomy): Eukaryota > Viridiplantae > Streptophyta > Magnoliopsida > Poales > Poaceae > Aegilops > Aegilops bicornis. Next base: position 507,407,336 of record CM038673.1, read on the forward strand.
TTCGTCAAAGTTGAAGTTCGTCCGAGACTGGATCTTCTTAGCTGATGGGTCTGTGGTCCATTCTAAACAACTATCGAAACACTCATGGTGGTCTACAATTTATGGTTTTCTCCTGCAGAAAAGCAGTGCAGGTTGAACCTCACCGTATAACCTACGTTTGGCAACGGTTGCACTGTAATGGGGTTCCATCGTCCTACCATTTTATGGTTTTATGGCTTATCCCGTCGACACTCTTCTAAGTTTTTCAAGGCTCTCGACTTTCCATCAACATATGATAGTTCATGATAGAAGTCTCCGGTATGGGGCCAATCCATCCTGCATTTGAATCATTACCACATATGTAAATATCGAATCACGTATTTTAACACTTGGGCATACTCACAAGCATTGCAGAATTTCTCTTGTTCTCGAACTGAGTTCGTATAAATCCATGGTTTCTGCATGCCAAACAAAACATCTATCGTTACTTCACCACTCTCATGTTTTTGCGTAACCTCCTACGAAACGTATGCTGAGTGGATCACTGATTCTTCCAAATTTATTCCTTTATCAAGTTACAACGGTTCCTTCTCAAAATCCTGGGCCTGTGGGTTATGGCCCACTTCAACACTAGTGCAGCTTTAACTCATCCTTGGAGTAACTCTCTTGTTACACCTCCTTAAATCGAGTACTCTGTTTCTTCATACCATCATATCAAAACAAAACTCCAACTTATTTTGTCCGACTTCCTTCTATGGCCGTCATGAATAACACGTTTCTTTCTTCATTGATCCTGTGGCTTTATAGAGTACTATGACCAAAAGACGTGCACAAGTTTATCCATAAAATCTCATTAATCTCATATCAATCTTTCATTACATCCTTAACCATTTTCGTAGAATCCAAATTCTAAAAAGTACTTGTTACAAATGCTGCCACCCACATGATTTGGTATGGTGGGACATTACTTCCACTTTATTTATTTATCCTCCTCGAGGATTCTTCGGTCCCACTGGAATTGTGCGACATGAGCCTTGAAATCTTCAATCTTCTGTTTCATCATGGTGGTCTTGAGCTTCACCTTCATCATCTCTGCATGCACTTCGCTTAGGTATTCTGAGTATAACGGAGTCTTGCTTCAAGTATTTCTCCGATCTGGCGTATGGCTTCCATGGCTGCTTCACGAACGACATCGAAGAAAGTTGCTTGTGGCACACGTGAAATGAAAAGTACCGCCCCGTCATCTTTGGGCAAACTCCTTTCAAATGGTGGAGGTGTACCTCCACATACCAAAGTTCCACTCCCTTATGCATGAAGGGGTAGCCTTTGTAGACTGCATCTCCTTCAAGGTGAATATGCTTCATCATGTCCTTCGGGATCTTCGGGTAATCATGATCACTCGTCAGGGTCATGATAGTTTCCGGACCCTTAAGGAAGGACTCATAAAGGGTTGTCATCTGCATGTGTAGGATAAGAGGGGTGCTCAGAACAAGGAATGTATCTCCATGGGGAAATTGCAATTGTCTCCAGAAAGGTTTGGTGCTTAGTTGTCCATGGGTTCAAGATTTCGGGGTTTGGATGAGATAGAAAGAGAAAGAAATTACCCACTCATCAACAAAATTATCGTTTGTAATGGGCCGTTCTACTATGGTTTCGTTTCTAAGTCCTCATTTCTTCAGGTCTTCAATGCTCGGGAGTTTCCACTTCACGATGCAGTTCCCATATGAAGGCCTTCTACCATTCTTCCGTAACTTACGTCTCTCAGGGTTGAAATAAATACAAGCCTACGAATATCGCATCTATCCAACCATTCAATAAACACACAAAAATAATAACAACCAAGCATTCATTTATTCAATCAATTCTACAGTATCGCCACCCACAGAATTTGGTATGGTCAGATACTTAAATCGGGATGGCGTTCACCTTTATTTCTCTCATGGTGGAATACTACTAATTTACTGGGGTTTCTTACATGTGGACTTGATCTCTTCCGGTTCTTACGCTAGATTTTCCCTGTCGACACGGAGTTTCTTATGACGACCACTGTATGTCTGAAGTTGTTCCTTGAGCTTACGGATTTCAACGTCCTTTGCATGAGACATGGTCCTGCTGTTCTTGATTCTCGACGCATTCTCGAGATCTCGAGGTTCTCCTCCTCCAGCTTGTTTACCTTGATCTCACGAGTCTTGACCTCTTCTCGTAGTGCTTCATTGTCAAACAGGGCTTCCAGGAGGTCCATCTGAAGATTCTTGACGTATTGTTCCAGATCGATTGTACACTAAAAGAGGGAAAACTTCATCTTCTGCGCTTCCGTCAAGGCAATAGTTGCTCCATCAAACTTCGCCATCCCATCTTTCGAAAGAAGTGTGGGTTTAGTGCAAGACGATAGCGATAGCATAAGCGTGCAATAGCATCATGGACGGCGGTGTTGATGCCCATATCACGATCACCATTTATAGTTCAAGCTGATGTCTGCAGTCTTGGGGTCTTCCTTACGACCAAAAACTTGGGTCTTGACTCCCCACGATCTGGACGTCCTCTTAGTTGCCTTGATCTCAGGTATTGGTAACTTCAGCAGCCTGACTAGCTCCACAAGGAAAGGGCCTCCAAGAACCTTCTCGTAGTGTTCTCTTTTGTTCAGAATGTAGCTCTCCATCTATAGTTTGAAATAAGGAGGGTTCAGTAAAAGGAATCAGGTGTTACGAGAGTAGTACAAAACAAAGGTCATTCCTATTGAGGTCTTCATATTACTAAGTCATTTTCTAGGGTCACGTTCTCTGACCAACATGTGCTCGATACCATTTACATGGCGACCCGACCTCAGACGCAGTCAAGCCTACGTGTTTACATGCCATCCTGGATCAGTATCTTTGGCACACACAGTACATCAATGTATATATCAAAGTGCAATCACATGTATAAATAACGTAAAACTGATATATACCTCATAATACTCGTGGAAACAATCAAGCGGGTGTGGAGTCCCATCAACGCCATCGGCGGGTTGAGTGTAGACCGTAACCCTATATCGTAACTCTTACTCGTCGAGGAAATATCCGCAACATGATACGTTGCAGCCGTGTAGGTCGATTACATTGAATGTACCTGCAAGTTAACAATAATTATAAACATATGATAAAACTATACTATATGCAGTAGGGCTTTGTGGCTCTGTATCTGAGTTTTATTTGCGTAAAAGCTGGTTTTATTTTACCTACATCAAAGGAATAAATGAAGTCTGTACTATGGAGTTTTTCTGTCATGACATGGTTCCGCCAACCGATGTCTCATAACCCAAATCATCATAAGTTGCCCACAATTAAGTTATCAATCCGGTGTTGAGAGTTCCGAGATAGATCCAAGTCCAGATGCTCAAATTGTCCGTAGAATCGGGACACGGCTAATCGATTAGGTTTAAACCCTCTGCAGAGGTTTGTACACTTTACCCGCAAGATTCGATCCCTCTCTTTACGTTCTCGCACTTCAGAGTGTTTGAGAACAAGATGACCGAAACATGGTCTTCCAAAGAGTTCCTCTGACCACTGTCCGGTACTCAACCCATCCTACCGTAGTTCTACATCTGCTAGTACCGTCCCAGCCAGAGTCACAACTAAGGTCAACCAAGCCAGAGCCCATAATGACATGCGGTTGCACAGGTAAGCTTCAGGGCGTGAAGTATTCTTCCGTCTCTTTGAGTCTGTGTGAAGATTTCAGCAAGATGTCATGGCGCTTCTCCATGCATCCCGCCAACCACTGGTTTCTCCAGGGTGCCGTCAACCATCCTTCACCCAGTGGTGTGTATTGAATTCTTGTCTCGAGTCTTGAAGTCTTGAGGCCTTGAAGATGCAGATCCTTGCAGATTCCATCATGGAGTTGTCGTCATTGACGTAGAGCCTCCATTCTCACACCACTCCCGAGCACTCATACCAAGCCCGTCTACTATAGCGTAGCATTAAAATAAATAACGTCCCGGGCTTGGCAACAGGGTGATGGGTTCCTACCTCATGCATACTACTCAACTACAAGGATTCAATATCACTCCGGAGGGATTGTTGCGAAGATGACACTAGATGCAATAAAATACATAGGTATGAAAAACATGGTCAAAGTGAACTTGCACGGTGATGTTGACGAAGAAGAATTATCGTTCTCAAGAAATAACTTGATAGACTACTCGTCACTCTCGATGAAATCTATATAACAAACATATCATTCACATAAGCACTCACACTAACAATCAAAACAAAAGGGAGAGTGAATAAGAATCGAAGGAACTTCAAATAAAACTAGGGAGTCTTCTTCTACAACATTCACAAAAATAGTTTTGTCTAACGGAAAATAAAACACTAAAATAACAGGGAATAAAATATAAATTTAGTTAAGACAAAAAATAAAGTATTTTTTTCATAAAGCTATTTTGAAAGTATTTTCAATTGGGAGTTAAAAGCAGAGAAATCCATTGCAAGTTATTAGCGAACTTGAATTGATTTCATGATAACAAAATAAAAATAAATATAAAAACTTGTTGAACACCTACTGTTTAACTAATAGAAACCAAACATAAACTTTCTGAAATATAAAATAAAATAATTTAAAAACAACTATAGAAAAGGAAGTAGCTATAATTGAATAGAACTAAAACAGAATTTGTTTTACATGAAATAATAAGCTAAAAATACTCAAACAATTTTGAAGTTTTTACCACTGGTAAATATGATCACTAGTGATCAGTAGAAAAAGAATCAAATAAAAATCTATTTTTAAACTCCCGGAATAAGCAAAACAAGCTTTAATTCAAACCTGATCTAACTCAATTTTTATAAATCCAAACATAGACAAATTATATATTTTTGGAAACTACAAGAAAATTGTTACCTAACATAAAATAATCAGCATCATTGGACTTCTAGATCAAAAGTTATAAGCTAAACAAGAACGGAACTAAATCTGTTACGGAAATAAATCTGAAAACGAAACGGAGTTACCTGTGACGTGAGGTAGAGATGGCAGGAAGGAGGCAGCGATGTGGAGGGCTGCTCTGAGGGGCGAGGTCACGGCGAGGGTGGGGGTGGCGGAGGAGGGTCGGCGCTTGGGAGGTGGCGCTGGGCGAGGGGGGGGTTCCCGGAGAGCTCCTGGTGAGCGTGTCGAGGCAGGAAAAGGGGGACGGTGGCGAGTAGGCTACAGGCGGGGAGGGGGCGTGGTGATGGGAAAAATGGAGCGAGGAGAGGGAGGGGTTTTATAGGCGGTCTCGGGAGGCGCTGGGATGGAAAGACGAGGGAGATCGGGAAGGTGGAGTTTCCTGTCTCCATGGATATGGAAAGCTTCAGAACGTGAGAGGAAACAGAGGAAGGAGATGATCTCTTGTTGGGCTAGAATAGGAAAGTGCTTAATGGGCCAGCAGGTTTTCCTAATAAAACGATTCCATTCCTATCTTTAAAATTAGGAAACTAAAACAATAAAAAGGAAATCAAATCAATTCGGAATCAAGAGTTTTTATATACTAAAATTATCAGAAAAATAAAATGTAGATGATGAGCATTATTCCACGGCCAAAATAAAACTTAAAAAAAATGTTTTTCAGAAAATCCCTAAAGGCTTTATTTCTTTTTGCAAATAATTTTAAATAAAAACTTTGGTTTTTCTTGGCTCAAATATTTTCAAAAATGCCCCTGATTTTGGAGGGTCATTTTCCTCCGCTCTTTCTTGCTTGCAAGAATTTATTTTTCGGGGTATTTCTCGGGGAAGAAAAATAGAGAAGCAAGTGTAAATATTTGAAAGAATTAAATTGCAAAACTCCGTTCAAATTCTTTATAGTTGAAGAAGTCATGTCATCTTCTCTCATTGATTTTAATAGGATGAATTTGAATTTACTGGAGAAGGGAAAGTCATTTTATTCCCTCTCTTTCAAAAGTTTTTGAAAAGGTTCAAATTTCACTCAAGTTTAATTCACTCAAGCAAACAAACAAACAATTCAATTAATTATATTAACATTCCAAAATTTTGGATGTTACATGTGAAGACACTACTCTCGTCTTGAATTGGGAAAGTGCGACTTTATGGTTAATGAAGGCATTGTCTTGGGGCATAAGATTTCTGAGAGAGGTATTGAAGTTGATAAAGATAAAGGTGATGCTATTGAAAAGATGCCATGTCCCAAGGACATAAAAGGTATAAGAAGTTTCCTTGGTCATGCCGGTTTTTATAGGAGGTTCATTAAGGACTTTTCTAAAATCTCTAGGCCTCTGACTAATTTATTGCAAAAAGATATTCCTTTTGTTTTTGATGTGATTGTGTAGAAGCATTTGAAATACTTAAGAAAACTTTGATCACTTCACCTATTGTTCAGCCACCTGATTGGAATTTACCCTTTGAAATTATGTGTGATGCTAGTGATTATCTTTGTAGGTGCTGTTCTAGGGCAAAGAGTTGATAAGAAATTGAATGTTATCCGGTATGCTAGTAGGACTCTTGATCTTGCCTGCAGAGAAATTATGCTACTCTTGAAAAAGAGTTCTTAGCAGTTGTGTTTGCATGTGATAAGTTTAGACCTTATATTGTTGATTCCAAAGTTACTATTCACACTGATCATGCTGCTATTAAATATCTTATGGAAAAGAAAGATGCTAAGCCTAGACTTATTAGATGGGTTCTCTTGCTCCAAGAATTTGATTTGCATTTTATTGATAGAAAGGGAGCTGAGAACCCCGTTGTAGACAACTTGTCTAGGCTAGAGAATGTTCTTGATGACCCACTGCCTATTGATGATAGCTTTCCTGATGAACAATTAGCGGTCATTAATGCTTCTCGTACTGCTCCTTGGTATGCTGATTATGCTAATTACATTGTTGCTGAATTTATACCAGCTAGTTTCACATACCAGCAAAAGAAAAAGTTCTTTTATGATTTAAGACATTACTTCTGGGATGACCCACACCTTTATAAAGAAGGAGTAGATGGTGTTATTAGACGTTGTGTACCTGAGCATGAACAGGAACAGATCCTACGCAAGTGTCACTCTGAATCTTATGGAGGACACCACGCGGGAGACAGAACTGCACATAAGGTATTGCAATCTTGTTTTTATTGGCCCACTCTCTTCAAAGATGCTCGTAAGTTTGTCTTATCTTGTGATGAATGTCAAAGAATTGGTAATATCAGTAGACATCAAGAAATGCCTATGAACTATTCTCTTGTTATTGAACCGTTTGATGTTTGGGGCTTTGATTATATGGGACCTTTTCCTGCCTCTAATGGTTACACACATATTTTAGTTGTTGTTGATTACGTTACTAAGTGGGTAGAAGCTATTCCAACTAGTAGTGCTGATCATAACACCTCTATTAAGATGCTTAAAGAAGTTATTTTTCCGAGGTTTGGCGTCCTTAGATATCTTATGACTGATGGTGGTTCACATTTTATTCATGGTGCTTTCCGTAAGATGCTTGCTAAGTATGATGTTAATCATAGAATCGCATCTCCCTATCACCCGCAGTCTAGTGGTCAAGGAGAGTTGAGTAATAGAGAGCTCAAATTAATTTTGCAAAAGACTGTGAACAGATCTAGAAAGAATTGGTCCAAAAAACTTGATGATGCATTATGGGCCTATAGAACTGCATACAAAAATCCTATGGGTATGTCTCCGTATAAGATGGTTTATGGAAAAGCATGTCACTTACCTCTTGAACTTGAAAATAAAGCATATTGGGCTATTAAAGAGATCAACTATGACTTCAAACTTGCCGGTGAGAAGAGGTTATTTGATATTAGCTCACTTGATGAATGGAGAACCCAAGCTTATGAAAATGCCAAGCTATTCAAAGAAAAAGTCAAACGCTGGCACGACAAAAGGATACAAAAGCGTGAGTTTAACGTAGGTGATTATGTGTTATTATTTAACTCTCGTTTAAGATTTTTTGCAGGAAAACTTCTCTCTAAATGGGAAGGTCCTTATGTTATCGAGGAGGTCTATCGTTCCGGTGCCATAAAAATCCGAAGGTGGTGAACGGTCAAAGAATTAAACATTATATCTTACGTAATCCTATCAATGTTGAAACTAATATTGTTGAAACCGTAACCCCGGAGGAATACATAAGGGACACTTTCCAGAACGTTCCAGACTCCAAAAAGGAATAGGTATGTGGTACGGTAAATAAACCGACTCCAAAACAACTCTAATGGCAATTTTTATCCGTTTTGGAATATTTAAGAATTTTAGAAAGAAAGAAGTAGTCCGGAAAGGACACGAGGCCTCCACAAGGGTGGAGGGCGCGCCCCCTGTCTCGTGGCCACCTCGTGTGCCTCCCGGACTCCGTTTTCTTGCACGTTACGTATTTTGGTCGGTAAAAATTCATTATATAATCTCGAAGGCTTTGACCACCGTATCACGCAAATATCCTCTGTTTTTTGTTTGAGTTGTTCACATGTAGCAGATTAAGAGCAAGATGTCTTCTCAAGAGTCAGTCGGGGAGAGTCGGGTGTCTCACCTGACACCAGGTCCAGGAGCAAATAGCGATGCTTATCACTTTGGACCATCAACGGAGGACGAGATGGAGGCCGACTTGAAAAGGATATATGCCATGGAGGAAGATCAAGAAGTCACTTCTCGCTTCCAAGCAGGATTCATGATCGGGAACTACATAGCTCGGTTCTCCCAAATTCGGTCATCCCTTCCGATGTTAAATTTCTTTCTTATGAAAATATGAAAAAGAGCGTCACTTGTTCTCCAGAAGCTATGCAGCATCCTTGGGTAAAGGGAGCTTTAGCCGTTACGGGCAAGCTCCGCAAAGAAATTATGGACCTCAAACAACAAGTCAATAAGCTCGAGGAGGAGAATCGTATCCTGAGGGGCATCATCGCCAAGAAGATCACAACACCAACTATGAAGAAGGAGACATAATCACATGGGTATGGGCACTCCCCTTGGCAACTGCCAAGCTTGGGGGAGGTGCCCCGGTATCGTATCACCATCACACTCCTATCTTTACCGTTTTATCTAGTTCGATCCTTTTAGTAGTATCTTGATCTAGTAGATTGAAGTTTTAGTATCAAGTAGTTTTGAGTTTTGCTTTGTGATCTCTTTATGTAATCGAGTCCGTGAGCTATCTATAATAAAGATTAGTGTTGAGTCAAGGGCTTTGCTATCTTGCCATGATCTTGAGAAAGTAGAAAGAATAAAAAGAATAAAAGAGTTCATATTGATCTTATGGATAGTAATGACTTCACACATAGAAAGTATGAGGCATAAAAGTTGTTGAGAGTTGACAAACGTAGTTTTGGTCATCGTTGCAATTAATAGGAAGTAATAAGGAAAGAGAGGTTTCACATACAAATATATTATCTTGGACATCTTTTATGATTGTGAAGCACTCATTAAGTATGACATGCTAAAAGAGTTGATGTTGGACAAGGCAGACAACGTAATGGTTTATGTTTTCTCACATCTCAGTTAAAGTATATTGTCATTGACCTTCCAAACATGTTGAGCTTGCCTTTCCCCTCATGCTAGCCAAATTCCTTGCACCAAGTAGAGATACTACTTGTGCTTCCAAATATCCTTAAACCCAGTTTTGCCATGAGAGTCCACCATACCTACCTATGGATTGAGTAAGATCCTTCAAGTAAGTTGTCATGTTGCAGGCAATAAAAATTGCTCTTTAAATATGTATGACTTATTAGTGCAGAGAAAATAAGATTTATATGATCTTGTTGTGGAAGCAATAAAAGCGACGGACTGCATAATAAAGGTCCACATATAAGTGGCAATATAAAGTTACGTTCTTTTGCATTAAGATTTTATGCATCCAACCCTAAAAGCACATGACAACCTCTGCTTCCCTCTGCGAAGGGCCTATCTTTTACTTTATGTTTTTACTTTATGCTTGAGTCAAGGTGATCTTCACCTTTCCCTTTTTCATTTTATCCTTTGGCAAGCTCCTCGTGTTTGAAAGATCTTGATATATATATCCAATTGGATGTAAGTTAGCATGGACTATTATTGTTGACATCACCTAAAGGTGAATACGTTGGGAGGCAACACAATAAGCCCCTATCTTTCTCAAAGTGTCCCATTTGAAACTCCATAACCACAAGTACTGCGTGAGTGTTAGCAATTATAGAAGACTACATGATAGTTGAGTATGTGGACTTCTTTGAAAAGCTCTATTCTTGACTCTCTCGATGTTATGATAAATTGCAATTGCTTCAATGACTGAGATTACAGTTTGTTAGTTCCCAATGAAGTTTACGAACCATACTTGACATTGTGAATTGATCATTACTTGAACATAAGAAATCATATGACAAAATCTATTTATATTGCTGTTATAAGAATGATCATGATGCCCTCATGCCCGTATTTTATTTTTATCGACACCTCTATCTCTAAACATGTGGACATATTTTTCGATTTCGGCTTCCGCTTGAGGACAAGCGAGGTCTAAGCTTGGGGGAGTTGATACGTCCATTTTGCATCATGCTTTTATATCAATATTTATTGCATTATGGGCTGTTATTACACATCATATCTCAATACTTATTGCTATTCTCTCTTATTTTACAAGGTTTACCATGAAGAGGGGAATGCCGTAAATGGAATTACGGTGGAAAAGGGAGCAAACATTGGAAACCTATTCTGCACTGCTCCAAAAATCCTGAAACTCCACGAAAGTTATTTTTGGAATTAATAAGAATTATTGAGCAAAAGAAACACCAGAGGGGGCCCACACCCTGGCCAGGAGGGTGGGGGCGCGCCCACCCCTACTGGGCGCCCCCTGTCTCCTGGGCCCCCTGGTGGCCCTCCGGTGTCCATCTTCTGCTATATGAAGGCTTTTACCCTGTAAAAAATCAGAGGCAAGCTTATGGGACGAAACTCCGCCGCCACGAGGCGGAACCTTGGCGGAACCAATCTAGAGCTCCGGCAAAGCTGTTCTGCTAGGGAAAATTCCCTCTGGGAGAGGGAAATCATCACGTCATCACCAACGATCCTCTCATCGGGAGGGGGTAAATCTCCATCAACATCTTCACCAACACCATCTCCTCTCAAAACCCTAGTTCATCTCTTGTATCCAATCTTGTATCAAAACCACAAATTGGTACCTGTGGGTGAAAGATAGTGGATATCGCCTAGAGGGGGGTGAATAGGCGTTTTAAAATAATTACGGTAGAGGCTTGAACAAATGCGGAATAAACCTAGTGGTTAATTTGTCAAGCACAAAACCTACAACAACTAGGCTCACCTATGTGCACCAACAACTTATGCTAAGCAAGATAAGCAACTATGTGATAGCAAGATAATGACAAAGAACAATATGGCTATCACAAAGTAAAGTGCATAAGTAAAGGGCTCGGCTAAGAGATAACCGAGGCACGCAGAGACGACAATGTATCCCGAAGTTCACACCCTTGCGGATGCTAATCTCCGTTTGGAGCGGTGTGGAAGCACAATGCTCCCCAAGAAGCCACTAGGGCCACCATAATCTCCTCACGCCCTCGCACAATGCAAGATGCCGTGATTCCACTAAGAGACCCTTGAGGGCGGTCACCGAACCCATACAAATGGTGACCCTTGGGGGCGGTCACCGAACCCGTACACTTTGGCAACCCTTGGGGGCGGTCACCGAACCCGTCAAATTGCTCGGGGCGATCTCCACAACCTAATTGGAGACCCCGACGCTTGCCCAGAGCTTTACACCACAATGATTGAGCTCCGAACACCACAAACCGTCTAGGGCGCCCAAGCACCCAAGAGGAACAAGCTCAAGGGTACCAAGCACCCAAGAGTAATAAGGTTCTCAACTTGTAACTTCCACGTATCACTATGGAGAACTCAAATCGTTGCACCAAATGCAATCGCAAGGGCACACAGAGTGCCCAAGTCCTTCACTCCCAAATCCCACCGAAGCAACTAATGCTAGGGAGCAAAATGAGAGGAAGAACGAAGAAGAGAACACAAAGAACTCCAAGATCTAGATCCAAAGGGTTCCCTCACATAGAGGAGAAAGTGTTTGGTGGAAATGTGGATCTAGATCTCCTCTCTCTATTCCCCAAAAAACTAGCAAGAATCCATGGAGGGATTGAGAGTTACCAAGCTCGAAGAAGGTCAACAATGGGGGAAGAACACGAGCTCAAAGGATAAGTCTCAATGGGGAAGAAGATCCCCTTTTATAGGTGGCGAGAAATCCAACCGTTATCCACTTACTCAGCCCGCGACCTGCGGTACTACCACTCGGACATAAGCGGTACTACAAGAGGGCTCACGGTACTACCAAGAACGGATCATGCGGTACTACCGCTGTGGCAGGGCTAGTCTGCATCAGAGCCGCCAGGCTGAGAGCGGCATCGCCACGACACGGTACTACCGCTCCCCCTTGCGGTACTACCGCAAGGCCAGAATGGACTAGGCTGGGAAGGGCACGGGTGAATAAAAATACATCCGTGCCTACTTCCGCTGAAAATCGAACAGTGCAAAAATCCGACACGGTACTACCGCGCCAGGCGTGCGGTACTACCGCGCAGGGAGCGGATGTAAAAAAATTACATCCGCCCCTACTTCCGCTCGTGTTACTGAGCCGGACTAGGACTCACGGTACTACCGTGCGCATGGGGCGGTACTACCGCGTAGGGCGCGGATGTAAAAAATTACGTCCGCCCCTACAGCCGCAAGAGAGGCTGAGCCTGGCCTGAGGCCACGGTACTACAACTCCATAGGAGCGGTACTACCGTGTGCTCCTACGGTACTACCGCAAGGGCTTGCGGTACTATCGCAGGGGCCTGCGGTACTACCGCTCCTAGGAGCAGCACTACTGCATGCCTCAGAAGAAACACTAGGAATCCTTCTTTTTGCACAAAGAAGACAACAGAGGGAAACAATAAAACCAGAACTGCCTTAACTTCTGCAAATGAGCTCCGAATTGAGCAAACTCAAGCTTGTTGGATAGAGAAGGAGTGAAACCTCCAACAGAGAAGAACCGGCATACCCTCCAACATCGAAAACATCATAGAAGATGCATGTGAACTCTGTTTTTGATGAACTCGAGCTTGTCATACAAATGACCATAAGCTCCAAATCTCACAAGGAGAAGAACCAAACAAGAACCAATAAAGATGATGCAAGGATGCAATGGTTTGAGATCTCTACAAATGATACGATCAAGCAACTCATCGAGATCCCCCCTTAATAGTACGACAATCGATCCTATAACCCGATCTCCCACAACTACCATGAGACCGGTAAAATAGAAAACCTATCAAGGGCAAAACTTTGCCTTGCACAAAGTCCACTTGAGCTAGATGATGACGATCTTCTCCTCCTCAAGATGGACCACCTTTCTTGATTGCGCTGGCTCGATGAAGACTAGTTGATTGCTCCCCCATAGTCCACTATGGGTGAGCCACTCTTCCTCACACCTTCACAAATCCATTGTCACCACAATGGACGGCAAGCTTCAAGCATTTGATCTCTTCGTGATGCTCCACTTGAACTTGCACACCACAACCTAACCCCACAAAGAACTCTCACGAAGACCATGGGTTAGCACACAAAGCGTAATGGACAATGCTTACCATACCATGGGATCACTTGATCCCTTGGTACATCTTGTGCGCTTTGTGTGTCGAATCTTTCCAACTCTCTTCATTTGGATGATGTCTTGAAGGTAGACATGAATGAACACACAATCTTCTTCTTCAAGACTTGCTTGCAATAAGCTCAACACTCACAAGACCAATCTTTGGATAATTCCTTAATAGCACCTTGGTCATCACAAACTCTCCTTGAAACCAACAAATGGACTCCAAGAAAAGCCTATGGACAAACCCTTCAAATATAACTCAAGGCAACCATTAGTCCATAGAGATTGTCATCAATTACCAAAACCAAACATGGGGGCACCACATGTTCTTTCAGTGGGTAGCTAGTAGTGTTGATTACTCCTTGTAGTTGATGCTAATCGGTTTACTTGGTGGAAGATCATATGTTCATATCCTTAATGCATATTATTACTCCTCTGATTATGAACATGAATATGCTTTGTGAGTAGTTACGTTTGTTCCTGAGGACATGGGTGAAGTCTTGCTGTCATGCGAATTTGGTATCCGTTCGATATTTTGATGAGATTATGTTGTCTTTCCTCTAGTGGTGTTATGTGAACATCGACTACATGACACTTCACCATTATTTGAGCCTAGAGGAAGGCATTGGGAAGTAATAAGTAGATGATGGGTTGCTAGAGTGACAGAAGCTTATACCCTAGTTTATGCGTTGCTTCGTAAGGGGCTGGGGATCCATATGTTTAATGTTGTGGTTAGGTTTACCTTAATACTTCTTTTGTAGTTGCGGATGCTTGCAATAGGGGCTAATCATAAGTGGGATGCTTGTCCAAGTAAGGGCAGTACCCAAGCACCGGTCCACCCACATACCAAATTATCAAAGTACCAACGCGAATCATATGAGTGTGATGAAAACTAGCTTGACGATAATTCCCATGTGTCCTCGGGAGCTCTTTTCTCATTATAAGAAATTGCCCAGGCTTGTCCTTTGCTACAAAAAGGATTGGGCCACCTTGCTGCACTTTATTTACTTTCATTGCTTGTTACTCGTTACAATTTATCTTATCACAAAACTATGTGTTACCTACAATTTCAGTGCTTGCAGAGAAATCCTTACTGAAAACCGCTTATCATTTCCTTCTGCTCCTCGTTGGGTTCGACACTCTTACTTATCGAAAGGACTCCGATAGATCCCCTATACTTGTGGGTCATCAATGCTCATGCACCAGTTCTTTAAATTCACGATTTAACAGGAGGATATTATTTCCTATGATAGTGTCGTTACATTCAGTCGATATTATTCTCCCAGCATTTTCTTCCTGCAACCAGCGGACCCATGCAAATTGTAGTGAACTTCGTAAATAGTTCCGGTCCATTTTTATTTTTCAATAAGAATGTCCAACCCAGCCCGGCACATTGGCGACAACACTTTATCCTCCGCCTTGGTGCGCTTGCTGTGGCGCCGCCGTCCGGCCCTGGCAACATAGTTTTTCTTTGAAACGGTCCCTGTCAACATAGTGAATCGGGAGAGGACTATAGTTGT
Organism: Aegilops bicornis; assembly: GCA_021605145.1. Classification (NCBI taxonomy): domain Eukaryota; kingdom Viridiplantae; phylum Streptophyta; class Magnoliopsida; order Poales; family Poaceae; genus Aegilops; species Aegilops bicornis. The sequence goes on from CM038673.1 coordinate 507,422,406, forward strand.
GAGTATGACAGTACGGACCCACCATGTCCACTCCCGAACACAAGCAAGCGCCTCTTTTACTACTCAGATGCACCCCTCGTCTTTTTACTCTAATCCACCCTACTGATATCTGGGACCCACATCATTTTCAACGTATAGTCAATTAACGACAGAATTGCACAACTATTTTTTGAGTAGTAATTCAGAGGAGCAGGCTATAAACTGGGTTGTGCGGTCTCTGTGGCCCGTCTAACAACATGACCAGCCCAGCAGTTTTTTCTTTGGGAAAATAGGTAGCCCAGTATTTCTTTTTGAAGAATACCCAAGCTAGGCCTATTTGTTTTCTCCGACTTACTGGGCTGTAAATCTTTCAAGACAAGGAGGAGTGCATTCCGTCCTGGCCAAAGAGTATGGTCAGTGTCTGTTAAAAGTAATATCAAAGGGGTTGAAAATTCCAAAAAAATTTATAGCAAATGGGATATTAGTTTCTTTTTTTGTTTTTGTTCTCCACTGATATTTTATACTCCCTCCATCCCAAAATTCTTGTCTTAGATTAGTCTAGATACGGGTGTATCTAATACCAAAACGTGACTTGATACATCCGTATTTAGACAAATCTAAGAGAAGAATTTTGGGACGGAGGGAGTATTTCATTGGATTTAACATGACATAGTACTAATTTATTTTTAAATTTGTTTTAGTATGGCTACTAATTTTGGATTAAGAATATTCTGTTCCCCAGCAAAAAATTGCGAATTTTCAAAATTTCGCACATATTTAGTTAAAAAAAATTAACCTTGGTACTGACCAGAAAATGGGCAGCTATTCTAAAAATGGAAAATGGGTTGCAATAAATTCTATATGAATTAGAAAATGAGTAAAAATTATAAAAATAATAGCAAATGGGCTGTACACGCCACCGATTTTGAGGCTGACTTGTTTACGCAAGGCTTTGTCAGTCAACACACGTTTCTAGCAGTAGTGACTGTTGGATGTCCATCCAACGGCCGACGTGCTTCTTCAATCTCTTATCTTCCTGCTGCAGCCGCATAAACTAGCGCCGGCGGGACTGTCTGCTCCCTCCTCTTGTGGGCCGCTGTGATGCCGCGCAGGCTTCATTGGCCCACCCTACTCCCTCCGCTGGCATGGCCGCACACAATCAACTGCCTCCTTATTACGCGAAAAAAATGATTCCTCCGACTGACGTCTGGGGCACACCGGTTGGGAGGCTGCCTGTGGTCCTACTAAGTTGACGCGTACGCATTGCTTGTCAACTTAGTCAACAAACGATTCTAGCAGCAGTAACCGTTGGATTTGAATCGAACAGTCCTGTTGCATCTTCAATTATTGCTCTTCTTGCACCAGCCACCCAAACCAGCGCCCGCGAGACCACCTGCTCCTGCCTCCAGTGGCCGGCTGTGCTGCCGTTGAGGCCTCACCGCCCCCTGCTACTCCCACCGCTAGCCAGGCCCTGCGGCGACGGAAGCCTCACACCGCAGCCGAACCAGTGAACCCTCGTACTCCTCTCCTCATGGGCATCCACTGTCGTGTCTTCCCTGGTTCCGCGTCGTCCCCTTCCTAGGCCTCACCGTTGTCCACCGCCCTGGTGCTCTCAGCACGGCGTGGTCAACGTGGTCAAGCAATGACTTCCATCGGACGTGGACTATACGTGGAGAGGCTGACAGCTGGGTCCACGGCCGCACACAAGGAAATGCCTCCTTATCACACGCAAAATAATGATTCCTCCATCTGACATGTGGGACCCACCGGAAGGGCCTCTGTATTTTGCGAAAAAACGCCCCCCCCCCCGCTGACATGTCGGACCCACCAGCTATATCTTCGCATGCAAGGAAGTGCCTCCTTATTACGCACAAAAAAATGAATACTCCCCCTGCTAGCTGGGACCCAGCACAGTGGGATGCTGACTTGTGGGCCTACTAAGTTGACGGGGACGGAGGGCTTTCTCAACTTAGTCAATATGAATGATTCTAGCTCCAGTGACCGTACAATGTCCATCCAACGGCCATAGTGCTTCTTCAACCTCTGGTCTTCTTGCTCCCGCCCAAAGCAGCGCCCGGTCGTGCCGCTTGCTCCTGCCTTCCATGGCTGTCAGCCATGTGAGGCCTCACCGCCCCCTACTACTCCCACCGCTGGCCAGGCCATCCCTGCACTCACCCACACCCCCTGTTATTCTACGACGACGGCAACCTCACACCAAAGCCGAACCATTTAACCCTCATACTCCTCTCCGCGTGGGCATCCACTGCTGCGTCTTTCCCGGCTCCGCATCGTCCCCTTCCTAGGCCTTGCCGTCGTCCACCGCCCTGGTGCTCTCGGTGCGGTGTGGTCAACGTGGTCAAGGAAAGACTTCCATCGGAAGAGCACTGTGTGTGGAGAGGCTGACAGCTGGGTCCACGGCCGTAGCAAGGAAGTGCCTCCTTATTACGCGGAAAATAATGATTCCTCCACCTGACAGCAGGGACCCATCGGATGGGCCACCGTATTCGTGAAAAAAAATGTTTCCCCCCTAACTGTTGGGACCTACCTGCTACATCTTCGCACGCAAGGAAGTGTGTCCATATTACGGGCAAAAAATGATTCGCCCCCCTGACTGGTGGGACCCACCAGCTACATCTTCGCACGCAAGGAAGTGCCTGACAGTCGGGACCAACCTGGTCGAAGCGTACGTAGCATTGTCATTCTGGTCGCGAACGTGTACGTACATACTGGTCGATGTAGAGGCGCACACATGTCGTAGTATAGGCGCGCACGTAGCATGTACACGTGTGTACATCGGCCAGGGTGCAAGAAACAAAATATGGCCATGTACGTACATACGGGCGGGGTCTCGACGCCTACTCGCGCATACGAACGGCCAGGGCTCGTGTACATGGCTGGGTCGGAACGGAAAAACCGCGTCGTCGTCGTGTTTATGGGGAGGCAACGGAATGCGTTGTGTTCATCAGGAGGCAACGGAACGAGTGGGAGCCAACCGGCTTGGACGAAACAGCCGATGGAAACAAGGCCTGGCGTACCGCAGAATGGAGGAAACGGCCTTGTGTTCGACCGGCCACGGTCGAAACAGGATCCTGTTCATCGGGAGGGGTCTGGCGTACCGCAGAACGGAGGAAACATACTTCTGTTGGACCTCCTACGGTCGAAACGGGGTCCTGTTGATCGGGAGGGGTGTGGCGTACCGCAAAATGGAGGAAACAGACTTGTGTTTGAGCGCTACGGTCGAAACGGGGGTCCTGTTCATCGGGAGGGGTGTGGCGTACTGCAAAATGGGAATCCACGGGATACTTTTCATATCCACTATCGACCTCCTCCAGCCTCCACGGGCTACTGTTCATCCACCGTCGACCTCCTCCAGCCTCCACTACAAAAAAAGACACATCTGTGACATTTTAGGCCGAACGAATTTTTTTTCTTTCATACATATGACACTTCTATGACGATAATTTTGACAAAACCAGGTATCATCATAGATGTGGTGGGCTCCTACTTCTATGACAAAAAATCATGACAGAAAATGGGCTTTTCGTCACAGGCGGGCTGGAGACGCATCTGCATGACATTCTTTGGGCCATCCATGACGGAAAAACCGTGGTAGAAGCGAGGAGAGGAAAATTTCGGGGAGTTGCCGCCACGGTGGGAGGTCGGGGCCGAGCGATGCGCTGCTTTCTCGTAAAATGCGTGCGTGTGTGCGGCGTTGGCTCTAATCGAACCCGGCGAGGCGTTGGGCTCTAATCGAACCCGACCGATTGTAATTGCAGTGCTACGCGTTACTAAACCCGAGCGATCGATCGATGGCTGTTAAATGAACCCGATCAGCGATTCTTCGCCATCGCCGCTAATCAAGCCAATCGATTGGATGAGCGATGGCGTTGCGGTGGGGTTTGGATGAGCGAGGAGCGGTGGCGTTGCCTCTGGATGAACAGGACCCGTGGTGTGGAGGGCTGGATGAGCGATGAAGCGGTGGAGGGTGGCAGCGGAGGGTGGTTGAACAGGACCCCGTGGTGTGGAGGGCTGGATGAGCGATGAGACGGTGGAGGGGTGCCCGTGGAGGGGTGGTTGAACAGTAGCCGGTGGAGTAGCGCGCGGTTGAGGCTGGATGAACAGGAGCCCGTGGAGGCTGGAGGAGGTCGACGGTAGCCCGTGGAGGCTGGAGGAGGTCGACAGTGGATATGAACAGTATCCCGTGGAGTCCTGTTTTGCGGTACGCCGCACCCCTCCCGATGAACAGGACCCCGTTGCTGACCGTAGGGAGGTCCGTTGGCCCGCTTTTGGCGGTACGCCACACCCCTCTCGATGAACAGGACCCCCGTTTCGACCGTAGGAGGTCCGTTTCGTCTGTTTTGCGGTACGCCACACCCCTCCCGATCAAAAGGACACCTGTTTCGACCGTAGGAGGTTTGTTTCCTCCGTTTTGCGGTACGCCACACCCCTCTCGATCAACAGGACCCCGTTCCGAACATGGCCGGTCGAACACAAGGCCGCTTCCTCCATTCTGCAGACGCCAGTTTCGCTTCCATCGCTGTTCCGGCCCAAGCCGGTTGGTCCCACGCGTTTCGTTGCCTCCCGATGAACACGACGCATTCCGTTGCCTCCCCATGAACACGACAACGATGCTGTTTCTCTGTTCCGACCCAGCCATGTATACGAGCCCTGGCCGTACGTATGCGCGAGTAGGCATTCGAGACCCTGCCCGTATGTACACATACATGGTCGTATTTTCTTTCTTGCACCACGGCCAGACGTACATGTACATGCTACGTGCGCGCCTCTACTACGACTGCGTCGCGCCTCTTACCGACACGCGTGCGCGCCTCTACATTGACCGGTATGTACGCATTACGTTCGCGACCAGGATGACAATGCTACGACGCTTCAACCAGTGGGTCTCGACCGCCGTGCACTTCCTTACTGCGAAGATGTAGCTGGTGGGTCCCAGTGATCGGGGCGAATCGTTTTTGCCCGGACGCACTTCCTTGCGTGCGAAGATGAAGCTGGTGGGTCCCAGCGATCGTGGGAAACGTTTTCCGCCAAATCTGATGGCCCGTCCGGTGGGTCCCAACTGTCAGGTGGAGGAATCTTTATTTTCCGTGTAATAAGGAGGCACTTCCTTGCTGCAGGCGTGCGAAGATGAAGCTGGTGGGTCCCAGCAGTCAGGGGGAAACGTTTTTTCCAACAAATACAGTGGCCCGTCCAGTGGGTCCCAGCTGTTAGGTGGAGGAATCATTATTTTCCGTGTAATAAGGAGGCGCCGTTCTTGTCGCAGCTGGACCCAAATGTCGCCTCTCCACGTCTGATCCCACGTCCGATGGAACTTGTTCCTTGACCATGTTGACCAGCCGCCGAGAGCACCACGGCGGTGGACGACGGCGAGGCCTAGGAAGGGGACGACGCGGAGCCGGGAAAGACGCGGCAGTGGAAGCCCGCGCGGAGAGGAGTACGAGGGTTCACTAGTTTGGCTGCGGTGTGAGGCTATTGTCGCCGCAGGGCCTGGCCAGCGGTGGGAATAGTAGGGGGCGGTGAGGCCTCCACGGCAGCATAGCCGGCCACGGGAGGCAGGACCATGCGCCATGACCGGCGCTGCTTTGGGCGGCTGGAGCAAGAAGACGAGAGGTTGAAGAAGCACTACAGCCGTTGGATGGACATCGTACGGTCACTGAAGCTAGAATCGTTCATATTGACTAAGTTGACAAAGCCCTCCGTCCCCGTCAACTTAGTTGGCCCACAAGTCATCCTCCCACTATGGTGGGTCCCAGCTAGCAGGGTGGGTATTCATTTTTTTGTGCGTGATAAGGAGGCACTTCCTTGCGTGTGAATATATAGCTGGTGGGTCCGACATGGCAGCGGGGGGAACATTTTTTTCGCGAATACAGAGGCCCTTTCGGTGGGTCCCAGCTGTCAGGTGGAGGAATCATTATTTTGCGCGTACAGTCCATGGTAGATGGATGTCGTTTGTTGACCACGTTGACCAGGCCGCGCCGAGAGCACCATGGCGGTGGACGACGGCGAGGCCTAGGAAGGGAACGACACGGAGCCGGGGAATACTCGGCAATGGTTGCCCACGCGGTGGGGAGTACGAGGGTTTATCGGTCCGCCGCCGCCGGAAAATAACAGGAGGTGTGGGTGAGTAGAGGAATGGCACGCCAAGAATGAAGTAGGGTGGGGCGGTGCGGCTGTGGCGGCAAAGACAGGCCACGAGGAGGCGGAGCAGTCCCACCGAGCTGGTTTGGGCGGCCGAGCAAGAAGATCGATATTGAAGAAGAAGACGGCCGTTGGATTAACATCCAGCAGTCATCGCTGCTAGAATCGTTAGGACTAGGTTGACAAAGCCTAAGTACACGCCAACCTAGTAGACCCACAAGTCAGCCTCCAAATCTATCCCAAACAAAGATACAGCGAAATTTTTAGCCAGATTCAAATTAATTATAAATCTAAATATACCTTAATTTAAATTCAATGAAATTTTACCCGCACAAAAACAATGAAATTTAAAATATCAAAATCCAAAATAAAACAGTATTTTGGAACTAATTGCATGTTTGCTGTATTTTTTTCATTTTACAGCCCATTTATTATTACTTATAGCCCATTTCTTATTACTTATAGCCCATTTCTTATTACTTATAGCCCATTTTACGGGCAAAAGCATCCCTCCTCGTCTTGAAAGATTTCACCAAATAGGCGTAGAAAAGCAAGTAGGCCTATGTTGGTTATTACGCAAATAACAAAATAGCTGGCTAGCCATTTTCGAAAGGAAAAAACAAACTGGGCTGGTCATGTGCTAAACATATGAAATAAAAGCCGGGCTAGACGGGCCACGGGTCCCGCACAACCCGCTTGATACCCTTCTCCGTCCCGAAAAACAAAATTATCACAGCGTCTTCTTTGGGTCCCTACTGTCATCCTCACCATGTACGGTCATCTCCTTATTCCTCTCGGTTGTTGACCATGTTGACAACACCGGAGGGCGGCGCTGTAGTGAGCGAACCAAGGCGGAGGACGATGGTGAGGCCTCAAGGGAAACGAACAGAGCTGTGGAAGATCACAACCACCGTGGGAGGCGGGAGCGAAGCGGTCCCGCCAGCTGGTTTGGCTGGCGGCTCGAGGAAGAACGGTGAAGAAGAACGCGATAGACGTTGAATGTCAATCCAACGGTCAAGGTTGGCACAATCGTTTTTGGACTAAGCGGACACCAAGTAGCATACTTTTTTATATATAGGAAGAAAACTGCGAGGAAAATGCGTTCGTCTGTCGTCCTCCTGATACGTCTCCAACGTATCTATAATTTATGAAACATTCATGCTATATTACTATGTGTTTTGAATGATTATGGGCTTTATTTACACTTTTATATTATTTTTGGGACTAACCTATTAACCGGAGGCCCAGCCAGATTTCTGCTTTATGCCTATTTCAAGATTTCGAGGAAAAGGAATATCGACGTGAGTCAAACGGAACGAAATCAATCGGAGAAGTTATTTTGGAAGGAAACCCACCGATGGACTGGACTCCACGTCGGAAGATACGGGAGGTGCTCACGAGGGTGGGGCGCGCCCCTGCTTCGTGGGGCCCCGTAGCTCCACCGACGCATTCTTTCACCCATATATACCTACGTACCCTAAAACTTCCGAACAGAAGATATATCGGGAGTTCCGCCGCAAGCCTCTCAGAGACACCAAAAACCAATCGGGACCCTGTTAAGCACTCACGGAGGGGGATCCCATCACCGTGGCAATCTTCATCGTCCGGCGCTATCCATGATGAGGAGGGAGTAGTTCACCCTCGAAATTTGAGAGTATGTACCAAGAGCTATGTGTTTGATCTCTCTCTCTCTCGTGTTCTCTCTCGTGTTCCTCTGTGGCACGATCTTGATGTATCCCGAGCTTTGCTATTGTAGTTGGATCTTATGATGTTTCTCCCCCTCTACTCTCTTGTGATGAATTGAGTTTCCCCTTTGAAGTTATCTTATCGGATTGAGTCTTTATGAGAACACTTGATGTATGTCTTGCCGTGATTATCTGTGGTGACAATGGGATATCATGTGCCACTTGATGTATGTTTTGGTGACCAACTTGCGGGTTCCGCCCATGAACCTATGCATAGGGGTTGGCACACATTCTTGACTCTCCGATAGAAACTTTGGGGCACTCTTTGAGGTTCTATGTGTTGGTTGAATAGATGAATCTGAGATTGTGTGATGCATATCGTATAATCATACCCACAGATACTTGAGGTGACATTGGAGTATCTAGGTGACATTAGGGTTTTGGTTGATTTGTGTCTTAAGGTGTTATTCTAGTACGAACTCTAGGGCTGTTTGTGACACTTATAGGAATAGCCCAACAGATTGATTGGAAAGAATAACTTTGAGGTGGTTTCGTACCCTACCATAATCTCTTCGTTTGTTCTTCGCTATTAGTTACTTTGGAGTGACTCTTTGTTGCATGTTGAGGGATAGTTATATGATCCAATTATGTTATTATTGTTGAGAGAACTTGCACTAGTGAAAGTATGAACCCTAGGCCTTGTTTCCTATCATTGCAATACCGTTTACGCTCACTTTTACCACTTGTTACCTTGCTGTTTTTATGTTTTCAGATTACAAATACCTATATCTACCATCCATACTGCACTGATGGGGAACGTTGCAGAAAATTAAAATTTTCCTACGGTTTCACCAAGATCTATCTATGAGTTCATCTAAGCAACGAGTCAAGAGAGAGAGTTTGCATCTACATACCACTTGTAGATCGAAAATCGGGTTGCTCGAGGGAGTGGTGATGATGATGACGTTCCCAACGTGATTCCGATCACCGATGAGCAAAGTGCTGAAAGGACAGCACCTCCGTGTTCAACACACGACGGAGACGATGGCGTCTCCTCCGTCTTGATCCAGCAAGGGAGAAGGAGAGGTTGAGGAAGACAACTCCAATGGCAGCACGACGGCGTGGTGCAATTGGTGCAGGTTCTCCGGCAGGCTTCGCCAAGCACACGCAGCGGAGAAAGAGAGGAGTTGGGGTGGGAGGGGCTGCGCCTTCAATGGTGTGTCTAGCCTCCCCCACCCCTCTATTTATAGGAGGAGAGGGCCAGGGGGGTCGGCCATCTAGGGAAACCCTAGATGGGGCGGCTGACCAAGGGAGGAGGGAGGGTGGCTTGCCCCCCAAGCTAGGGCCCCCCCCCTTTTTTTTCCTTAGGGTTTCCCCTCCCCTTGCCCTAGCCGCATGGGCCTAAGGGGGGAGGTGCGCCCAGCCCACCAGGGGCTGGCTCCCTCTCCCACTTAGCCCATGTGGCCCCCCGGGAGGGGTGGCCCCGATACATTACCGGTATACCCCCGAAACTTTCCGGAGTCCGTTTAACCACTTTCCATATATAAATCTTTACCTCCGGACCATTCCGGAACTCCTCATGACGTCCGGGATCTCATCCGGACTTGAACAACATTCGGTAATCACATACTTGTCTTCCTAATAACCCTAGCGCCACCGAACCTTAAGTGTGTAGACCCTACGGGTTCGGGAGACATCTTGACATGACCGAGACTACCTCAAGTCAATAACCAACAGCGGATCTGGATACCCATGTTGGCTCCCACATGCTCCTCGATGTTGTCATCGGATGAACCACGATGTCAAGGGTTCAAGCAACCCCGTATTCTATTCCCTTTGTCCAACGGTATGTTACTTGCCCGAGACTCGATCGTCGGTATCCCAATACCTCGTTTAGTCTCGTTACCCGGCAAGTCACTTTACTCAGATCGCAATGCATGATCCCGTGACCAGACACTTGATCACTTTGAGCTCATTATGATGATGCATTACCGAGTGGGCCCAGTGAAACCTCTCCGCAATACGGAGTGACAAATCCCGCCTCGATCCGTGTCAACCCAATGGTCACTTTCGGAGATACCTGTAGTGCACCTTTATAGTCACCCGATTCACGTTGTGACGTTTGATACACCCAAAGCACTCCTACGGTATCCGGAATTGAACGATCTCATGGTCTAAGGAAGAGATACTTGACATTGGAAAAGCTCTAGCAAAACGAACTACACGATCTTGTGCTATGCTTAGGATTGGGTCTTGTCCATCACGTCATTCTCCTAATGACGTGATCCCGTTGTCAATGACATCCGATGTCCATAGTCGAGAAACCATGACTATCTGTTGACCAACGAGCTAGTCAACTAGAGGCTTACTAGGGACGTATTGTAGTCTATGTATTCACACGTGTATTACGATTTCCGGATAATACGGTTATAGCATGAATAAAAGACAATCATCATGAACAAGGAAATATAATAATAATGCTTTTATTATTGCCTCTAGGGCATATTTCCAACAGTCTCCCACTTGCACTAGAGTCAATAATCTAGTTACATTGTGATGAATCGAACACCCATAGAGTTCTCGTGTTGATCATGTTTTGCCCATGGAGAGGTTTAGTCAGCGGATCTGCGACATTCAAATCCGTATGCACTTTACAAATTTCTATGTCTCCATCTTGAACATTTTCACGGATGGAGTTGAAGCGACGCTTGATGTGCCTGGTCTTCTTGTGAAACCTGGGCTCCTTGAAAAGGGCAATAGCTCCAGTGTTGTCACAGAAGAGTTTGATCGGCCCCGACGCATTGGGTATGACTCCTAGGTCGGTGATGAACTCCTTCACCCAAATCGCTTCATGCGCTGCCTCCGAGGCTGCCATGTACTCCGCTTCACATGTAGATCCCGCCATGACGCTTCGCTTGCTTGCACTACCATCGCTTCCACCATTCAACATATACACGTATCCGGTTTGTGACTTTGAGTCATCCAGATCTGTATTGAAGCTAGCGTCGACGTAACCCTTTACGACGAGCTCTTCGTCACCTCCATAAACGAGAAACATGTCCTTTGTCCTTTTCAGGTACTTTAGGATATTCTTGACCGCTGTCCAGTGTTCTGCGGGATTACTTTGGTACCTTCCTACCAAACTTACGGCAAGGTTTACATCAGTCTGGTACACGATGGCATACATAATAGATCCTATGGCTGAAGCATAGGGGATGACACTCATCTCTTCTTTATCTTTTGCCGTGGTCGGGCATTGAGCTGAGCTCAATCTCACACCTTGCAATACAGGCAAGAACCCTTTCTTGGACTGATCCATTTTGAATTTCTTCAAAATCTTATCAAGGTATGTGCTTTGTGAAAGACCTATGAGGCGTCTCGATCTATCTCTATAGATCTTGATGCCTAATATATAAGCAGCTTCTCCAAGATCCTTCATTGAAAAACTTTTATTCAAGTAGGCCTTAATGCTGTCCAAGAGTTCTATATCATTTCCCATCAAAAGTATGTCATCTACATATAATATGAGAAATGCTACTGAGCTCCCACTCACTTTCTTGTAAACGCAGGCTTCTCCATAAGTCTCAAGATAAACCCAAACGCTTTGATCATCACATCAAAGCGAATGTTCCAACTCCGAGATGCTTGCACCAGCCCATAAATGGAGCAACTGGAGCTTGCATACTTTGTCGACATTCTTAGGATCGACAAAACCTTCCGGCTGCATCATATACTGACTCTTCCTTAAGATATCTGTTAAGGAACGCTGTTTTGGCGATCCATCTGCCATATCTCATAATCATAGTATGCGGCAATTGCTAACATGATTCGGACGGACTTAAGCTTCGCTACGGGTGAGAAAGTCTCATCGTAGTCAATTCCTTGAACTTGCCGATAACCCTTAGCGACAAGTCGAGCTTTATAGATGGTGACATTACCATCCGCGTCCGTCTTCCTCTTAAAGATCCATTTATTTTCTATCGCTCGCCGATCATCGGGCAAGTCTGTCAAAGTCCATACTTTGTTTTCATACATGGATCCTATCTCGGATTTCATGGCTTGAGCCATTTATTGGAATCCGGGCCCGCCATCGCTTCTTCATAGTTCAAAGGTTCACCGTTGTCTAACAACATGATTTCCGGAGACAGGGTTGCCGTACCACTGCAGTGCGGGCGTGTCCCTAGTGGACCCACGGTTCGGTAGCAACTTGATCCAAGTACCTTGATCATCATCATTGATTTCCTCTTCGGTTGGTGTGGGCATTACAGAACATTTTCCCGAGCTGCACCACTATCCCGTTCAAGAGGTAGAACTTCATCGAGTTCTACTTTCCTCCCACTTACTCCTTTCGAGAGAAACTCTTTTCCGAAAGGTTCCGTTCTCGCAACAAAGATCTTGCCTTCGGATCTAAGGTAGAAGGTATACCCAAGGGTTTCCTTAGGGTATCCTATGAAGACGCATTTTTCCGACTTGGGTTCGAGCTTTTCAGGTTGAAGTTTCTTGACATAAACATCGCATCCCCAAACTTTTAGAAACGACAGCTTAGGTTTCTTCCCAAACCATAATCATACGGTGTCGTCTCAACGGATTTAGACGGTGCCCTATTTAAAGTGAATGTAGCTGTCTCTAGAGCGTATCCCCAAAAAGATAGCGGTAAATCGGTAAGAGACATCATAAATCGCACCATATCCAATAGAGTGCGACATGACGTTCGGACACACCGTTACATTACCGAGGTGTTCCAGCGGCGTGAGTTGTGAAACGATTCCACATTTTCTTAAGTGTGTGCCAAATTCGTGACTTAAATATTCTCCTCCACGATCCGATCGAAAGAATTTTATCTTTCGGTCACGTTGATTCTCTACCTCATTCTGAAATTCATTGAACTTTTCAAAGGTCTCGGACTTGTGTTTCATCAAGTAGACATACCCATATCTACTCAAGTCATCTGTGAGAGTGAGAACATAACGATATCCTCCATGAGCTTCAACACTCATTGGACCACACACATCGGTATGTATGATTTCCAATAAGTTGGTTGCTCGCTCCATTGTTCCGAGAACGGAGTCTTGGTCATCTTGCCCATGAGGCATGGTTCGCATGTGTCAAATGATTCATAATCTAAAGACTCCAAGTCCATCGACATGGAGCTTCTTCATGCGCTTGACACCAATGTGACCAAAGGCGGCAAAGTGCCACAAGTATGTGGGACTATCGTTATCAACTTTACATCTTTTGGTATTCACACTATGAACATGTGTAACATTACGTTCGAGATTCACTAAGAATAAACCATTGACTATCGAGCATGACCATAAAACATTTCTCTCATATAAATAGAACAACCATTATTCTCGGATTTAAATGAGTAGCCATCTCAGATTAAACGAGATCCAGATACAATGTTCATGCTCAAACTTGGCACCAAATAGCAATTATTAAGGTTTATAACTAATCCCGTAGGTAAATGTAGAGGTAGCGTGCCGACGGCGATCACATCGACTCGGAACCATTCCCGACGCCAAGATCGTCACCTCGCCCTTCGCCATCTCCTCTTATTCCGCAGCTCTGTGAGTTACAAATATGAGCAACTTGACCGGTATCAAATACCGGGGAGTTACTACAATCGGTAAGGTACACATCAATTACATGTATATCAAATATACCTTTAGTGTTGCCGGCCTTCTTATCCGCTAAGTATTTGGGGCAGTTCCGCTCAAAGGACCCTTCCCTTGCAATAAAAGCACTGGGTCTCGGGCTTGGGTCCATTCTTTGACTTCTTCTTCTTCCGGCAACTTGCTTACCGGGCGCAAGGCAACCTCTTTGCCGTCCTTCTTGAAGTTCTTCCGGCCCTTGCCCTTCTTGAACTTAGTGGTCTTATTGACCATCAACACTTGATGTTCTTTCTTGATTTCAACCTCTGCTGACTTCGGCATTGAGAATACTTCAGGAATGGTCTTCTCCATTCCCTGCATATTGTAGTTCATCACAAAGCTCTTGTAGCTTGGTGGGAGCGATCAAGGATTCTGTCAATGACCGCCTCATCCGGGAGGTTTATGTCCACCGGGACAAAGGTGATGCAACCCGGACATTTTGAGTATGTGCTCACCGATGTAACTGTTTTCCTCCATCTTACAACTATAGAACTTGTCGGAGACTTCATATCTCTCGACCGGGCATGAGCACGAAAACCAGTTTCAGCTCCTCGAACATCTCGTATGCTCCGTGGTTGCTCAAAACGCTTTTGGAGCCCGGTTCTAGGCTGTAAAGCATGCCGACCGAACGAGGGAGTAATCATCGACGAGACCGCCAAGCGTTCATAACGTCTTGGTTCTCTCGATGGGTGCTTCACCTAGCGGTCCTTCTAGGACATATTGTTTCTTGGCAGCTATGAGGATGATCCTCGTGTTAGGACCCAGTCCATTATAGTTGCTGCCATCATCTTTCGACTTGGTTTTCTCTAGGAACGCGTTGAAGTTCATGGTGACATGAGCGTTGGCCATTTGATCTACAAGACATATTATAAAGATTTTAGACTATTGTTCATGATGATAAAGTTCATCTAATCAAATTATTAATGAACTCCCACTTAGATTAGACATCCCTCTAGTCATCTAAGTGTTACACGATCTGAGTCGACTAGGCCGTGTCCGATCAACACGTGAGACGGACTAGTCATCGTCGGTGAACATTCTCATGTTGATCGTATCTTCCATACGACTCGTGTGTTCGACCTTTCGGTCTCCGTGTTCCGAGGCCATGTATGTACATGCTAGGCTCGTCAAGTTAACCCTAAGTGTTTCTGCGTGTGTAAATCTGTCTTACACCCGTTGTATGTGAACGTAAGAATCCATCACACCCGATCAACACGTGGTGCTTAGAAGCGACGAACTGTAGCAACGGTGCACAGTTAGGGGAGAACACTTCTTGAAATTGTTCTAAGGGATCATCTTATTTACTACCGTCGACCTAAGTAAACAAGATGCATAATCATAATAAACATCACATGCAATTATAAAGTAGTGACATGATATGGCCAATATCATATAGCTCCTTGATCTTCATCTTCGGGGCTCCATGATCATCCTCATCACCGCATGACACCATGATCTCCATCATCATGATCTCCATCATCGTGTCTTCATGAAGTTGTCACGCCAACGACTACTTCTACTTCTATGGCTAACGCGTTTAGCAATAAAGTAAAGTGAGTTACATGGCGTTCTTCAATGACACGCAGGTCATACAAAATAAAGACAACTCCTATCGCTCCTGCCGGTTGTCATACTCATCGACATGCAAGTCGTGATTCCTATTACAAGAACATGATCTCATACATCACAATATATCATCATTCATCACAACTTGGCCATATCACGTCACATGACAATTGCTGCAAAAACAAGTTAGACGTCCTCTAATTGTTGTTGCATCTTTTACGTGGCTGCAATTGGGTTCTAGCAAGAACGTTTTCTTACCTACGAATAACCACAACGTGATCTTGTCAACTTCTATTTACCCTTCATAAGGACCCTGTTCATCGAATCCGCTCCAACTAAAGTAGGAGAGACAGACACCCGCCACCACCTTATGCAACTAGTGCATGTTAGTCGGTGGAACCGGTCTCACGTGAAGAGCACGTGTAAGGTTGGTCCGGCCGCTTCATCCCACAATACCGTGGAAGCAAGAAAGCGACTAGTAACGGCAAGTAAGTTGACAAGATCCACGCCCACAACAAAATTGTGTTCTACTCGTGCAAAGAGAACTACGCATAGACCTAGCTCGATACCACCGATGGGGAACGTTGCAGAAAATTAAAATTTTCCTACGGTTTCACCAAGATCTATCTATGAGTTCATCTAAGCAACGAGTCAAGAGAGAGTTTGCATCTACATACCACTTGTAGATCGAGTGCGGAGGCGTTCGAGGGAGTGGTGATGATGATGACGTTCCCAACGTGATTCCGATCACCGATGAGCAAAGTGCTTTGAAGGACAGCACCTCCGTGTTCAACACACGTACGGGACGATGGCATCTCCTCCGTCTTGATCCCGCAAGGGAGAAGGAGAGGGTGAGGAAGACAACTCCAATGGTAGCACGACGGCGGGGTGCAATTGGTGCAGAGGTTCTCCGACGGGGCTTCGCCAAGCGCACGCGGAGAAAGAGAGGAGTTGGGGTGGGAGGGGCTGCGCCTTCAATGGTGTGTCTAGCCTCCCCCACCCTCTATTTATAGGAGGAGAGGGCCAGGGGGCGGCCATCTAGGGGAAACCCTAGATGGGGCGGCGGCCAAAGGGGAGGAGGGAGGGTGGCTTGCCCCTGCCAGGGGCGCCCCTTTTTTCCTTAGGGTTTCCTCCCTTGCCCTAGCCGCATGGGCCTAAGGGGAGGTGCGCCCAGCCCACCAGGGGCTGGCTCCCTCTCCCACTTAGCCCATGTGGTCCCCGGAGGTGGCCTCCCGGTGGACCTCCGGAACTCTCCGGTGGCCCGATACATTACCCAGTATACCCTCAAACTTTCCGGAGTCCGTTTAACCACTTTCCATATATAAATCTTTACCTCCGGACCATTCCGGAACTCCTCGTGACGTCCAGGGATCTCATCCGGACTCCAAACAACATTCGGTAATCACATACTTGTCTTCCTAATAACCCTCGCGTCACCGAACCTTAAGTGTAGACCCTACGGGTTCGGGAGACATGCGAACATGACCGAGACTACCTCAAGTCAATAACCAACAGCGGGATCTGGATACCCATGTTGGCTCCCACATGCTCCTCGATGTTGTCATCGGATGAACCACGATGTCAAGGGTTCAAGCAACCCCGTATTCTATTCCCTTTGTCCAACGGTATGTTACTTGCCCGAGACTCGATCGTCGGTATCCCAATACCTCGTTTAGTCTCAAGCACGGCAAGTCACTTTACTCGCATCTGCAATGCATGATCCCGTGACCAGACACTTGATCACTTTGAGCTCATTATGATGATGCATTACCGAGTGGGCCTGGTGAAACCTCTCACTTGTCACGGAGTGACAAATCCCGCCTCGATCCGTGTCAACCCAATGGTCACTTTCGGAGATACCGTAGTGCACCTTTATAGTCACCCGATTCACGTTGTGACGTTTGATACACCCAAAGCACTCCTACGGTATCCTCGGAATTGAACGATCTCATGGTCTAAGGAAGAGATACTTGACATTGGAAAAGCTCTAGCAAAACGAACTACACGATCTTGTGCTATGCTTAGGATTGGGTCTTGTCCATCACGTCATTCTCCTAATGACGTGATCCCGTTGTCAATGACATCCGATGTCCATAGTCGAAACCATGACTATCTCGTTGACCAACGAGCTAGTCAACTAGAGGCTTACTAGGACGATTGTAGTCTATGTATTCACACGTGTATTACGATTTCCGGATAATACAGTTATAGCATGAATAAAAGACAATCATCATGAACAAGGAAATATAATAATAATGCTTTTATTATTGCCTCTAGGGCATATTTCCAACATGCACTTGTATCACCATCTCTTCGCCGAACTAGTGCACCTATACAATTTACCATTGTATTGGGTGTGTTGGGGACACAAGAGACTCTTTGTTATTTGGTTGCAGGGTTGCTTGAGAGAGACCATCTTCATCCTACCCCTCCCACAGATTGATAAACCGCAGGTCATCCACTTGAGGGAAATTTGCTACTGTCCTACAAACCTGCAGACTTGCAGGGCCCAACAACGTCTACAAGAAGAAGGTTGTGTAGTAGACATCAAGCTCTTTTCTGGCGCCGTTGCCGGGGAGGCTAGGTAAGTGAAGGTATATCTTTAGATCTTGCAATTGAATCTTTTTGTTTCTTGTTTTAGCACTAGTCTAGTTTATAAAAGAAAATTACAAAAAAAAATGGAGTTAAGTTTGTCTCATACGCTTCACCTTTTTAATATCTTTCGTGAGTATGATGGAAAAGAAAATTGTGCCAAAGTGTTAGAAGAAGAATTACATAGAATGTTTGGCACTAAATATTTATATGATGAGCATGATTGCAATGTTGTTAGTATGTATTCTTTGAATATCCGTGATGCTAATGATATGCAAAGCCACATGCTTGGGGAAGCTATGTTTGATGAAGATGATATTTTTGTCCCCAAGCTTTGATGAGCAAATTTATTATGATGAAAGCATGCCTCCTATCTATGATGATTATTGTGATGACACGTATGATTTAAAGAATAATGATAACCATGAAACTTGTCATCTTGATCTTAATTTTCAATCACATGATAGTTATTTTGTTGAGTTTACTCCCAATATTCCGAATAGGAAGAATTTTGCTTATGTGGAGAGTAGTAAAATTTCTATGCAAGTAGATCATGAAAATAATGCTTTAGGTGCTGGTTATATTGTTGAATTCATTCATGATTCTACTGAAAATTATTATGAGGGGGGAATGTATGCTTGTAGGAATTGCGATAACATCAAGTTTCCTCTCTATGTGCTTAAAGTTTTGAAGTTGTGCTTGTTTTACCTTCCTATGCAAGATGATTCTTGTTCCCATAAGTTGTTTGCTCACAAAATCCCTATGCATAGGAAGTGGGTTAGACTTAAATGTGCTAGTCATATTCTTCATGATGCTCTCTTTATGTTTCAATTCTTATCTTTTATGTGAGCATCATTGAAATCATCATGCCTAGCTAGGGGCGTTAAACGATAGCGCTTGTTGGGAGGCAACCCAATTTTATTTTAGTTTCTTGCTTTTTGGTTATGTTTAGTAATAAATAATCCATATAGCCTCTGGTTAGATGTGGTTTTATGTTTTAATTAGTGTTTGTGCCAAGTAGAACCTTTGGGAAGACCTGGGTGAAGTCTTTATGATCATGCTGTAAAAAACAGAAACTTTAGCGCTCACGAGATTAGCTAGAACTTTTTACTGGAAAGTGCTATTTAGTTGATTCTTTTTGCATATGATTACTAGACAAATTCCTCAGGTCCACCAATTTATTTTAGAATTTTTGGAGTTCCATAAGTTTGCGTTAGTTACAGATTACTACAGACTGTTCTGTTTTTGACAGATTCTGTTTTGCGTGTGTTGTTTGCTTATTATGATGAATCTATGGCTAGTAAAATAGCTTATAAACCATAGAGAAGTTGGAATAAAGAAGGTTTAACACCAATATAAATAAATAATGAGTTCATTACAGTACCTTGAAGTGGTGTTTTGTTTTCTTTCGCTAACGGAGCTCACGAGTTTTCTGTTAAGTTTCCTCTAATGATTTCTATTAACGGAAATCACGGGGTATCCCCTTTTGCTCATATAAATAAATAAATAGCAGAGGCCCTGTCGGGTCAGCTTTGTTCTCATTCAAAGATGTCGAGCAAATTGCAGTCCAACAGCAAACTATGTCATCAAATTCAAGTTTCACAACCAAATATGAGTACAAGTAAACAACAATGTCATCATGTTTTAGTTGTCATACAATCACCAAACACAAATCAGCATACATAACAAGTGATGTTCTCACAAAGAAAATACTAAACAACATGTTCATCAGGTTTCATTTGTCATAGCAAACACAATTTCACATAGTAGATAAAAAACGTCTTCTGACAGGAAAATACGACAAAAGCAATGCAATCATCATCCGCAGCAGCAGAAGGCCAACATCTTCGCCATGTGTATCAGTCTGAATCGTAATTCCCCACGGTGTCTTCTTCTTCTTCGTCCTCAACGTCCTCGAATGTTGGCTTCTTCTTAATCAACTCTTGTATGTCCACAGCACGACAGGAAATCTTTTCGCCGGCGTCATTGCGTGATGGTTCTCAAAGATATTAGGAACATCCGTGTTATCTTGTACATCAGGAGCAGTGAAAGCATCATCTTGTTGTGCAACTTCATTAAACGAATTCCTCTGCTCAAACCTTTGCAATACTCTCCAGTCATCGCTACGTGCAAATGTGTCTTCCAAGAAAAATATCTGTGTTGCTTGATTTGCCAAAATAAAAGGCTCGTTGGTCTGGTATGCCGCCTTGACATTGATGGATTTGAAATAATCATCAGCTACACGGGTTTTGCGATCCCGAAAACAGGTTATACCAACGACATCACAAATGTAACCACACACCGATGATCCTCAAATCGGAGATATACCGCAATCTGAACAATGTCTCTTATGTTAGCATACATTTCAGTTATCTCTTTGTCATAATGATCCGTGCTCATGATGGCACTGTTTTGTGTCTTCCCGCTTCGTCTCATGCAAGGGTGTTGTAGCGCACATCTCCAACAACGCAAGATTCATAATGTCTTACCCGAGTATCGGGACCCATTGCTAGTGAGTAAAGGGCATCATCAACTGCCTTCCCATCCTCCGCATCTTCTTAACCTATGGTTAGAAAATAGACAAGTCGATCATCTTATGTACTCAAGATATTAAAAAACTGACAAAGTGCACTTCAAAAGCTTACATGATTCTTGAACCATTTCGCAAATCTTGCCATAACCAGTTTGTCAATGTTTCTTGGATTTTGCGGCAGTAACTCCTCTTTGTAGATGTTGCACAACATAGTGATCACGTCAAACATATAAATATATAAGAATGTGCTGCAAGTTTAGTAGATTACGATGTATAAGCTGCGATCGCACTTACTTGATATAAGGTAGTATCTCGTGACGCTTATTCAACACATACCAAACCATTTTGTCCAAATCTTTAGGTTTGTCCTCTTGTCGACTCTTCCCTGTAACTCAAAGCAGAATAATCGAAAACATTGAGCCGAGATTGTCTTCACCCACCTCTTTGCTAAGTCGATCACCGTTTCAATGTATTTTGAGCGTAATGTCAACGCTTCTATAGAAATGTAGGCCTCTCGCAATGGAACCCTTGGGTCTAGCTCGCTTCCTAACATAGCCCTTGAAAGTGCCTAGCCGGCATTCAATAGGGTACATCCAGCCATATCTGTCTTGGACCTCTAAGTAGTGCCTCATCGGGTAGATGAACAGCCAAATGCACCATCACATCAAAGAAGGCCGGAGGATATATCTTCTCAAGGTCGCATAGGATAGTTCGTATCTTGTCTCTAAGACGGCTCCAAAGCATCTATCCCGATATTTCTACCGCAGAGTTCCTCAAGAATTGTCCCAACTCGCAATCGCTCAGTATAAGTCGTATGCCCAATCCTCTAAGGATAACAGTAAAACCCTTTGAAGTAGTTCGTGGCAGTCATGAGTTTTCAACCCTTGTACCTTGTTTCCATCTCAGACCGACTCTCCTTTCGGGGTTGGAAGCAAATCCATGTGGGAATCTCACACGTGATGGGACCTCGCAGAATTCTTTTCTTTTACCTTATCCAAGACGTACAATTTGGTGCTATATCCCGTGGTTTACCTTCATCTTGCACCGCAAATCCTTTCTCGATACCTGTGTGTCAAATCAATCCTAGATTTTAAGGTATCTTTCGTCTTGCCTTCAATGTTAAGAAGTGTGCCGATAATGCTATCACATATATTTTTCTCGATGTGCATCACATCAAGATTATGCCGCAGATCCAAATCTTTCCAACACTCCAAGTCCCACAAAGTGGACACTGGCAAACAATAATCTCTCTTCTACCGTGCCATGCTTCCTTTTCCCGCTACCATTATCGGATGGTTTCACGGTGTAATATGCGACCTTCTCTAATTCCACTTGCAACTCATCGGCGGTGAGCCTCTTTGGCGCATCACGGTTTTCATGCTTTGCATTGAACACATGTCTTCGGTATTTTCTAGGATGCGGCTTGTCCCTGGCAAGGAAACAATGGTGTCCAATGTAACAGATCTTGCTAAGTATTATGTATGACAATGATTCTGTCACAAATAACACATGCATTGTAACCATGTGTCGCTTCGCACGACATAGTGCCCAAAGCCGGATAATCATGGAAGCACCAAATTACAACAAAGACGCAGAAAGAAATCAGCTAGTGGGCTGCTATATAGGTCTCGAGTGAGAACACCCTTCCATAGATGTTGAAGTTCCTCCACAAGAGGCTCCATGAACAAATCAAAATCCTTTCCAGGACTTTCTGGACCTGGGATGAGCAAGGCCACCATGTAGTTTGATTCTTTGGTGCAGACGTTTGGAAGCATGTTGTAAGGGATAACAAGCAATGGCCACATGCTATATGTGGCGCTCTGGTGGCCAAATGGGTTAAATCCATCTGAAGCTAAGCCAAGTCTAATGTTTCTCGGGTCAACAGCAAACTCTTTGTGTTTATCATTGAAGTTTTTCCACTCGCTACCATGAGATGGATGGCTCATTACATTCTGATATCTGTACTCCTGGTTCCTAGAATGCCACAGTACATCCTCTCTTGTTTCGGCATCATGAAACAACCTCTGCAATCTTGGTGTAATTGGAAAATGTCTCAGAACATTATGAGGAATCCTCTTCACAGCATCGCCATCTTTCCATCTTGATGATTTGCATTTCGGGAATTCACTTAAGTTGGCATAATCCTTCCTAACGTAACACAATTATTCTTACAAACATGGATCATATCATATCCAATTCCAACCGCACGAAGGAAATTCTTCATTTTACTATAGGTGTGTGGCAGCTCAGACGCATCTGGGAAAGATTTACTAAAGCAGCCAACATCGCATCGAATGATTTGTTGGTCATCCGCTCGGATGTCTTCACACGAAGAAAGGTGACCATAATGATAACATCGATGACTTATTTCACGGGTGCAACAACGTTGCATTGTTCCAACATGCGGGCCCACCGCTTTTCTTCTGCGGTGAAAGTTCACGGAATGCACGAGCATTTCGTAGCATTGTTTCAATGTTGGTCAAACTCATCGGCTCCGCCACCACCACCTCCTCCTCCTCTTCCACCGTGAGCATCGTAGATCAAGATGGT
Source organism: Aegilops bicornis (assembly GCA_021605145.1). Taxonomy (NCBI): domain Eukaryota; kingdom Viridiplantae; phylum Streptophyta; class Magnoliopsida; order Poales; family Poaceae; genus Aegilops; species Aegilops bicornis. The sequence continues at coordinate 507,445,121 of CM038673.1, forward strand.
GATCTGCTGCTTCCACATAGTCAATAACATTGACGTTCACAGCTTCACCATGATGAACCCACCTAGTATATGTGACCGACATCCCATACAAGTGTAGATGATTTTGCACGATTGATCGGGTCTTGTAACTGAATTCATACAACTGCTACACGGGCAGAGCACATCTAATTTCGGACCACCGTACTCAGCTCTGATAAAGTTCATGAAGTTTTCAACCCCCTCGACATATGCAGCGGAGAATCTTCGAGCAGAAGTTATCCAAGTCATGTCCATCTATTAGACATACAAATTAGTTCTTCTACTAGATATTACAGGAAAAACATATATGCTTTTTTATGAAGTCCAGAAAAAAATATCTAGGTCGATGTCTAAAGCTATGGCAAGATATTTGGACGAGCAGATCTAAGTAACGAAATATATGTAAAGCTAATTCAGCAAACAGATTTGAGTGCTAAATTATGGCAGGCTGTTTCAGCAGTCAATGAGGCCGAGCACATAGCCATCGCAGCAACAAAGATCGAGTATAAAACTGTGTAGAGCTATTTCACCTAACAGATTGGCTACTAGACCATGGCAATCTACGCCACAATAAATATATGGCAGGATATTTTAGCAACTAATCAGCCTTGTCATGCCATCCCAGCTAAGCAGATTGAGTGCAGAACAGGGCAAGGAAGCTTCTTAAGAAGAGCATATTGACAGTAAACTACTTTGGCAAACAGTGAGATTAACAACGTCTATCAGCTAACATTCAGCGCTACACCGACATGAACGGGCCTCGCCTAGAATGCGCTGCATCGTGGGAGAAGCTGACCGCCGCGCCTCCACATCGAACATCGCCCGGCGCAGCATCGACCGCCGTGCGCCTCCACCAGAACGTAGCCAGAGGTGGCGGCGCGACTAGAGGACGGCGGTCTAGGAGCGCGTACTGTGGGAGCGAGAGGATCGCCGTGCGTCCCCTCGATGAACATGGCGCCCGATGTATCGGCCGCGGGGAGGGTAACTGGCGGAGCGAATGGAGTGGAGGGGGACGGGGCGGGGGTTTGGGGAATATTTGGCGAAGGGCGGTTGAATCGGATTTGGGGGAATTTTTGTGTGTGGGGAGAGGATTTTCGCCGCGGTGGGCGGGGAGTTTGGCGCATGGTCGCTTTCTCCAAGTGCAGTCCCATGTGTCGTTGAAGAGGCAAGCCAAAGCGCTGCCTGCTTATGCGTGAGCCGTGTGCAGGACCGAACGTGTGTGGGGTGCAATGCGACCGCGACAGGAGTGCTGTGAGTGTACCACCTTTTTTCCTTTAAAACTAGGTGCTTCGCCCCCTCAAAAAAATTTGTTGCTTCGCGCGATCCATCGATACTACTAGTAATCCGGTAATCCCGACTAAAACGGCGCGGCCGGGTCTTTTCCCGCTTATATCTTTGGGAGGTTGGCTTAGTTGGGTTTTTTAGATTTGTCTCGGTTCAATAAAAAGCAGAGTTGGTGATGATGGTGTGCCTGTCATCCTGCAATATAGGCCGTCCGATCTATATCTAACGGATAGGAAGGAAACTATGACAAAATAACCCGCACTCCTCTCCACATTTGCAGATAAGGCTTTCCCTCGTTCATCCTTTTCTCCCACAAGATCTTGATCTTCCGTGCAACGCACGGGCATCTTGCTAGTACTCCTACAATATCTTTATTATTGTGAAAGTTCATATACACCGGCTGAGATTAATGCAAACACGACAGATTTTTATTACATTTCGAACTTCTATAGGACAGAAAAATAAAATAAACCCGACCCTAAACCTATTCTATGGCGGCGACCGACATCCTCCATCTGCGATCTCTATGTACGGGGGCGGGGTTCAAGACCCGTGAAGTGAAGGTGCGGTCTCCGGCGAGGAAGAGTAGAACACGGTATATGGACCGGCCAGTTGGCACACCATGACCGTGCCGCCTCCCATGCCCTACTCATCCTCGAAGGAGTCCCCGACCTCGGCGGTGCCGGACGTTGGACGGCGGCAAGTAGGACACGTTGCTGATGGTGCTCCCGTCGTTGGCCGCCAGCGTGGCCACCGCTTGTGCGGTCGCGTCCACGTCCGGCTACCCTGCTATTGCATCGCGAGAGGCGACTTGAGCGAGGGCGGCGACCTCGAGCTTCATCCTCGAAGACAAGCTCTCCCGCAGAGCATTCGCACTTGCGGTCATGGCGGATGTGGTGCCAGGTAGGAGGACGTTGCGCTATGGTGTGGAGGTTAGCTGGGCGTTGCCGCTTTAAGTAGCACATTCCGGTGAGGCCAAGCGTCCAAAAGCGCCATTAATTCGCGGAGTTGGTTCCTCGCACCGAGCCTCTTAACAACGACATACGAATCTAACGACATGAATGCGAAGTTTGGCGCCGGCTGGGGAACGCACCGCGCGACGGTGCGAGGGACGAGGGCTTTGGTGTGCCAGGGTAGTCAGCTGCGGTCGTGGCAACGTTGGAGATGCCCTTTGCTCAAATGCTATCCCCGCATGTCAATGAAAAAGCAAGACGACCCGGCATGGTCTCAGGTCCAGAGGATGCAATTGGCCGCGCTACACCACTCCGCGGACGCGTCGCGGCGCCCCATGCATCCTCGACGAGCCGGGTGTTGGGGTGTGTTTCGATTGTGGCCACAGTGCACCTTACCAAAATTTTGGTCATGACCCAAAGATTGGTGTTTGTTTGGATGGTTGCCATTTTTTGGCATGCCAATGAACTCTAGCCAACTCTAGTTCATTTTTCTTGCCAATGTCGGCCAAATCATGGGCAACCAATACCTCAACCAAATTTTTGGTCATGACCCAAAGATTGGTCTTTGTTTGGATGGTTGCCATTTCTTTGGCATGCCAATGAACTCTAGCCAACTCTAGTTCATTTTTCTTGCCAATGTCGGCCAAATCATGGGCAACCAATACCTCAACCAAAATTTTGGTCATGACCCAAAGATTGTTTGGATGGTTGCCATTTCTTTGGCATGCCAATGAACTCTAGCCAACTCTAGTTCATTTTTCTTGCCAATGTCGGCCAAATCATGGGCAACCAATACCTCAACCAAAAAATTGGCTACCTAATGCTTTGATGGGGCAACCTTGGGCACAAACCAAACATACAGTTGGTCGTGCCACAACACTAACGCCACCCTCGGCGCACTGAAACCGACCATGTCTAGCGACGATATGAGCGTGTCGCTCACCGTGGTCGCCATGTCCAGAGGCGGTGCTGGAGCCGCGCCCCGTTGTTGGCCCCAACGACCCACATGAACGGTTGTCGGTGGCGAGGAGGTCGTGGGCCAGCTCCTCCATTGGACTAGTCTGTGCTACGTCGTCCGACGGGTGTGCCCCACATGTCGGTTTCCCTGTTTTCCCGCCATATTCGAAGGCTGCTGTTCGCGTTGCGCATTAGGCCTTTCACTATGTAGGCCAAGCGAGACAACTTATTGTTTATTTGAGCCGTTCAAGTGTAATCATGTGGTGTTTGCTTATTTCTCATTCCTCTCCAACCCTCTTCTCCATCGATCATGTCGGCCTCCAGTCGAGTCCATCCTCCCACATGCCTCATTTGAACATTCTGCCGAGTATCATTCGCATGTACCCACCCTAGTCCTCTTTCAATAGATCTCCGGACCCCGAGATGAAATTGAGAGGGAACGAGTGGGGGCACGTGATACCTAAGGCGGATTCAAAATTTTGAACCGGTGATCATAGCATCCACAAATCATATATAAAGGGTATTCAATGTTCGTTTCGCTTTTGAACGCATACAATATACTCCTCCTATCCTTTCTACTTTACATATAAGTTTATGTGTAGTCAAAGTATCTCTACTATGATAAAAAAGGTATCAACATTCAACAACGCCCAATCAATATTGTTAGATTCGTACGTACTCCTAGATTTGTACTCGAGATGGTTTCCAATTTGACTATTGACAAGATTAATAGTACTCCCTCCGTCTAGGTGAGTAAGTCATCTTAGGTTGTGCACCGTGACCAAGGAGGAGGGGAAAACGAGAGACATTAATGTTTATTTTCTAATTAATAGTATTGCATGCAATGAACTAACCACTGCATGTCATGTTTGATAGTCTCAGGTCATTAAAGCATGCACACCCTCATCTCTTATTGGTTGATATGTCAAGAAACAAGAAACGAGGTAGAAGTTAATGCACCGTGCCTACATGTTTTGGGATTATTTGGTTTTCAGTAAGATGACTTACACACCTAGACGGAGGGAGTACATGAGATGTATAATGTGAAAATTATATCATTGGAAACTCCTTTCACATACTGAAATTGATTTGTATGCTTTGTGTAAGTTGCATGTCATATATTATTACTCTAACATTTGGTCAAAGTTAGCCTCGAAAAATGCATTAGACCCTGTATGCTTTGTGTAAGTTGCATGTCATATATTATTACTCTAACATTTGTGTAAGTTGCATGTCATATATTATTACTCTAACATTTGGTCAAAGTAGTATAGTGGAAGTGGATCCTCTGCCGTAGGTATCCCTACCTTACCCTCCCTTTCGGTCACTTACCGGCGGACCCCATGCTTGCTAGGCCCCGCATGTTAGTTACTCAATGGGTTCGGCCACGTCAGGGGATCCTCATCCATAGTATACTCCCTCTGTTTCTATTTACTCCGCATAAAACGGAGGAGTGGTGGTATAATAAATGACGCAGGCGGGGGAGGGGGAGGGACGTCGGTTTGCTCTCAATTGGGGTCCCACAAGCGAGCGAAAACGCAAGATGAAGTGTGCTCCATTCGGTGAGCGACGTGGAGGGTCCAGCGTGCCGGGCTGCAATGCGAACACGACAAGAGCGATGTACAGTCAAAACCGATTAACCGGTCGTCACCGGAACCACTATTCACACCAGAACTTTCGCTGCCTAAAACCACACCAAATCTCCAGCCCATTCCCCCACCTTTCGATCCCCTAGCCCGCATCAAGCGCCCCTAGTTCGCGGAAAGCCATGGTGCACCGCAAGATCACTTACTACAAGATGTCGACGCCGAGCGCCGCAGAAATCGCGGCGGCGGTCGGGCGCCATGCACTCCGTTCCCAAGCTTGCTTTGCAGCGGGCCAATCCCCGAGTTCTCTGGAGCCAAGCTACGAGGAGGAGGAAGCCGATCCAATGTTCACTGCGGAGGTCACGGCGCAGAAGGCCCTCGATGGGTATGAGACGATGGACGTCGACTTCGTGCCGGCATCCAAGTCCCCCATGGTGCAGGCGGACTAGCGGTTCAACATGGCGATACTAAAGGAGGACCGGGAGGCAGAGGCTCAACTCGACGCGGAGCGCGCGCATGCCGCTGCCATCGAGGCTCTCCTGCAGGCGGAACCGGATGTCATGGATGTGAACCGGGCGGCGGAGGCTCAACTTGAGGCGGAGCGCGCGGATGCCGCTGCCATCGAGGCCTCCCCGCAGCGGAACCAGACGCCCCGGACATGAACCGGCGACAGAGGCTTGACTCGACGCAGAGCGCGCGGATGCCGCTCTCATCGACGCCCTCCCGCAGCGGAACGGATGTCCCGGACTTGAACCGGGCGGCGGAGGCTCGACTCGACGCGAGCACGCGGATGCCGCTGCCATCGAGGCCCTCCTGCGGCGGAACCGGACGTCCTCGACTTGAACCGGGCTGTGCTCTCGTCTGCGGCAGAGCGCCCAGACGCTCCGCTTGAACGAGTAGCCGGAGGCCGAGGACAACCATGGTGCGGAGATACACGTCGGCAAATGACGGCTGGTTCGTACGGCAGCCAAAGACGACGAGGCCGTCTCTTTCCGCGAAGCAAAGTGATAGTTTTTCTTTATGTTGTTGTTTTTATGGATCTTTTGCTATGTAAAACATACTATATTTGTTATGCAAGTCGCCTGACTTGGGTCAGTCTACCATTTCAGGCGGTTGGATGAATATCCTACGTCTCCTAACCCTTCTTTCCTTCTTCCTCACCTCTTCTTCTTCCCTAACAGACCACCGCATGGGCCGTACGGATACTCCCCAACATGTGGTTGGATAAACGTACTCTATGAACGAAAATTATGTGTCAGCGATAGGATGGCTGAGTTTGGTTTGTTCACATGCGACAACACGTGTCAGCGAGGGTGCGTTCCCTTGGTTGGGTTTACGGCGTGCAGGAGCGATCGTAGGAGGGTGCGGTGCATCACGACGCAGGAGCGACCGTGTGAGGGTGCGGTGCGACCGCGATGACAGCGCGCAAGTGTACCTCCTTCTCATTTTGAAAACATTAGGCAAGCTTGGCAAAAATGTGTGGCGAAGTTTGGCAATGCAAGGCCTAGACCCAACCAGGATAAGTACATACGTACTAGGAGTACTAGTGTTAAAAAAGAAAGGCGGGGTTTTCCTTCGCGGGATTTAATCGATACAAATCGTCGTTTCACGTGTCAATTAATGCGTATTTTTTTCTTGAAAAACCAAAGAGCTAACCATCTCACTCCTCATCGCTTGATTAATGCAGCGCCATGCAAACCAACCTTCTCACTTCCGCATGCATCCAGGGGATATTAATGTCCTTGGTTGCTAACCCCATCAATTTTGCCTCGATTAGTGTTAGTGGCCCTTTGCAAAAATTTTGTGGTTTGGTGAAGTGCGTTCGACGGAGAACACCATTGAGGGAGACCACGGTAAGTCGTTCGCAAGTGCCGCCTGCAAGCCGAGACAACCGCCTTATTTGCATCCAGGAAGTCCTTTACTAGTACTACTACTAGGAGTACTAGTGCGGTGAGATGGTTTCTCGAAGAAGATGATGGAGAAGCAGAGTCAGCGAAGAGTGAAATGATAGTTGCTTCGTCCGTGCTTTGTGATTTGACGCCTCACTGCTTTGTGATTTGTGATAGAAGGGACAGGGGAGTAGACTCTGTGCTCTATACTGTACTGCATGCGTCAAAGCATTGGATAAAGATGAGATATGTAGCATTTTTCTATTCATTCAATCAATCAATCGTGAGCTTCGGTTCCATCTTTTTGGCTTTGGCAACACCGTCCACAATGGTTCCCACGATGCCAAAAGCTATTTTCACATTTGGCTACACATTGTGGATGCCCTTAACCGTACTACTTGGTTTTGCTCCTGTGTGCTATCTATACAAATCTAAAAAATTATAGAATCAAGATTAGTAAAAGGAGGTGATTTTGCCGCTGGATGGCGGGGAGGTTTCTTATTTTCGGAGGACGTTGTCTGGCGGTTTTGCTAACATGCGGTCCCACGTGTCGATTGCTTTACCAAGCCGATCCGCGTCCCACATGAGGCGTAACAATGGCGAAGCAACACATGGTTAAGTTGAAGAAGATGAGGAGAAGCGGATTCACAAGAACGAGTGAAATGATGGTTGCTTCGTCCCTCCAACTTCTTTTTTAGCATTATTACTTCGTCCCTCCAACTTAACTGCGGGAAAGGTGCAGCTTTGTGATTTGACGCCTCATTGCTCATTACTACGCCGGCGCCATGACTGGGTGCTTCACCCCGGCTGCTTTCTGCCTTGTATTCGGTATGGCACGTGGACCCGTAGCTTGATGTCCCACATGTCGGCGAAAGGGACTAGAAGATTTATGAAAGCGGCGCCCACTCTTATGACAGAGGAGTAGACGACCACGACGGCCCAATGAACTATCACTTGTACTGTATAGTACTATAGTTTTGTTGTTTACGCACGATCCATCGATACAAACCCGATTAAACAGAAAGGGCGGATTTTTCCCGCGCGGTAGATGATACTGGCCATACATTTCAAAGGCAATTTAAATGTATGCAAACTGAATAATTATAAGTAACAATATGATATCTAGTAAAACTAAAAACACATATGATTTATTGTGTTAGAATGTAGTAGTAGTGTTGTTGTTAGATGTAACATGCGAGAACGTGTAGAGATGTAGTTTTGGAGGGCCTACAGAGAGAAAAGCGTAATACGGTCACCGAACTTCAGAATAAGCTGATTACGGTCACTATATACGTTTTGCGGTGATTATCCAGTCACTTGCTCACAGTTCAGCATCGGATTGCACTCTGTTGACCGACCAAATAGTCTGCGTGGCGCCATGTTGACTAGTTAAATTGACCACGTTCCTTGTGGGTCCCACCTGTTAGTTCGCATAGGGAAAAGGTCAGATAAACACAAATTTACGCAGGCGCGACAAGGCTCGAACCCGTGCGCGGGAATCACCTGGTTGTGTATGTGTTTGTCAGGGCCTAATGTGTGCGCATGCACGTGTAGGTTGAGCACTTGAGCGTGAGAGTGTGTGTTGGTCGTGTGGTGTACTGGTGTGTGCATGCATGCATGCGTGTGTGCGTGTTGCGTGCGTGCGTGGCTGCGTGTGTACGTGTGAGTGTTGCGTGCGTGCGTGGGTGCATGTGTTTGTGTGAGTGTTGCATGGATGCAGTTCGTGTGCATGCGTGCGTGTGTGCATAATCACCACACCAGCTCATGTGTGTTAAAACAGACGTCTCAAAGATACCAATACAAGGCCACCTTGTCCGTTGTGCTCATGGTCATGACTTCGAAACACCGTCAAAATATTTTTTTTGTCGTTTGTTTTCATTCTTACTAGCAAGATGCCCGTGCGTTGCACGTAACATCAAGATGCATTTGTATGGCTTGTTTATCTTGTGAGAGAAAAGGATGAACGAGGGAAGGCCTTATTTGCAAATGTGGAGAGGTCTTTGGGTACCTTTTTGCAAAATTGCCATAGTTTCTTTCCTATTCGTCAGATATAAATCGGACGGCCTATATTGCAGGATGGCAGGCACACCATCATCACCAACTCTGTTTTTTTATAAGAGTGTATTTTATATATTTTATAAGAGTGTAGATGTAGAGTAGATACAAGTCGCATGTGTGGGCACGATGGTAGTGCGATAATGTGATGCAACACTAGAGGTGCCACGTGGAAGCGTTTAATCGGTCAAGTAGTCATGTCATGAGCAAATACAAAGTTGTACGGTGTGCCTGGATCAGATAATAACCACTAAACGTAACGGTGACCGTAATGAGTGGATTATGAAGTCCAATGTATGTATCATGCTTTTGCTTCAAATACAATGATCGTCATTGCATATACCGCGAGAGAAAAGATGAAACACGCGTGAATTTTACGGGGCTTACTTTTAGAGGACACGGAGATAGTTTTGTGTGCATACGTGAAAGGGGCGATGTGGGGGTATGCGATGGAGAGAGAGATGCTCCTCGCTTTCTCTTTATTATGACTAACTTTGTATATAGTATAAAAATATACAAATTCACAAAGGTGGAATAAATATCATTGTGGGCACCATGCAATGCAAATTAGCGTCAGATTCCTCCATATAACTTTGTAATGTTGTATATATGTAGAAACTCTAAAATAATTTTTTGGCCACACTTTATTCAAAAGGAATGTTGTATGCGAAATAAACGTGAAGAGAGGGCTTTTTACATCAATGTGGTACGTGATGTAACATGTGTGAATGTGTAGTTGATGCATTTGGCGGGGCCTAGAGAGGTATGTGTGTGTATTACGTATTCGAGAGAGGCATGGATAGAGGGGCCGACGGGGCGTGGAGAGATAACACGAGAAATGAGAGTGGTCTAGAGAGAGAGACGAATATGACGTCACGACAAGAGATTCCATTCCCTTGAGTGTGTATATGCAAGGGGGGGGAATAGAGGCACCAGGAGAAATTTTCTGTGTGTGTGGTGTTTGTGTTGGTATGTGTGGGTGTGAGAAGATAATGAGACGTGGGGGCAGAGGGTGTGTCACCGCGTGAGGTCCGGTTGGTCGAGGTGAGGCCCTTCATTCGGTTCCGTCCTGCGCCACATTGGTCGGCCCATGACACATTTTGGAAGACCCATGGATGACTAGTCGTACAAGACAAAGATAGCAGAATTGTGAAGGACTCCGTGTCCACTGACAAAGCCGGCTAGGATTTGTAACCCTAGGTTCTCGGACTAAGGTAAGCCCTTTATCTACGATATTACTATTCATCCAACCTAACTTTAAGGGGCATCCCATGTAATGCTCTGCTAGAATCATACTCGTCGATTAGGAAGAGAGGTGTGAGACAATGCGTGAGAGACAGGCATAAAGATAATGTGCGTACATGAGACACGTAGGCAGGTCCATGTATATAGAAAGGGTCGATGAGGATTGTGGGTGTGTATGTTTGCGAGAGGAAGAGTGCTTGTGATAAAGGTTAGTGAAAATAGTTGTAAATGGTTACGAGAGGGAGGGAGGGTTATATCTAGAGCATGTGTGCGAGAAAGACACCTCAGGAGAGAGTGTGTGAGCATGTGTGAGAGACCACCGACGGAGAGTGAAACTACACGTAAAAGACTGCTCTACACATTGATTAAAGATATAAATTGTATCCAAATATTAGGATGGGATCATGATATTTGCAATTCGCGTAAGGAGCGGTCATTGATCCATCCATCTAGATTCTATCGAATTTGAGCATGTCTATGTTATTATTCGACACAATTGATCCACATAGTTAGTATTTTGAACTCCAGACAATGCATCGCTTTAGCAATCGAATATAAACGTGAGTATAGTTCATGTTGTGTGTGTAAAGCAAATTATACATACGAAAGTTACACAATGGACATTATAAATAGCTACCTATGAACTAGCATACATTTGAATTCAACTTAAGGTGGTTTAAAAAAATCAAATTCAACATGAAGTCCATTCAATTATTTGAATTTGATATCATGGCATTTGTAAACCATACCTAAATTATGGGGGCACCAATCTTTGTCTGATTTTGTACATAATAGCATATGTAGTCGTGTACAAAATAGATTCAAATTTAGCTCCTCCATTCCAAAATAATCGTAGTTATAGGATTTTCAAGTGTCAAAATTTCAAAAAGAAGCGGATAATTTAATGAGGTTTTCAAACATACAAGGTCAAATATAACGTTGTCTATTTAGGTCAATCCTCATAGTTCAAGAGTACTCTAAACGTGAATGCTTGTGTTTCAAAATTTTAAACGAAGCGCCAAAAGAGCCTCTACTGGCCCGAAACCGCGTAAGACCAATGTTTGGTAGTACAAGAAAATTACTTTTCTAATAACTCCGACCCGTGAAACCTACCGGCCCGACGTCCAAAGGTCTAAACCGGGGTAGGTTTGTAGCTTCATCTAGACGCCACACAACCGCCTCCAAAAAACATTCATACACAATGGCCGCCTAAGCACACATGCGCGCGGCCGAAATCACTCCCGCCCACTATTTGGGACACCTGGGATTAACATCCTACCCCCGACCCGCAGTAGGTCCGAAATTTAAGAGGGGGGCAAAGTTTGTACTTTCCCCAAATTACAAACAAGCGCGTCCCATCTTCTGCTCAAAAAGCCAAAAACAAGCGCGTCTGCATCAAACATGGTTCCCCCCACTCGTCCGATTCCCCATTCGTACTCCATGGGCGCCAAAACTACCTCTCCACCAGATGCGAAACCCCGACGTCCTCCGTCCGCCACCCCATCCCACCCATCAACCGCCGCCCTCCTCCATCACGCCGGAGCCGATACCCCGACGTCGTCGTCCACCGCAACCTCAACCGCAACGCCCTCCACGGCTAGTAGTTGAAGCCGAGGCCGAGCCGTCTGCATTCGAGCCAGTTCAACCACGCCGTCCTCAAGGCCACCGCTGCCGCCTCCAACTTCGCCACCCTCCACCGCACCGGAGCTGTTCCTGCTATGCCGCCCTTCGCCGCCGGATCTGCTTCCTCCGCCGACATACACGGCCACGCAACACAATCAACAATTTGGCCATGGGTTCGCCCAAGCCTGCGCCCTCCGTAACATCGGTTTCCCGGTAAAAAGAAGAAGATCGGCGCGACATGTGGAGGTGACCACACCGCAACCGAAGAAGGTACTCCTCTTCCCTTATTCGTGCAAATCTTACGCCTTTGCTTGCACGGTATTCATCCCACGTAAGACACTAGTTGACCGCTTCTTCTTGATACTAGATGTTCCTAGTAACTCGTGATGCACAAGGTTTCTCCTCATATACTATTTCACCTTAGCTAGAGGTCCGCCGCCTCTGAATTTCAATTTCCGCCGCTTTATTCCCAATTAACGGAAGCATTCCTCGGCGTAACAGCGCTAGTACGACTATTACGCCGGGAAGCAGCCTTGGTTTTTATCTTAGGGGCGTGTGCGGCCTAGAGCTACTGGCGCCCGATCCGGAGGTCGGCCAGGATTAAAGGGATGGCCTGGGGGCGCTGCCAAGCACGACGGTGGTGTGAGGTCGATGGGAGGGCGGGGCGGCGGAGGCAGGGGTCTGGGCCGGTGGTCGCCGGGCGATTCGAGAAAGATCACAACAAAGTGATCAAGGGAGGTAGACGAAGGCCATCTGCCTGCCTTATAGATCGGACGGTTCATTAAAAAATCAATCGACCTATTTATTTTTAGTCGACTATTATCTTAGATATGACCACATGTGGTGGTGTCTTTGGAGGAGTACCTGCATGTCCTGTGCTCATATATTACAAAATCGTACGGAGTAGAATCTAATTTTGTTTGCCATGCAATGTTGTAGAGCTATCATATGTCTCCTGCCATTTATTTTTCAGCCACCTGCTATCTGCTACTTTTACAAGCACTAGTTCTGCGCACACTTCACCCATACTCGACTATTGTGTTTTTATGCAAGGGTATTTCAGACCGCCTTGATGAAGCACACAAAACATAAGAGAGAAGTTGTGCCAGCATGGTACGCGGCTAAGCCAGACACGTTTCAAGACTTTAAAGGGTGTAGTGTCAGCAGATGGGGACGGGGAACGTAGCTATGGAGTTGATGATCTCTCTCGCCATGAACCACCATCCCATGTGCTTGCTTTAACTTCGCGGCGTCATATGTGGTTGCATGTTCCATATGGTGTCTAGCTTGTATTCGAAAGGCCGAAGTCGGTCTTTATTAAGATAAGGAAAGATATTTTTTACATGAACCACCATCCCATGAGCACCAGAAGACAATTAGCTAGTCGTAGATCGGCCGAGGCAAAGGATAAGCCCAAAGAAAGACATGCATCACCAGGAAGCCAACTAAAAAGCCGATGGTGGCGAAGCAGCCCGCCTCCCACTGTGCTCTCAGGTCCTAGATGATCATGTTCACCACTCCAGCCGGATGTCTAGCTTGTATTGCTTACAATTTGGTTAAATTGCATCTTCTTAGCTTACACATTATACCTTTGAATATGAAATGCCTTTCTGTTTTTGGTACATACTAGTACATCTGTGTATTAACCATGTTCTTACATCAAACTAATGTTCTTGTGTATCCCTCATCAATCACTTATGACGAGGCAGGTGCAAGGGGACTACTCCTCATTTAAAGAATGCACACACCTCACGACATGATTCTCAAGAAACATAAATGCTAGATGAAGATAGTGAACGTAGCTCGTAGTTGATTACAAAGATTTCCCTACACTAGCATCGCAGGTGCTTGCTCTAACTTGGCAACGTGATATGTGGTTGCATGTTGCATATGGTGTCTAGATTGTAATTCTTCCAATCTGGTTAAACCGCATGTGCTAGTCTGCTTAGCTTATATACATTATACCTGTTAATGTGACATGTCTTCCGTATTTAGTACATAGTACATCCATCTATTAAGCATGTCCTTACATAAAACTATTTTTTGTATCCCGCATCAATCAATATGATGAGACACCTTTAGTATATGCAAGGCGATATTAGTTGCATCTTTCATATGATTTATAGCATGCACCGCTTCTAATTTGTTGAAATTCCATTTATGATGGGACGCTTTTAACTTGGCAGTCATATTGGTTGCATCTTTCATGTGGTGTCTAGCTTGCATTGCTTCTTATTTGCTGGAATGGTTTACGCTTAGTTTACACAAACAGTTGTGAACATGCCATGTCATCCTGTTTTTCGTACATATTCCATCCTGGTATCATGTGTTTGCCTTACATCAAAGTAGTGATTGTCAAGATCATGCATGAATGAGTTCTCGAAGAGAGAATTTTATTGCTTTTTCTTGTCGGTTTTACTTGACAATTCAAAAGTCAATAAAGCGGAAGGAAGTTAGCAAGGCAGCGGATAAAGGCGCCCTTCCTAACGGAGGGCCTCTACAGCTTTCTACTCCTCCACACCCCCAAGATGATTTCCAAGACAACACATGCATAGACACTCAACAAAGCTGTGTTTATGATGAGCACGCCTCCCCTAGTGCAAAGATCACCGGTGCTCCCTCTAACTTGGCAATCGTTATATGTGGTTGCATGTTATGTGTGATGTCTAGCTTGTATTGCTTCTAATTTTGTTGAATTCCATCTGCTTACTTTTACACATTATACTTGAATAAGACACGTGTTCCTGTTTCTAGAACATACAATATCTGTCTATCACACCATGTTCTTACATCAAATTACTATTGTTGTGTAACCTGCAAAAATCACTTATCATAAGACACGTTTGACTTCGGAGTGTGATATAGGTTATATCTCACATTCTTTTCTAGCTTGTACTACTAATTTGTTGAAATGGCACTTATGATGAGACAGTTTTAACTTGGTAGAGTGATATTCGTTGCATCTTTCACATGGTGTCTAGCTTTCATTGCTTCTAATTTGTTGAAATGCCTTCTCCTTAGTTTACACATCATAAGCTGTGAATATGCAATTATGTGAATATGCAATGGCACTAATGACGAGAGACCTCTAACATGGTAGTGTGATGTTGTTTGCATCTTGCATATGATTTGTTTCTTGTACTGCTTCACATTTGTTTAAAAGCCATTTATGATGAGACACTGTTAACTTGGCAGAGCGATATTTGTAGCATCTTTCATATGGTGTCTACCTTCCATTGCATTGCTTCTAATTTGGTGAAATGTCTTCTTCTTAGTTTACACATCATAGTTCTGGTTATCTCTTCCGTCCTCTTTTTCATACATATTACATCCTCCTATCATGTGGTTGTCTAACATCAAAGTTCAGTTCGTCTGCATCACGCATCAATTTGTTCTGAAGAACTAAATTGTTATTCGTTTTTCTTGTTGGCTTGACTTAACATGGCACAGAGAAAGAGGAAGAAACACAGAATGGCAGGGAATGAGAAGCGGATGAATCCTGCAGATTCTGCCGGTAATCGATGGCGCAATAGAAGGTCAAAGTCCAGCTGAAAATTCTACAAACACGTCATCCCATGCTACACGAGCTGCAAAAAGCCAAATGAAACAAATAGCTGCCACCAAACAAGCAGAGACAGCCCTAGTTGTTGCAACACCTACCACAAGATTACCCCGCATGACTTACTCAAGGCCAACCGAGCTAGCAAAGACGTTCCCAAGCTCCCTTGCCACCGACACTACTTCCCAAGACTCTTGACACAAGATGAGTTGGCAATATAAGATGAACCTTGTGAGCTTCAACAAAGAAGAAGGTAGTTGCTGGAGTCAAGTTCTGATTGCATGCTTCTTTATATGTAGTCTCACAGCTTTGATGTACACTAACACTTCCTATGTTCGTTGTTGGACTAGCACCTAGGCGCAAGAGGAAACAAACATCGTGGATAATGCTCGATAGGTTAACTAAATCTAGAGGAGGAAGAATGGGGATCCGCTTTTGAGGCAGGTTTTAAAAGGCCACATGATGCTGCTGTGAGTCAGCCAAGTTAGTATCAGAGGCAGCGTTGCCTTTAAGGTGTCATGTACGTATCCTCCCAACATGGATTCAAGACAGGAATGACAAAGACGAAACCGAAGTTCAACACCTTCCTCGACCATTTATCTGTAAGTATGGTTATGTATGGAAACTAGTATTATCGCCTTGCTCATCCCCATACTTTCTAGGTTCTTGATAATGAGACTCCCATAATTTTAAACAGATGAGGTTCAAGTTGGATAGCCAAGATGATGCAACCTGCAAGCTTGCACCCATGTTTTCAAGTCCGCTCATGACAAGATGTCGGTATAACTTGAGGAAAACTCACTTTGAAGGCCAGGCTAATATTGAACTTTCCCAAACATCTCTAGTGGAAAATATATCGGATGAAGACTGGAGGGGCCTTGTTAAACACTGGTCTGATCCAAAGTATCAGGTACATTATATATATGTGATCAGATCACATGTTGAAGTCCTATTTACGCATGTACCACACAAATATATCTTCTTGTAGGTGAACTGTTCAAAGAACAAGGCCAACCGCATTTAAAGTGAAATTCCAATGCATTTACAGGATCTCGTAGCTATATTGCATAATCGCGAGGCTCTTGTAATTAGTCGTTGTTTCACTTTTTTCGCTATACCATATTATCGATCTATATTGACTTGTTCGAAATGCGAGGAAAGCCCGCAAGGACCAAAAAGTACTGAACCAAATGCTATGGAAATCTTCAAGGATCATCACACCAAAGCAAGAATAAGGGCATGACTACACCAATCAAAGCCATTGTTGTAAGTCCTTAATCCTCATGCCTTTTAACTACTACTTACTCGACTTGTGCCTTTGAACTGCATGGTTTGCAGCCAATGTCTATTACTCTTTTCAATTTTATACACAATTGTCTTAGCGTATCATTGCACCTTACAAGGTTTAAAAGAGAGGAGTGATGTTCCTTTGATCTTGACCCGTAATCTAGTTCCGTGGCCGGACTTGCCCACACAACGCTACAATTGCTCGCTTGTTCCGTTCTCGCTTGTTTTGTGATATGAATGATGTCATACTATGCTTACCGTATTATAAACTTCGTCTCTTTATCCTTAGCCATCAATACAATGTGAAGAAATAGACAATACATTAGCGATGGTACATGGTCATATGTTTGGAACCTGGTTTTATTATGTACTTTGCAATAAAATACAACTAATATTTTACATGGGTTCACCGTAATAAGTTATGTATATAGACCAAAGCTATTTTGTTTGGTTTTGCTGCCTCCTTAATATCTTCTCGCTACGGTACTACTAATGTAAAACCTCAACTTTTCAAATGAAGCTATGGAAAAATGAGGGAACCGCCACCTTCCGAAGGTGGCGAGGCAACTATAACCGCAATGTCGCCTTCTTGCCGCAAGTGGGTCAAGACATGTCCACTAACGGTGCTAAAAGCACGCTCCTGCGTAATACTGGGTTGGTTGTTAAGGCAATATCGCCCAAACCGCCTCATGATCAAGATATGCAAGCTCAAAGCAATGTTGTATCTGCGCCCGCATACACAAGTCCATTCCCTAACAGAGCCCTTTGTGAAACAAGGAGAAACATTGCTCAATGTCGTCAAGATATGCATGGTTTTGAAACCAGACTATCAGACATTTGCTATGTTGTTCAGGAGCCTAGGGGAAATGAAGGCGAGGGTTATGGTGCTCCATCAGACAATACAGCATGAAAACGTAACAGTCAGGTCAAATGAACTGAGCTTCTGAACTTCTGGTGGTGCATTTATCTGCTAGACTGTTAAGTTTTATGCCAACCTTCCTTTTGTTATATAGTTGTAATTTGTTTTGGTGCAATACAAAATTTATTCTTAACGCAGCACCCATCGCTGAAGAAAACAAAGAAGCCATTTTTGTATAGTGTAGGGTGTTCCCTATATTTGCACCGGTGGCGATCTTTGATGCCGAGTGGATGTAATCAGTGCAATCGCTTTAATAGCCTAGCGTTAGTTTCGCCTTATTTATTTCCTAGTCTTTTTTTCCTGGTTTGCTAGTGGTCAAGAACTACCATGGGCCATATACGGCCGTCAGAGGATCCATGGATCTCCTACGGGCCGTCGATAAATGGGCTTTATGTCCGGTGGGCCTCGGCCGTCGGATAAATGGGTCTACATGGGTCGTGTCAGGCGTAATTGGTATCGGCTCGACGGTAACGGTAGTTAACGGGCCGTAGGGATCTGAAAGGCTTAATACATCACCTTGCATAACGGGTCGTTAATAGGCCGTAATATAGGACAGTGGAAAGCAGTAACGGGTTAACATGCCGTAACGGGCCGACTCTTGCCATGGGCGAATTTGGCCCATTAGGGTAACAGCCAAGAATGGGCCAACTCTTGCCATGGGCCGAATTTGGCCCATTTAGGGAACATGCCAGTAACGGGCCGACTCTTGCCATGGGCCTAATTTGGCCCATTAGGGGAACAAGCCAGTAACGGGCCAGAAGTAATCGAGGGCCGAAAAGGAGCCCAAGAATGTATGGGCCGTCAATAGGCCGAAAGCTAACACGGGCTGGAAACGGCCCATGTAAATCATGGGCCGTTAACGGGTACAAAGAAAATTACTGTTCATTATGGGCTAGAGTCACCGTGGGCTCAGAAGGGCCGAAAGATACGAAGGCCTCATATGGGCCGAAAGACGTCGTGGGCCATACATGGGCCAAAAGTGAAATGGGTCGGTGTTATATTCGACGGCCCACATGACGTCGTTGGGCCGATTTCCTTTAGGTCCTAACGGGTCGTGAGTTAACGGGCGTAGAAATGGGCTATTTGTGAAGAGACCGTTAACAAGTTTTCATGGGCCAGCCGCTAAACTTTTGACCAAGTCAAACGGGCGGCTTTTGTAAGCTAAATGGGCCAAGGTGGGCCGTGGCACGTGTCGACATATCATAGGCGCCTTATCTCACCCTAATCGATTTAGCCGACACGTGTTTTGTCCGGCCAATAAGAATTTTACACGTGGAAATTTCCCATTGGTCGAGGCTGTTAACGGGTTATCAGATCCAAAACCCGACCCGATAGCTTAACGGTGTTACGTTATGGTGGATGCCATGTGTCGGTCATCCTTGACGAAAGCACTTATGTGACGCGTGATTTATCGTCATGGAAGTGGACACTTCCGTGATGATAATTTTGGTAATGTCATGGAACACTTCTACGACAAAGACAAGTATGACTATCTTGATTCTGTCATAAATTTGTCATGGATGTACATGCATGACAAAAAACGCGACCTATTGTGACAAACACGTATCATCACGGAAGTGTATTGTTTTTGTAGTGCTCCACCTGCGACTGTTCATCCACGGGCTCCGGTTCATCCAGCCTCCACCGTGCGCTACTCCACAGGCTACTGTTTAACCAGCCCTCTCCACGGGTCCTATTCAATCACCCTCCACGGCCATCGCTCATCCAAATTTCTCCACCCGCCATCGCTCAACCAGCCCTCCACGGGTCGCCCCTGCTCATCCAGCCCTCCATGGGGTCCTGTTCATCCAACCCCAACCTACCGACCGATCGGGGTCCTATTCATCCAGAGGCAACACCACGGGTCCTCGTTCATCCACCCCCACCGGAACTATTCATCCAAACACCCCCCAAAGAATGCTCACTGCTCATCCAGAGGCAAGCATCAATCGGCTTCGCTTAGCAGCAGAGCGGCGAATCACTCGATCACTCGGCTTCAGAAGCGTAGCCTGCAGGTGCAATCTCTCGTGTTCGCTTAGGGCGACGCCGCCGGGTTCGATTAGAGCCCAACGCCGCACTCCACGCTGCAGTATGCAGACGAGAAACGCGCATCGCTCGGCCCTGACCACCCACCGTAACCGGGAACTCCCTGAAATTTTCCTCGCTCTCGCTTCTACCATGGTTTTTTCCGTCATGGACGGCCCAAAGAATGTCATGCAGCTGCGTCTCCGGCCCGCCTAGGAAAAAAAGCCCATTTTATGTCATGATTTTTTTTCATAGAAGTAGGAGCCCTCCACATCTATGATGATACCGGGTTTTGTCACAATTATCGTCATAGAAGTGTCATAAGTATGACAGAAAAAAAATTCGTTCGGCCCAAAATGTCACGGATGTGTCTTTTTTTGTAGTGGATGGACACAAAGGGGACGATATTGGGAAGTCGTTAGAAAAATTACTGATTGAGTGGGGCACTGAATGAGTGTGCACTATTACCATAAATAATGTGAGTTCTAATGACACTTGCTTAGTCTACATGAAGAGATCTTTGACAAATAGGGGTTGTACACATGCAAAAAGTCAATATCTTCACATGAGGTGTGTGGCTCACATTGTTAATCTTGTGGTCCAAGACGGGCTTAAGATAATGTGCCATCCTGTAAACAGAATTCGCAATGCTATCAAGTTTGTTAGAGCTTCCTGATTCGCTGTTCATTACTTTTGATAATTTGATATGTGGGTGGACCGGTGCTTCGACATCGCCCTTTCTTGGACAAGCATCCCACTTATGATTAACCCCTATTGCAAGCATCCGCAACTACAAAAGAAGTATTAAAGTAAACCTAACCACAACATGAAACAAGTGGATCCAAATCAGCCCCTCACGAAGCAACTCATAAACTAGGGTTTAAGCTTCATCACTCTAGCAAACCATCATCTACTTATTACTTCCCAATGCCTTCCTCTAGGCCCAAATAATGGTGAAGTGTCATGTAGTCGACATTCACATAACACCACTAGAGGAGAGACAACATACATCTCATCAAGATATCGAATCTAATACCAAATTCACATGACTACTAATAGCAAGACTTCACCCATGTCCTCGTGAACAAACGTAACTACTCACAAAGCATATTCATTTCCATAATCGTAGGGGTATTAATATGTATTAAGGATCTGAAAATATGATCTTCCACCAAATAAACCAACTAGCATCAACTACAAGGAGTAATCAACACTACTAGCAACCCACGTGTACCAATCGAGGTTTTGGTACAAAGATTGGATACAAGAGATGAACTAGGGTTTGAGAGGAGATGGTGATGGTGAAGATGTTGATGGAGATTGACCCCCTCCCGATGAGAGGATCATTGGTGATGACGATGGTGATGATTTCCCTCTCCCGGAGGGAAGTTTCCCCGGCAGAACAGCTCTGCCGGAGCCCTAGATTGGTTCCGCCTCGTGGCGGCGGAGTTTCGTCCCGTAAGCTTGCTTATGATCTTTTTCCAGGGTAAAAGACCTCATATAGCAGAAGATGGGCACCGAAGGGCTGCCAGGTGGCCCACGAGGCAGGGGGCGCGCCCAGTGGGGTAGGGTGCGCCCCCCACCCTCATGGGTGGTGGGTGGCCCCCCTCAGGTGTTTCTTCCGCTGGATTTTTTTTTATTAATTCCCAAAATGACTTTCGTGGAGTTTCAGCACTTTTGGAGCTGTGCAGAATAGGTCTCCAATATTTGCTCCTTTTCCAGCCCGTAATCCCAACCGCCGCATTCTCCTCTTCATGTAAACCTTGTAAAATAAGAGAGAATAGCCATAAGTATTGTGACATAATGTGAAATAATAGCCCATAATGCAATAAATATCGATATAAAAGCATGATGCAAAATGGACGTATCAACTCCCCAAGCTTAGACTTGCTTGTCCTCAAGCGGAAGCCGATATCGAAAAATATGTCCACATGTTTAGAGATAGAGGTGTCGAAAAAATAAAATACGGACATGAGGGCATCATGATCATTCTTATAACAGCAACATATATATATTTTGTCATATGATTTCTTATGCTCAAGTAACAATCTATTCACAATGTCAAGTATGAATCAAAAACTTCATTGAGAACTAACAAACTATAATCTCAGATCCAAGCAATTGCAATTTATCGTAACATAGGAAAGATTCAACATAAGAGCTCTTCAGCAAGTCCACATACTCAACTATCATTTAGTCTTTCACAATTGCTAACACTCATGGAATACTTATGGTTATGGAGTTTTAATGGTATTACGAGAGAAAGATAGGGGCTTATAGTGTTGCCTCCCAACGCTTTTACCTCAAGGGTAATGTCAACAATAATAGTTCATGCTAACTTACATCCAATTGGATATATGTATCAGGATCTTTGCAACACGAGGTGCTTGCCAAAGGATAAAATAAAAAGGGAAAGGTGAAGATCACCTTGACTCTTGCATAATGTAAAATATAGGCCCTTCGCAGAGGGAAGCAGAGGTTGTCATGTGCTTTTTGGGTTGGATGCACGAAATCTTAATGCAAAAGAACGTTACTTTATATTGCCACTTGTGATATGAACCTTTATTATGCAGTCCGTCACTTTTATTACTTCCACATCACAAGATCGTATAAAGCTTATTTTCTCCACACTAATAAGTCATACATATTTAGATAGCAATTTTTATTGCATGCAACATGACAACTTACTTGAAGGATCTTACTCAATCCATAGGTAGATATGGTGGACTCTCATGGCAAAACTGGGTTTAAGGATATTTGGAAGCACAAGTAGTATCTCTACTTGGTGCAAGGAATTTGGCTAGCATGAGGGGGAAAGGCAAGCTCAACATGTTTGAATGATCCATGACAATATACTTTAAATCGAGATGTGAGAAAACATAACCCATTATGTTGTCTTCCTTGTCCAACATCAACTCTTTAGCATGTCATACTTTAATGAGTGCTCACAATCATAAAAGATGTCCAAGATAGTATATTTATATGTGAGAACCTCTTTCTTTATTACTTCCTATTAATTGCAACGATGACCAAAACTATGTTTGCCAACTCTCAACAATTTTTATGCCTCATACTCTATGTGTGAAGTCATTACTATCCATAAGATCAATATGATATCTTTTATTTATTTTTATTCTTTCTATTTTCTCAAGATCATAGCAAGATAGCAAAGCCCTTGACTCAACACTAATCTTTTATTATATATAACTCATGGACTCGATTACATAGAGGGATCACAAAGCAAAACTCAAAACTAATTCATACCAAAACTTTATTCTACTAGATCAAGATATTAACAAAAGGATTGAACTAAGTAAAACGGTAAATATAGAAGTGTGATGGTGATACGATACTAGGGCACCTCCCCCAAGCTAGGCAGTTGCCAAGGGGAGTGCCCATACCCATGTGATTGTGTCCTCGGAGGTGGTGATGATGGATTTGTTGATGATGTAGGCTTGTCATCCGTCTTCCAAGGCATAGGCTCACCATCATAGAAGGATGATCGAGTCTCCGGGATCCTCAAATCTGCAGCCAAACACATCCTCTTGAATGTATATTCATACTCACGCTTTGGTTTTGCAGGTCATAGATCTTGGCTTGGAGATGCTCGATTTTCTCATGAAGCTTGAAGATGGTCTCCCTAATGTTCTTGGCGTCCAGCTTGTGGTTGTTGGTGAACTCCGCGATCATCATCTGGTTGGCGTTGAGTCCGCGTCCCACCATCCCTTGGCACTTGAAAACTCGTTGTTCCATTGTTTCGAGCTTTGCATCCACGCTTCCGGTACTCCTTGGTCCCTCCACATCGCGGATGTGCAGCACCCCCTCACGCATCTCAATGGTTTGAGGGTGATGCAAGACCTCCACGAGGTAGGGGTTGATGACCCTCTCGAAAACCTTGTCCTTGGGAGCGCTTCAAGACGTCATGGTGCTCTAGATCCGATAGAAAACAGCTCAAACAAAGACAGAGGATATTTGCGTGTGATACGGAGGTCAAAACCTTCGAGAGATTATATAATAAATTTTGACGACCGAAAAGAAGTATCGCAGAAGAAAATGGAGTCCGGAGAGCACACGAGGTGCCCACGAGGCAGGGGGTGCACCCAGGGGGGTAGGGCGCACCCTCCACCCTCGTGGATGCCTCGTTTCCTTCCCGGACTACTTCTTATTTTTCCTATTTTCTTAAATATTCCAAAACGAAGAAAATTGCTATTAGAATTGTTTTGGAGTCGGTTTACTTACTGCATCGCATACCTATTCCTTTTGAGTCTCAAACGCTCGAAAGTGTCCTTATGTATTCCTCCGGGTTACGGTTTCAATAATATTAGTTTCAACATTTATAGGATTACCCGAGATATAATGTTTGATTCTTTGACTGCTCACCACCTTCGGATTTGTGCCTTCGAAGTTGTTGATTTTTATGGCACCGGAACAATAGACCTCCTTGATAACGTAAGGGCCTTCCCATTTAGAGAGAAGTTTTCCTGCAAAAAATCTTAAACGAGAGTTGAAAAGCAAAACATAATCACCTACATTAAACTCACGCTTTGTATCCTTTTGTCATGCCATCTTTTAACTTTTTCTTTAAACAACTTGGCGCCTCATAGGCTTGGGTTCTCCATTCATCAAGTGAGTTAATGTCAAATAACCTCTTCTCACCAAAGAAGTTTGAAATTATAATTGAGCTCTTTGATAGCCCAATATGCCTGATGTTCTAGCTCAAGAGGTAAGTGACATGCTTTTCCATAAACCATTTTATATGGAGACATACCCATAGGATTCTTATATGCAGTTCTATAAGCCCATAATGCATCATCAAGTTTCTTGGACTAATTCTTTCTAGATCTATTAATGCCTTTTTTGCAAAATCAATTTAAGCTCTACATTTACTCAGTTCTACTTGACCACTAGACTGTGGGTGATATGGAGATGCAATTCTATGATTAACATCATACGTAGCAAGCATTTTACGAAAAGAACCATGAATAAAATGTGAACCACCATCAGTCATTAAATATCTAGGGACTCCAAACCTCGAAAAAATAACTTCTTTAAGCATCTTAATAGAGGTGTTATGATCAGCCCTACTAGTTGGAATAGCTTCTACCCACTTAGTAACATAATCAATAGCAACTAAAATATGTGAATATCCATTAGAGGTAGGAAAAGGTCCCATATAATGAAAGCCCCAGACATCAAACGGTTCAATAACAAGAGAATAGTTCATAGGCATTTCTTGACGTCTACTAATATTACCAATTCTTTGACATTCATCGCAAGACAAGACAAACTTACGTGCATCTTTGAAGAGAGTAGGCCAATAAAAATTGGATTGCAATACCATATGTGCAGTTCTATCTCCGGTGGTGTCCTCCATATGCCTCGGAGTGACACTCTGCGTAGGATCTGTTCTCGCTCATGCTCAGTACACATCGCCTAATAACACCATCTACTCCTTCTTTACAAAGGTGTGGGTCATCCAGATGTGATGTCTTAAATCATAAAAGAACTTTTTCTTTTCTTTGGTATGTGAAACTAGGTGGTATAAATTTAGCAACAATGTAATTAGCATAATCAAAGATACCATGGAGCAAGATGAGAAGCATTGATGACAGCTAATTGTTCATTAGGAAAGCTATCATCAATAGGTAGTGGGTCATCAAGAACATTCTCTAACCTAGACAAGTTGTCTGCAACGGGGTTCTCAGCTTCCTTTCCATCAATAATATGCAAATCAAGTTCTTGTAGCAAGAGAAACCATCTAATAAGTATAGGTTTAGCATCGTTCTTTTCCATAAGATATTTAATAGCAGCATGATCAGTGTGAATAGTTACTTTAGAATCAACAATATAAGGTCTGAACTTATCACAAGCAAATACAACTGCTAAGAATTCTTTTTCAAGAGTAGCATAATTTCTCCAAGCAAAGGTTCAGAGTTTTACTAGAATATTTAATACCATTTAGTTTCTTATCAACTCTTTGCCCTAGAACAACAGCTACAGCATAATCACTAGCATCACACATAATTTCAAAGGGTAAATTCCAATCAGGTGGCTGAACAATAGGTGTAGAAATAAAAGCTTTCTTAAGTATCTCAAATGCTTCTAAACAATCATCATCAAAGACAAAAGGAATGTCTTTTTGCAATAAATTAGTCAGAGACCTAGAGATTTTAGAGAAGTCCTTAATGAACCTCCTATAAAAACCGGCATGACCAAGGAAACTTCTTATACCTTTAATGTCCTTGGGACACGACATCTTTTCAATAGCATCAACTTTAGCTTTATCAACTTCAATACCTCTTTCAGAAATTTTATGCCCCAAGACAATGCCTTCATTAACCACAAAGTGGCACTTCTCCCAATTCAAAACAAGACTAGTATCTTCGCAT
Organism: Aegilops bicornis; assembly: GCA_021605145.1. Taxonomy (NCBI): domain Eukaryota; kingdom Viridiplantae; phylum Streptophyta; class Magnoliopsida; order Poales; family Poaceae; genus Aegilops; species Aegilops bicornis. The sequence continues at coordinate 507,470,910 of CM038673.1, forward strand.
CTCTGCAAAACTCGTTCAAGGTTGCTCAAGCAATCATCAAAAGAGGATCCATAAACGAAGAAATCATCCATGAATACCTCACAAATCTTTTCACAAAAGTCAGAGAATATAGCCATCATGCATCTTTGAAAGGTAGCAGGTGCATTACATAAACCAAAAGGCATACGTCTATAAGCAAAAGTACCGAAAGGGCAAGTAAAAGTAGTCTTTGCTTGATCCTCCGCTGACACATGTATTTGAGATAAACCAGAATAATCATCTAGAAAGCAAAAAAATTGTATGTTTGGATAGTCTTTCTAGCATTTGATCAATAAAAGGTAAAGGGTAATGATCTTTCTTAGTAGCTTTATTTAATTTACGGAAATCAATTACCATCCTATAACCTGTAATAATTCTTTATGCGGATCAATTCATCTTTATCATTAGGAACGATGTAATACCTCCCTTCTTAGGGACACAATGGACAGGACTTACCCAACGACTATCAAAGAATCTAGATAAATTATACCGCCTCAAGGAGCTTTAGTATTTCCTTTCTTACCACTTCTTTCATCTTAGCTGCTTAGCCGTCGTTGGTGATCAATAACTGGTTTGGCGACTTTCTTCCAAATTTATTTTGTGTTGGCATAAAGTGGGACTAATGCCCTTAAGATCATCAAGAGTATATCCAATGGCAGCACGGTGCTTCTTTATAGTTTTCAACAATCTTTCCTCATCCTGCTCTGAAAGGTAAGCACTAATAATAACAGGATATATCTTCTTTTAATCAAGATAAGCATATTTAAGAGAATCATGTAATGGTTTAATCTCAAACACGTGATCACCCTTGGGTGGAGGAGGATCCCTAGGATTTCAACATGCAAGCTGTGTTTCAAAATAGGACGATGTTTAAAGAATACTTCATCTATCTCCCTTCTTTCATTCATAAACATATCATTTTCATGGTCTAGCAAATATTGTTCTAAAGGATCTGTAGGAGGCAGAGCAATAGAAGCAAGACCAATAATTTCATCCTTACTAGGCAATTCTTTATCATGGGGTTGTCTACAAAACTTAGCAAAATTAAACTCATGAGACATATCCCCTAAGCCAATTGTAACAACATCCTTTTTGCACTCAATCTTAGCATTAACGAAAGATTCAAGAAGGGTCTACCAAATATAATGGGACAAAAGTCATCTTGTGGGGAACCAAGAACAAGAAAATCAGCAGGATATTTAACTTTCCCACACAAGACTTCAACATCTCTAACAATCCCAATTGGTGAAATAGTTTCTCTATTGGCAATCTTAATTGTAACATCAATTTCTTCCACCTCAGCAGGTGCAATATCATGCATAATTTCTTCATATAAGGAAAAAGGTATTGCACTAGCACTAGCACCCATATCACATAAGCCATGATAAAAATGATCTCCTATTTTAACAGAAATAATGTGCATGCCTACAACAGTCTATGTTTCTTAGCATCGGGTCTAGCAATTCTAGCAGCTTTTCATCACGTAAATAAATAACATGCCCATCAATATTATAGGCCAAGAGATCTTTAACCATAGCAATACTAGGTTCAACTTTAATTTGCTCGTGTGGTGTATATGTTCTAGTATTACTCTTACGAACCACAGGTTGAAGCTTTAGCATGATCCTTTATCCTCACAAGGAAAGGTGGTTTCTCAACATAAGTAGTAGGATTAGGATCATTATAAGTGATAGTCTTTTCTTCAATTGCAATAGGTGCAACTACTTTTACTTCAGTGGGAGGATTATATTTAAACCACTTCTCCTTAGGGAGCTCAACATGAGTAGCAAATGATTCACAGAAAGAAGCTACTATCTCAAAATCAAGTCCATATTTAGTGCTAAATCCACGAAAAGCATCGGTATCCATAAAAGATTTAACACAATCAAACTTAGGTGTCATACATGACTCCTTACCATCGCCGTAATCCCAATCTTCGTGAGTTGAGTTTAATTCTTTCCAATAAATCCCACTTGAACTCAATAGTCTTCATCATATAAGAACCAAAGACAAGAAGTATCGAGCATGGAGCGATTATTGAGAGAAAGTCGAGCATAAAATTTTGAACAATCATTTCTCTTGAGAGCTCATGATTGGGGCATGAATAAAACATTGACTTAAGCCTCCCCCAAGCTTGAGCGATGCTTTCTCCCTCGCGAGGCCAAAAATTATATACATAATTACGATCGCGATGAACAAGATGCATAGGATAAAACTTCTGGTGAAATTCCAATTTCAATCGCTTATAGTCCCAGATCCCATATCAAAGACATAGCCTATACCATGTCAAGGCATCTCCCTTCAAAGATAAAGGGAAGACCTTCTTATTAATAACATCATCGGGCATACCTTCAAGCTTAAATAATCCACAAACTTCATCCACATAGATAAGGTGTAAATCAGGATGCAATGTTCCATCTCACCGCAAAGGGATTAGCTAGCGCTTTCTCTACCATACCGAAGGAATTTCAAAGTAAACATTTTCAGTAGGTTCAAGAGGTTGAGGAGCAACTCTTTGCTCTCATCGGTCGGGGTGAAGATACCCCAAACAAGCCCCTCAAATGATTAGTTTCCATAGTAACAAGTGATGATATTTAAGCACACTATATAAATGTTTTCTTACCAAGTTCCACTCACCAAAGGCGTTTCACTCCCAAAGAACGGCGCCGTAAAAGAGTCTTGATGACCCACAAGTGTAGGGGATCTATCATAGTCCTTCGATAAGTAAGAGTGTCGAACCCAACGAGGAAGCGTATGAAATGACAAGCGGTTTCCAAAGAAGGTATTCTCTCAAAGCACTTAAATTGTAGGTAATAGATAGTTTTGTGATAAGATAATTTGTAACGGTAACAAGCAATGAAAGTAAATAAGGTGCGTAAACGTGGCCCAATCCTTTTTGTAGCAAAGGACAAGCCTGGACAAATTCTTATAATGAGAAAAGCGCTCCTGAGGACACATGGGAATTATCGTCAAGCTAGTTTTCATCACGCTCATATGATTCGCGTTCGTTACTTTGATAATTTGATATGTGGGTGGACCGATGCTTGGGTACTGCCCTTTCTTGGACAAGCATCCCACTTATGAATAACCCCTATTGCAAGCATACGCAACTACAAAAGAAGTATTAAGGTAAACCTAACCACAACATGAAACAAGTGGATCCAAATCAGCCCTTATTTAAGCAACGCATAAACTAGGGTTTAAGCTTCATCACTCTAGCAACCCATCATCTACTTATTACTTCCCCAATGCCTTCCTCTAGGCCCAAATAATGGTGAAGTGTCATGTAGTCGACGCTCACGTAACACCACTAGAGGAGAGACAACATACATCTCATCAAAATATCGAATCTAATACCAAATTCACATGACTACTAATAGCAAGACTTCACCCATGTCCTCGGAAAAAATGTAACTACTCACACAAAGATATTCATGTTCATAATCGAGGGGTATTAATATGCATTAAGGATCTCGAACATATGATCTTCCACCAAATAAACCAACTAGCATCAACTACAAGGAGTAATCAACTCTACTAGCAACCCACAAGTACCAATCTGAGGTTTATGTACAAAGATTGGATACAAGAGATGAACTAGGGTTTGAGAGGAGATGGTGCTAGTGAAGATGTTGATGGAGATTAACCCCCTCCCAATGAGAGGAATCAAGCAGGTGATGACGATGGTGATGATTTCTCCCGAGGGAAGTTTCCTCAAGCGTAACAGCCTCACTGGAGCCCTAGATTGTCTCCGCTGCGTGGCGAAGCGGAGTTTCGCCCCGTAAGCTTGCTTATGATTTTTTTCCTGTGGTAAAAGACCTCATATAGCGTAAGATGGGCACCGGAGGCTGCCAGTGGCCCACGAGGCAGGGGGCACGCCCAGGGGGGTAGGGTGCGCCCCCACCCTCGTGGGTGGTGGGTGGCCCCCCTCAGGTGTTTCTTCTGCTGGATATTTTTTACTAATTCCCAAAATGACTTTCACGGAGTTTCAGGACTTTTGGAGTCTGTGTAATAGGTCTCCAATATTCGCCCTTTCTAGCCTGAATCCAGCTTGCAGCATTCTCCCTCTTCATGTAAACCTTGTAAAATAAGAGAGAATAGCCATAAGTATTGTGACATAACGTGAAATAACAGCCCATAATGCAATAAATATCGATATAAAAGCATGATGCAAATGGACGATTACTTCCCCAACTAGACCGGATGTATTTAGGAAGTGTGTGCGTTTCAAAGAAGGTAGCGAGTAAAGGTTTGATTAATATTGATGTCGCTACAAGATGGAAGTCTACATTTGTAATGCTAGACACTGTTGAGAAATTTGAGAGGGCATTTGAGCAATATGTACTTCATGATCCCAAATACAAGACTGAATTAGAAAAACTGGTCTAGAACCTATGCTCGATACTCTTGACCAGGTGAGGGTCCTCCAACTCAAAGTGATTGGGTATATGTTCGTGAGTTCAAACAATTCCTCCAACACTTCTATGACCTCACTAATACGGTTTCGGCACCTAGTATGTTACAACCAACACCTTCTTGGAAGAGATTGTCGATGTTAACTTTTTTGTTGGGTGAATGGAGTGATCATGTGATCTGTGGTGATGATGAAATATTTAAATGCATGGCTATTAAAATAAAAGCAAAGTATGAGAAGTATTGGGTGATCCTAAAAAGATGAACAAGTATATATTCATCGCTGCCATCCTTGGATCCTAGGTATATGCTTGATTGGTTGTTGTTCTTTGTCAAATATATGTATGTTGTTCTTAATGCCATTCTAACTTGTCTTGTCTTGTCTTATTTCTTTATGCAAGGACCAAGGAATCTCATTTCTTTAAGGACATGGTTGAAGACACCTATGGTTGTATAATAGGTAAATGAATCTTGACTTCTTCACACAAATAATATGTCTCTCTTTTTGGAGAATACAAAGAATTATATGGAACCAAAGATTACTAGTGAATTAGCATCACAAGCTCGTGCATAGTGAAAATACTTCAAAGTTCTCTTATGAGGTCACGCCACAACCGTAAGAGAATGAGAGTTTGTGGAGAGGGTAGCACTAGCATAAATATGAGAACCGGATTAGACAAGTACCTAAATGAGGATACGAAAGAGATGATTGCTGAATTTGATCTTCTTGAGTGGTGGAAGTGCAACGCTGCTCACTTCTGTCGCTATGTCAAAAATGGCCCGTGATATACTAGCAATCCCCATCTCAACGGTTGCTTCGAATCAACTTTTAGCACTAGTGGTCGATGCTCGATGACTTCAAGTTCTTCGACACCGCGACACTCCAAGCATTGATATGTGCACAAGACCGGGTTATGAGTAAACTTATCAATGTTGAAGCCGATCTTGCTTAGTTGACCAAACCGGAGGAAGGTACGTAGATGGATGTGCATTTCAGTTATTCCAATGATCATGCAACATTTATATTTTTTATTACTTGGTCATGCAATGTTTCTGTTATTTCTGTAGGTGTGGGAGCCCTTCGATTGGATGATAATGATGTAATATCGATTGATTGATCTTCATGCGTGGAACTAGAGTGGAAAGTTGTGCAAGTTGCTGCCTGAAGTGATGAGTTTGTGTGTGCCATGTGTTGAACCCTTTTTTACTATGTTGAACTTTGGTTGTGCCGAACTTGGTTGTTCTAGAATTTTATGTACTTGTCTTATGCTCCAGAATTTCATATGAACTTGTAATGAAGTTTAGTATCCTAATGTGTTCTAGACTTCTAGTGTGCTTGATTTGTGCCTTGTGTACTTCTACTGGAGTGCTGCTTCTCGACTGCTTGTACACTTGTACTTGTACTGGACATGTTTTCATTCCAAAATTTCTTCATTTGCTTGTACTGGACATGTACTAACATAAATTGTCTAGAATTTCTTCAAACACGTCACTAGGTTGTGCTTGTACCCCATACTTGTATTGGACATATACTAGATTTGTTTCTTCATCTAGCCAAACCATGGTCTTGATAAAAAAATTCGCCAACTTTGGTTAATTTGGTTATTAATCAAACCAAACCGAAAAGCAAACAGCTGTAAACTCAAACCGAACCGCATCTATGTATAAAACCATATAAACCGAAGTATAAAAACCGTATAAACCAAAAACCGTATAAACCGAACCGAATCAAACCGAATGCATAGGCTGACACATGAGGTGGTGCACGACATATCCGTATCGGGAATGGTGAAGGAGGAATCACCCTCATTGACCGCAACCGAATATCCATACTACAAAGTTATCATCAGGAGTGCATTATGAGGTATCACCCTTGGCACTCGATAGTAACTATGCAGAGTCATACAACTAAAGGGGTGAGGTGTCATGGTCGTCTCCGGTCATCGATCACGCTGATCGAGTCATCGATGGTGAAGCAGGGGCAACAAGGACAAGGTAGGGATCATCGATGGATCATCGCCAACCTATACTAAGCGCTTTAGGGTAAGGTGTAGGTAACAACAAAGCAGTACAAAAGCAGTGCCATGCATCGTAATAGGAGCAATCAAATACAGTAGCAAAATCTAATGCTAGCATGAGAGAATCAAAGGGGGGCTTACCTGGAAGCTCCGCTGAAAGGGAAGAAGGGTCGTCGTCGACGTAGTCAATCACAGGGGCATCGGCAGCGGTCTGCGCGGAGAGAAAGAAGAGGGGGAAGAAACAGTAAATATAATGCAAAGAGATGCAACACAAATGCACGATGGGGTAACGCGCGGGGCTAGGGGTGTTCTAATGCGGTGGTACACGATACTAGCGAAGGGGGATAACATCCGGGAATGTTTTTCCGAAGTTTGGCATTTTCGGCCAAGTGAAACAAAGGGGGACGGTTCCATGTTCGCTATGAGAGGGGCATGTGATGAGATGAACGGAGAGTGTATTCCAATTTGTCTCGGCTGCTCGAGCAACTTTCATGTATAAAACTTTTTCATCCGAAGTTATGGATTATTTTCTATGATGTTTCAAAGTTTTATTCGATTCCTATAATTATTATTAATTGAAAATAATGAGTAAATGTTAGGTGCACCCAGATCTCAGGTACACGTATGTACTGAGGGTGACATGCGGTCCAGGGGGTCCCAGCTGATCTGGTCAACTACGCAGCCAACAAAGACTCGATCGGTGGGCCACGGGCCGAGTCAACAATACCAAATAGTTGATCGTTGACTCGTCCAAACCGATCAAGGGGTCCAAAGTGGTCTGACTCACATTTTAACAAAGGTGTTTTCTTTTTTGTATTCGGTTAACAGAACATAGCATTTTTTGCAATTTTCATAGGATTTAATCCATGCATCAAATGGATTTGGTCCAATGGACACATTTGAGCCTTGTCAAGTGTACTACCTTCTCATATTATTTTTAGTCATGTTACCAGTTGTTTAACCGCAGATTACGGGATGTCTAGGTGGTTAGTCAATGTAAAAATTGTAAAGCTAACTAGCAGTAGAGTAAGCAATGACAAGAGCTAACAACAACACAATGTCAAAGAGTAGGATCAAAGAAGAACGCTGTGGTAGCAAGCAAAGAAGCAAAGCGCGGTAATAGCATGTAGAGCAAAGACAAACAGGTGGCGGGAGCATCAAGAGTGTATAGCGTACTACAACAAAAGTGACAAGAGGCGCGGGGAGGCTCGCGGACGCAGCTGTCGCGTGGAGCACGCAAGCGAAGCTGGCACACACGCAGCAGATACAAGGCGCCAGCAATGGGCTCGGAGGGTGCGAGGTGCGCTGGCACAAGAACGCCATCTCAAAGTAGATGCAGGGCGCAGAGTCGTGAGGGAGGCGCCATGCTGGGCAAGGCTAGGCGCGCTTAGTCAAGGCGAGGAAACACATACCGCAACCGGCAACGGATGGTGCAGGGCGGAGACTAGCTGTGGCTGGCAAGGGCCACCAGAGGAGGCACGGACGGGTAGGGTCCGCCGGCTAGCCGAGTCATGAAGCATGGGCCGAAAGCACTCATAATGAGGCGCAATTTCACACAAAGCGGCGCAAGGTGGCAACGGGCGGGCAAGCGACGTCGGTGAGGCCAAAGTAGGCAAAGGCGAGGGCCACTACGGGCTGCAAGAAGACGACGCCAGCAGACGAGCGGGGCGGCATATTCGAGCGGGGAGAAGAGGGGTTTGGCACGTGAGCTCACCGTGGAGGCACATGTAGGCCCGGTGAAGGCTTAGGAGCAGTAGGCCGACCGAGATTGAAGAGGATTGCTGGCGGTGGTCCAAGGAACAAGACGTCATGGGCAACGGCGTTGACGCCCTCGGCTTCCGTGATGTACCGATTTTGGCCCTTTCTTTTTCTTTTGTTTTTCGAGGTTTTTGCCGAAGTTTTCTTTTTCGTGGCTTTGTGGTCTGGAAACTGAAGAAGATGCCCTCTTCTTTGCTTCCAGAGTGGCTTGTCATATCCAAATCCTTCCCTAGACCCCTGTCATTTTCATCCTAGCCCAAAGCCCAATATTCTTTTTATTGGAAATATTCCTTTTCTGTTAAAGGAATAACTCAAATCGCTTCTAGGTTGTGAAGCAACCTATATTTCCATCACTCCTAACATTCCCAAATAATTCTCATAAATTTTTTGGGTCATATCTTGCTCAAATATGGCAAAAAATTTCATTACCATTTCAAAAATAATCCTCCAATAATCATTTCCTATTTTGCCCTAGATGGCACATTGTGAAGCAAGTGCCATTTTCATTTGCCCAATTGACCTAAAATTCGTTGGACATATTTTCACGTCCACATTGTTGCCACATGCCAAAATGCAACCTCATTTGCCTAGTAATTATTTAATTATGATTTTTCAAAGTTTCTGTCTCAGAAAAAACTTTAGGAAAGAGGTACAAGCTAGGTATATCCAAATGAGTTGCCATTTTTCATGATCCTTCATATTATCATATAATATCCCTCCACCAAAGTTGAGATCATTTAATGCCTCCATGTGAATACAGCTTGAATTCTTAGTTTCGCTCAAAATTTCAGCTTGTGAAGCAAGAATATTTTATCTTGCTCCATTATGGCTGTAACTTTTTCTAGGCCTTCTAGCATCCATATAACCTCTCTCCATCAAGTTGTGGCTCAATCCCTTTGACCATTTGCCCTGTGGAATTTTTCCAAATTTCTGGTCGTAATAAATCTTTCTGAAGCAAGTGCTATTTTGGTTCATCCAAGTGGCATGAAACTTCTTGGGCATCTTAATATCTTCAAATAATTTTGCCATGACCATTTTAGCTCCATTGATGCAACTATGTGAGTGCATCATCCAAATTCTCATTTCTGGCCATTATGGCACTTTCTACAGCAACCACCCTTTAAACTCCTCCTCTTAAGCTGATTACTTGTGATCGTAGTCACCTTAGTGTTTGATCATCACCAGACAAATCTTTTACTGATTTACCTAGCTGGTGTCCCCACTGCACGGCACAAACACCTGGCTGCTGGTTTACTTCGGAGCTAAGTGCAATTATATTATTTGCCCTCGAATTATTTATTTCCTGAATTGTACTAAGGTCACTAGGTTCAATACAATAGACATGGCTTGTCCAGCTAAACTGAGCTATTTGCACCAGTGCCGTGGTGATCACGCTTGCGTCATGCAGATTGCGCGCTCTGGCTTCTTCCTGCCCTGTTCTCGTCGGCTCCCTCCTCGTCTGGACGTCCATTCATGTCCTGGAGCTCCCCCGTGATTCCCTGCATCGCCCTGAATCTATGTATCGTCGTATTTCGCCTTCAATGCGTCTCTAGGTCCATGCCCGTGCCGTGCCCCGCCACTGTCCACCATTAGAGCTGGTCGTGAGCTTGCCCGTGAAGTTCCAGAGCCTTCCCCACGCCTATATAAGAGGACCCCTGACCTCCTCCACAGCTCCCAAGCCCTCCTCGTCCCTCCTAGTCCACCGGAGCAACGGCATCTCGCCGTTGTTCGCCGTCACACTCCATGGCCGCCTCGGCCTCGGCTTGGGTCCGGCCACCCCAGGCCTCCCCACGCCTCTCCTCCACGTCCACCGAACTCCCTCGTCCCACCCAGCCGCCCTACCCCTTTCCCCTCGCCGGAGTGCCCGCATCGCCGAGAACCATCGCCGCCCGAAGCTCTCTGCCTCTCCCATGGCGCGCCGCCTCTCCCTCCGTCCCGTGCCTCCCCGGCGGCCGACCTTCCTCTGGATGGGTGCGTCTGGCCTCTACGGTCCCGCCGGTGGCCGCGCCATGGCCGGGGATCGGCGGAGCCGGCCGGCCCCTTGGCCTCTTCCCTCCCCTGCTCTGCCTCTTCCTCACGCGAGGACCAGGGCGAGCGGGAGGAAGGGGACAAGTGCCCGTGCCCCCTCCCCTGCGCCTGGGACCCACGCGCCAGTGGCCCAAGGCCCAGGTCCACGTGGATAAGTGGAGGCGTATTTCAGTTTACGCCTCCGTCTTATCCACTCGGGGCCTGTTTGCTGAAAAACAATTCACATATAGGTCCCTCATCTTCATCACCTTATATCTCCGCAACCGCAACTCCAAATGAGGTGATTCCAAAGCCTACTTCTTCGTTTCGTCGAACCCGTTCTGTTGGGTTCATTTTCACTATAGTTTGACACTGTGATAATGACATTTTTGTCCTTGCGCGTAAACAACCCCTTCGAGAGAGAACTGTTTCCGGCAAATCTTTCCGCGGCTTCACCGCACTTCTCCCCGGTGCCTTCTTCATCCCCAGGCAAGTCACAATACCCAATTGCATGATAGTCATGCAGTAGCCATGGTTTTCAACTTGAATCTTTATTAATTGTTCGCTTGTTGAAAAGATGGTTATCGCCGTCATTCCTGATGTTTAGATTGCATGTTCGCTTTTGTGCTCTGTTGTCTTGGTACCTGCTATCATGTTCTACCTGCTAGTATTTCCTTTCATATGTTTATGCTTGATGATAGTAGTACATGTTGATGTTGGTGACGGTTTTCTGCATGACCGGCTTGCCCCGTCTCCGAAAGTACCGCTTGTTATGCATGTTCCATTGCATCCAATTTGGTTAAATGCTTGCATGTCATGGCATTATGACGCTTCTACATTTTCACTTTAAGTTGAATCTGATAATAACTCAACTTGAACATGTTGTCGACCGGGTCATGGTGCCATTGAAACGAAGTCTTTCCCAAAGGTAAAACCACATTTGCTTGCATGGGACGGCCTTAATTCCTGCTCATTGTCGTGCCTCCGGCTCGGTGCCTCCATCTAGGGAAGGTTATGGGCGGCTGCACTCGCCCGGCAAGTAGGCATAACCTTGTGTGCCTTTTGTTAAGTTTTTGGATCCGGGTCCCAGAGTGGATCGTGGGCCATGACGGTGGTCGATGTGTCTTGAGAGTCGACACGGGGCCACCCAGACTAGGCCCGATGGGGATTGAGCCTGAGTGGTCGGGAGAGTGTCATGGCAATGAAGTGGTTTCGCCGAATGCCGCTGGTCCACCCGAATGGGAGGCGAGACCATGGGTTCCAGTGTGGGTCCAAAGGCGCTACCTCTCAGAGAGTGTATTAATCTATCGATAGCCGAAGTCCACTTGCCATTTTACGGACACGCCCGAAAGTAGGGTACACCATGGGTCTACACTTAGTAAATTTGCACACTAAGTATGCAATCGAGGTGATGGAGAAAGGCCATCGTGGTTGAGTTGGACCAGGTGTGGTCGTGGTTGTGATCGCCGTAAGGATCACGCGCCAATTTTTGGTCGGGTTCTGATCGCCGTAAGGATCACGCGCCATTTATTGGTCGGCTTGTGATCGCCAGAAGGATCACGGACCATTTATTGGCTCGGGTTGCCAGATCGCCGTAAGGATCAAGCAAGTTTGTCTCGTGTTCATCGACGTTTGTGATTACCAAACGATCACGCTTTGGTAAGCCGTACCAATGGATTTAGTACTACTTGAGCATAGTCACAACATGTTGGATATATTGTTGCATGCTAGTATCGTGAGATTCATATGTCTCATGCGACGCTCATGTTGTTCTAGTCAGATCATGTTCATGTTGATGCCATGTTGCTATGATGATATCATGTTAATTTCGCTTAAACCAGAATTGCCATGCCGTTGTTTGTCTTGAATGCTTCGGTTATTTTGAGCTTGCAAGTACATTCAATGTAATCGACGCGGGCGGTCATGCCGGGCCATGTGTCATTCGGATTTGATTGCTTGTTTGCCGTGGAGTCCTTGTTTACAGCCAGGATGTTGCCCAAACCGTAGTCCTCATGCGAGTGGAGTCCACCACCGTCTGCCGTTGTTCCGCCGCTAGAGTTCTTCCGTTGCATCATGTTGTTCTCGCTTGCATAGAGCAACAAAGGGCAGCGAGTGTCGCTGCGTCGGCGTAACCCTTGTACCCAAATAGATTGTAATAAAGAGCTGGTTTGTTCTATGCTAAGCAAAGGTCGCATCTTTAAGACTTCATCTCGATCTTCGGGCCGGAATACGGGCGTTCCGGTTTTCTTCGAGCCCGGTGCCACAAAGCTTGGTATCGAAAGGTGTCCGGTCAGAGGGATTTCCTAGACCGCATTTAACGCTAGAAAGCGGTAGAATAGACCCCGTGCTGGTTTGTTGCACTTGTTTGTCGATTTGTTTGTTGCATAGCATGCATGTAGGCTCATTAGCTTGTCGCTACCTGCTAATCTTGTGAGTGTAGGTGGTATCGGTTCGATCCACTACCCACGCCTCCTTCTTATCATGCTCGCTTCCTGTGATGCGCCACATCATCATCCATGCCCTCCATCTCATTCTTTGGCAACCCTTGTCGACCTTTGTTATCGTAAAAGGGAAATGCCATTAGACCCGCCTTCCATCGTTATCTTGCCTTTGTCATTTCATTCTTGATGGGTGCGATTCCCTTCAGACGCTTGATGATGAGGTAGTCGCGGACTTGTGTGTCTCAAGCTACTTGATCGTTAAGTCCTCCCTCACCGTATCCATCTAGATCCAAATGGGTGCTTGGTGTAGCTTCTTTACGCCTAACTCCTTTCCACACATGGATATAATTTTGTGCACACCGCCACAACATATTAGACCGCAATACCGGAGTTTACGCGAGATTTTGTGCTTAGGAGTGCATGCATATTATTGTGTGAGTAGCAGTAATATGTGATGATTGCTTGATTAATTATATTAGTAGAATGCTTGTGTGCTTTTTTCTTTAGTCGCTTTCTTTTGTTCCTTTTCTTTGGGCCTTCGTGTTACAAAGTTTTTCCCTATTAAAGTTGCTCGTCAAATTTAATAACGGACCAAGAGTCGCATAAGAAATGCATAATTATGAAACTCAGCTAAACATAATGGAATTATCAGCAGAATCGCAATGAAAATTGGAATATCTCGTCCAATGCAAAAGAAATCTCGGTCGACCGTCAAGATCAAGGTTGCATTAGCGTGCACTCATCACAACAAAAATGATTAAATCAAAGAAGAAGATAAATTGTGTGCAAGGTTGACAGAATATTATCAAAGGTATGGCTCAGATACAAGTTTAATTTTTCGTTGAGGATGATTTTGGAACTCGATGTACCTGGAAGCAAGCAAAAATATGGATACTCAGAAAGGAGGATAGTCCAGTAAAACCCCGTTTCATACAAGAAATCAACATCAGAAATATTAAGATGGTATGTATATGTGGTACTCGTCCGCATATCACAATAAGAAGTTTCGGTGTAAGAACCCACTTTTCCCTCGCAAGATACTCGAGAAGCTTCCAAGGCAAGATTCATCTATCTTCCTCAAGACGATACATGGATGATTTTCCGCATACAAGGTACTCGCCTTTCTTCAAGAAGCAACCGTGAAGACTTTCGCATAAGGTAATCGAGTCCTTCCCAAAGAAAGTATTTAAGTGGGTAAGTCAAGCACGATACAGTCTTCTTCAAAGAAGTCTGTCCATGAAAGTTTCGAGAACAAGCCAACCAATCTTCCTCAAGAAGACATTGGTACAAGGTAGTACGTCGTGAATTGACGACATATGGCGTTGAATCCCAAGAATCGATCCGCAACATTTTGGTCAAGCAAGAATCAAAGCAGTATCATGTCCGCTTCTGAATCGATTTCATATATATGCGGTGAGCATACCACCTAGATCTTACAAGTCACTCTGATGAGGGTCTCCACAACCACGTGAGGATGGTTAATAGAAGAAAGCCAGATACACCGCTAAAGGTGACAAAGGATTATGAGGATTGACGACATCAATGAGCTCCATACAAGTACTTGTGAATCGGAAAATGATCCCGATGAGCCCTTGTCCCTTTACTCCAATGACGGCACCACGCCTATGATCCGTGGTTGTTTCTAGCTATCCGGTGGATGCCAATTTTTGTTTCTCTCTTCAACGACTATCACGAAGTCCGAGCTGCTTTTCGCCGCCTCAGACAAATTGCTTGAGTTTCTTTTTGTGACAAGAGTTCTATAGTCGCTTTTTGGCTATTTTAGGAGCTGCCACCTTCTTCTTATCGACCCGCTCATGCTCGAAGTTGCTTTTCGCCGCCCTAAGCCGTGGTTGAGTTATTTCAAGAATGTCCTGCATCTAAGTTGTAAAGATCATTCGTGGCTACCGATTTATTTGCCGATTTCTTAAGGGTTTCACCGATCATTTCCCAACAATCGTAACTTGAGAGGTGTTGAACCTGCCATTTAATGGGTTACCCTATCGTAAAAATGAGGATAAACTACAATTGCCGTTTAAAAACCTAATCGACAGCATTCTATGGTCATATGAAGAAGCAATATGGCACAACTCTCTTTCAAAATAAAGATCCGCATCAAGAAAAACAATAATGAAGGAGCAAGACCATGGATGCATGTATGAAAATTGTACACGACCCCATGGTGCGCAGATCCCTGACAATCTAAGTCAAGATTGATCCACATGGATATGCCTACATCATGAGTAATCGGCATGAGGAATAATAGTCCGGAAGCCTCACTCCTCACTTATATGAATCATCATGGATAGCCCGTCGTGAACAAATTTTTTCCGCCGTAACCACCGCTACCAAATCAGAGATATTATCATACATGCCAAACCCTTTATGTCGGCCGCGACAGAAACAACCAAATATTTGGTACAGATCCGATACTCACGACAAAGGGAACCAGCTTAAGATGATTCGTAAACTTCGCGATGAGTCGAATCGTCAGAAACGGTTATGTTTTAACTCACTGTTTGGAACCCCAAAGGGCCTGCATTTAGTGGAGAAACCCAATGCAATGAGTCAGAGCTTGAGTTTCCACCAGAAAAATCTGATCATCATTACATGAAAGGTTTTCAGTGCCGGAAGGCACACCCAGCGGAAATCACTTTTGGATTTGTGAGACAGACATATATTTTAGTCGTGATAATCAAATCACACTCATTTAGTCACAGATCTAAAAGAAACTGGAGCCTGTATAAACATGAACAAGCAAGGTAATATCTGTCATAATGTGGATACAGTAAAGCAAACCACCTAGGACCAGTCAGATAAAGATTTAGTGGGAACAACAATAAAGGAAAAAAGGATACCCGAGTTGGAAACGGTTACCTTAAGTCGTAATATTCATACTTGTTCCTCGAAAGCAACCAAATCTCGAGGACTAGATTTCTTTAAGGGGTAAGGTTGTGATAGCCTGATTTTTGGCCCTTTCTTTTTTCTTTTGTTTTTCCGGAGGTTTTTGTCCGAAGTTTTCTTTTTTTCCAGCTTGTGGTCTGAAATCAAGAAGATGCCCTCTTCTTTGCTTCCAGAGTGGCTTGTCATATCCAAATCCTTTCCTAGACCCTGTTATTTTCTATCCTAGCCCAAATCCCAATATTCTTTTTATTGGGAATATTCCTTTTCTCGTTAAAGGAATAACTCAAATCGCCCTAGGTTGTGAAGCAACCTATATTTCCATCACTCCTAACATTCCCAAATAATTCTCATAATTTTTTGGGTCATATCTTGCTCAAATATGGCAAAACTTTTCATTACCATGTTAAAAAATAATCCTCCAATAATTCATTTCTATTCTGTCTCTAAATGGCACATTGTGAAGCAAGTGCCATTTTCATTTGCCCAATTGACCTAATATTCCTTGGACATCTTTTCATGTCCACATAATTGCCACATGCCAAAATGCAACCTCATTTGCCTAGTAATTATTTAATTATGATTTTCCAAAGTTTCTGTCTAGAAAGAAACTTTGTGAAGGAGGTACAAGCTAGGCATATCCAAATGAGTTTCCATTTTTCATGATCCTTCATATTATCATATAATATCCCTCCACCAAAGTTGAGCTCATTTAATGCCTCCATGTGAGCACAGCTTTAATTCTTAGTTTCTTTCCAAAAATTCAGCTTGTGAAGCAAGAATATTTTATCTTGCTCCATTATGGCTGTAACTTTTTATAGGACTTCTAGTATCCATATAACCTCTCTCCACCAAGTTGTGGCTCAATACCTTTGACCATTTGCCCTGTGGAATTTTTTTTCCAAGTTTCTGGTCAGAATAAATCTTTCTGAAGGAAGTGCTATTTTGGTTCATCCAAATGGCATGAAACTTCTTGTGCATCTTAATATATTCAAATAATTGGGCCATAACCATTTTAAGATCCATTGATGCAAGTATGTTAGTGCATCATCCAAATTCTCATTTCTGGCCATTATGGCACTTTCTACAGCAACCACCCATTAAACTCCTCCTCTTAATCTTATTTCTTGTGATCGTAGTCAACTTAGTTTTTGATCAACACCGGACAAATATTTTACTGAGTTACCTAGCTGGTGTCCCCACTGCACAGCACAAACACTTGTCTGCTGGTTTACTTTGGAGCTAAGTGGAATTATCTTCTTTGCCCCTGGAGTTATTTATTTCCTCAATTAAACTTACTTCACTAGGGTTCAATCCACTAGACATGGTTGGTCCGGCCAAAACGAGCAATTTGCACCAGTGCGCGTGGTGATCAGGCTTTGCCTCATGCAGATTGCACGCTCTGGCTTCTTCCTGCCCCTGTTCTCGTCGGCTCCTCCCTTCTCGACTTCCATTAATGTCCTGAGCTCCCCTGTGATGCCCTGAATTTCCCTGCATCGATTTATAGTCTTCTTTCGCCTTAAATGCGTCGCTAGGTCCATGCCCGTGCCGTGCCCCGCCACTGTCCACCATTAGAGCTGGTCGTGAGCTTGCCCGTGAAGCTGCCGAGCCTTACCTGCGCCTATATAAGAGGATCCTGACCTCCTCCAAAGCTCCCAAGCCCCTGCATCGTCCCTCCTAGTCCACCGGAGCAACGGCATCTCGCCGTTGTTCGCCGTCACAGTCCATGGCCGCTCTCGG
Organism: Aegilops bicornis; assembly: GCA_021605145.1. Taxonomy (NCBI): domain Eukaryota; kingdom Viridiplantae; phylum Streptophyta; class Magnoliopsida; order Poales; family Poaceae; genus Aegilops; species Aegilops bicornis. The sequence continues at coordinate 507,488,203 of CM038673.1, forward strand.
CCTCGGCTTGGGCCCGGCCACCCCAGGCCTCCCCACGCCTCTCCTCCACGTCCACCGCACTCCCCTCGTCCCACTCAGCGGCCCCACCCCTTGCCCCATCGCTGGAGTGCCTGCATCGCCGAGAACCGTCGCCGCCCGAAGCTCTCTGCCTCTCCCATGGCGCCGCCTCTCCCTCCGTCCCGTGCCTCCCCGGCGGCCGCCCTTCCTATGGATGGGTGCGGCTGGCCGCTTCGGTCTCTGCCGGTGGCCGCACCACGGCTGGGGATCGCCGGAGCCGGCTGGCCCTTGGCCTCTTCCCTCCCCTGCTCTGCCTCTGCCTCACGCGAGGAACAGGGCGAGCGGGAGGAAGGGGACGAGCGCCCGTGCCCCTCCCCTGCGCCTGGGACCCACGCGCCAGTGGCCCAAGGCCCAGGTCCACGTGGATAAGTGGAGGCGTATTTCAGTTTACGCCTCCGTCTTATCCACTCGGGGCCTGTTTGCTGAAAAAATTTCACATATAGGTCCCTTGATCTTTATCACCTTATATCTCCGCAATCAGAATCTCCAAATGAGGTGATTCCAAAGCCTACTTCTTTTGTTTCTGTCGAATCTTCTGCTCTGTTGGGTTCATTTTTCACTATGGTTTGACACTATGAAAATGACCTTTTTGTCCTTGCACGTAAACAGCCCCTCCGAGAGAGAATGCTTCCTAAGAATCTTTCCGCTGCTTCACACCGCACTTCTCCTCGCGCTTCTTCATCCCCAGGCAAGCAAGAATACCCACTTGCATGATTGTCATGCAAGAGCCATGGTTTTCAACTTGAATCAGACAATTGCTTGCTTGTTGAAAAGATGGTTATCGCTGTCCTTGATGTTTAGATTTGCATGTTCATTTTTGTTCTATGTTGTCTTGTACTGCTATCATCTTCACCTGCTAGTATTTACTTTCATATGTTTATGCTTGATAGTAGTACATGTTGATGCTCGGTGATGGTCTTTGCATGACCGCCAGTCATTCATCCCAGATCGTTGTTATGCATGTTCCATTTCATCCAGCTTGGTTAAATGCTTGCATGTCATGGCATTATGACGCTTCTACATTTTCACTTTAAGTTGAACCCGAGTAATAACTCAACTTGAACATGTTGTCGACTGGTCATGGTGTCAAAACGAAGTTCAGTGTTTCAGCAAACCACATTTGCTTTCAGAGTAGATGTACCTTTAATTCGGCTTCATCACGTCGTGCTCTCCGGCCGGTGCCTCCATCTAGGGAAGTTTATGGGGCGTCTTTGCACCCTTCAGCCGTGCAAGGTGCATAACCTTGTGTGGCCGTTGTTAAGTTTTTGGATCCGGTCCCGTGAGTGGATCATGGCCACGACTATGGTCGATGTGTTCTTCGAGAGAGACACGGGGCCACCCAGACTAGGCCCGATGGGGATTGAGTCGGAGTGGCCGGGAGAGTGTCATGGCAATGAAGTGGTTTCGCTTAATGCCGCTGGTCCACACGAATGGGAGTGTGAGGCCATGGGTTCCGTGAGCGTGGGTCCAAAGGCGCCACCTCTCAGAGAGTGTATTAATCTATCGATAGTCGAGTCCACTTACGACACGCCGAAAGTAGGGTACACCATGGGTCAACACTTAATCAAATTTGCACACTAAGTATGCACCGAGGTGATGGAAAAAAGGCCATCGTGGTTGAGTTGGACTAGGTGTGGTCATGGTTGTGATCGCCGTAAGGGATCATGGGCCAATTATTGGTCGGGTTGTGATCACCGTAAGGATCACTTCGCCATTTATTGGTTGCCAGATCGCCAGAAGGATCACGGGCCATTTATCGGGTCGGGTTGTGATCGCCGTAAGGATCACGGGCCATTTATTGGTCGTGGTTGTGATCGCCGTAAGGATCACGAAGTTTGTCTCGTGTTCATCACGCTTGTGATCCGTAAACGATCACGTTTCGGTAAGCCGTACCCAATGGATTTGAGTACTACTTGAGCATAGTCACAACATGTTGGATATATTGTTGCATGCTAGTATCGCCGCATTCATATGTTCATGCCAGTTCATGTTGTTCTAGTCAGATCATGTTCATGTTGATGCCATGTTGCTATGATGATATCATGTTAATTTCTCGCTTAACCCGTGAATTGCCATGTTGTTGTTTGTCTTGAATGCTTCGTTATCATGAGCTTGCAAGTACATTCAATGTAATCGACCGGGCGTGTCATGCCGCTTTGCGTGTCATTCCGGATTTGATTGCTTGTTTGCCGTGGAGTCCTTTGTTTGCGTAGCTAGGATAAGCGTTGCCCCAAAACCATAGTCCTCAAGGAGTGGAGTCCACCACCATCGTCGTTGTTACCGCTAGAGTTCTTTTCGCTGCATTGTGTTGTTCTGTGCTTGCATAGAGCAACAAGATGTGAGGCGTAAAGTGTCGCCGTGTCGATGTAACCTTGTACCCAAATAGATTGTAATAAAGAGCTGGTTTGTTCTATACTAAGAAGTGTCAGATTCGAAGACTTCATCTCGATCTACGGCTAGAATACGGGCGCCCGTTTTCTCGAGCCGGTGCCACAACTTCGATCCAGATTTGACATGAAGCAAATGATGACAGAGAAGATGGACGAGGCGCACCACGCCGAGGACTTAATCTGACGGCCACCTACGCTGGGCGCGCGAGGGGATCTCCACGACAAATCTGCAAAGGACGGTTGATGGTTGCCACGCCTCCTATGAACAGGAGGATGAAGGAGAGCGCAGGGCACTGGCTCGGCCAAGGAGGCCGCCTAGGCCATTTGGCCCACGGGGAGGGGTGTTTATTTCTACTTTTACTTTTTGTTTGTGTTTTGTTTTTCTTTTTAATTTATTTCATTTTTCAATTTAGTTTCTTTTATTTTTAGTTTTTAAAATTACAATTTTAGTATCTAAAATAGTAGTAATAATTCAGCCCACCGCCACAAAAAAGTTTAACACTTTAATAAAATAGGTTTGCATTTGTTTATTAATTAAAAGCATTTAACAATTGTTTCTAGCCATCGTTATATTCACAAAATGTCATTTAAATACTTTACAAAAGTGTTGGGTCACCACATAATTAGTTATGAAATATTTGTCACACTTTTGAACATTTTATTTTGCATGTTTGAGAAATTAGAATTTTGGACTTTAATTTGAATTTGAACTTGAATCATGATTTGGATCAAGTGAGGATTAGCAACAGAAATGTGATGACATGGCACCATTAACTTGGGATTACTGTAGCTTAATTATCCGGGCGTCACACACCCCCATGTGCTTCTTCGACCCATTGGTTGTCTTGTGGTCCGAAAAAAATCCACAAAAAGTTTCGCTCCGTTTGGTATTGATTTCCTACGATGTAAAAAACATGCAAAAACAAAGAATTGGCACTTGGCACTATGTCAATAGGTTAGTACCAAAAAATGATATAAAATGACTATAAAATAAATATAAAACATCCAAGAATGATAATATAACAACATGGATCAATCAAAATTATAGATGCGTTGAGACATATCACTTCACGTGTAGATCCCACCACGATGTTTTGCTTGGAACCGCACTAACCGACAGCTCCACCATTCAATATAAGTACGTATCCAGGTTTGTGACTTAGGGTCATCCAGATCGTTGTCAAACTAGCATCGACGTAATCCATGTCGAGCTCTTTATCACCTCCATAAACGAGAAACATATCCTTAGTCCTTTTGAGGTACTTCAGATGTTCTTGATCATTCCAGTTGATTCACTCCTAGATTACTTTGGTACCTCCCTGCTAGACTTATAGCAAGGCACACATTAGGTCTGGTACGCAACATAGCATACATGATAGAACCTATGGCTAAGGCTTAGGGAATGACTTTCATTTTCTCTCTATCTTCTGCAGTGGTTGGGCATGGAGTCCCACTCCAACTTCACACCTTGTAAATACAAAGCCAAGAACCCTTTCTTCGATCGATTCATCTTGAACTTCTTCAAAAACTTTATCAAGGTATGTGCTTTGTAGAAAAGTCCAATTGCTGCCTTGATCTATCTCGTATAGATCTTGATGCCCAATATATAAAGCAGCTTTCACCGAGGTGTTTCAATCGAAAAAAACTCTTATTCAAGTACCCTTTATATGCTATCCAGAAATTTATATCATTTCCAATCAACAATATGTCATCCACATATAATATTAGGAAATGCTACAAAGCTCCCCACTCACTTTCTTGTAAATACGCACTTCTCCAAAAGTCCGTGATATAAACCATCACTACAAAAAAAATACATGTCTGCGATGATGATACGTGGTTTGTCACAAAGAGGTCAAGCTTTTTTTGTCACAAGTGCATGTACATCCATGACAAATTTATGACATAATCAAGATAGTTTTATACCGTGGTACGGCCATTACAGAAGTGTTCCATGACATTACCAAAATTATCATCACGGAAGTGTCCACTTCATGACGCATAAATCGCGCGTCACGTAAGTAAAGTTATTGAAGGGTGACCGACACGGCGGCATCCCACCGTAACGGAAACACCGCTAAGCTAAGCTATCGGGTCGGGTTTTGGATCCGATAACCTGCTATCAGCCTCTCGACCAATGTGGGGATTTTCCACGGTAAAATCTTCATTGGTCGGAGGAAACACGCGGTTTGGCCACCGCTGGGACAGTATGTCATTCTGTTCATTGGACCGGAAGTCGCCTATGATAAGGCATGACACGGGCATGGCCCAACAGAGACCATTCCCGTGGAAAAGGCTTCGTCGCCCGCTTCGACTTGGTCAAAAGGTGGCGGGGCTGCCCATTTGAAAGCCTATTAACAAATTTGTTGCTCAAGATAGCCCATTTACGTACTTCGCCACAACCAGTCTGCTATTCAAGCACGCCTATCCGAATTAGGCCCAAGAGCGCTATCCGGGTCAGCCCAATATGATTTCAGCCCGTTTTTAACTTCCGTACCATGTGTGGCTCCAGCATGACTTCTTCTACTCTATATGAGGCCCTTCTTTTTGTAACTTGGCCCATTAATCTAATTCGCAGTGAAACCGGCTCCGTAATGAACAGAATGCAGTGTGTCACTTTATACCCATTAACTACCACGTTATTCTATTGTCGCTTTCCAATTTCAAGTTATCTTTCTATTTTCTCGTGGTACCCATCGATTCTTGGGCTCATTTGCAAAGATTCTTGCTACATACGGCCACATCGCTATTTTCTCGGGCTTAGGGCCAAATTCAAATTTCGGTCAAGTTACAATGTACCGCTATTCATAGGATCCGCTAATACTGCTAATGCTTTCATGTAAAAAACCCATGGGCTGTTTTCATAGAGTTATAAAACATCGGTCTATTAATCCAAGATGTTATGGTCCACTTAATCAGACGACTCCATGATTGGCTTAAATGATGATATCGCCCTCGTAGAAGGGCCCATGGATTCATACTTCGGCCCAGATAGAGGCCCATGGATCTACTACCGTAAGAAGGCCCATGGGTTGGTACGGACACGCTCAGAGAAGGCCCATATGGATTCACGGCCCGTGATAGAGGGCCCAAGGATCTACGACCAGAAGGCCCATGGACCCCACGGCCCGTAGAAGGCCCATGGACCCTAAGGCCCGTGATAGAAGGCCAATGGATCCTACGACTCGTGATAGAAGGCCAATGGATCCGCCATCACGGTAAGAAGGCCCATGGATCATACGGCTCGGAGGAGGCCCATGGTTACAACACCCGTAGGTTGCCATGATTATTTTTGGCCTAGTTACCAAAAAATAGGCTATTGTGGCCACTAGAAAAACACGTAAAAAGAACTACAAAGGACTACAAGCAAACAACTAAACAAGACAATAAGGAAATAAATAAGTAAGCAATTAACGCTAGCCTATTACCGCTTATTACATATATTACATCCACTGGCACATCAAAGTTCGCCACCAAAGGCAAATATAGAACAAAGCAAAGATATTACATACATCGGCCGTCAAAATTGGCCACCAAAGGCAAATAAACTGGCAAAGAGAAACAAGAGCATAACTTAAAACAACTTCAAGAGCTCAAGTAAACGTTATCCGGTATCCACCATGCCGGGCAATAAGCTTAGCAAGTCGATTAGCTTTTGTCCTGCTCGGGCGCGCTTAAAAATCCTCCAGTAACGCTGTCGTTGCAAGGTAATTCGTAGCATGCATCCTAATGCTCCAGGACTTCCGCAGTCCTTCCGGCTTTGTCGCAAAGACAATTTGATCGATGTCTTTCAGCTTTTTGTAGTTGAGACTCAAGAAACCGAGCTGATCTGCATAGCAAGGAGTTTGAATTAGCTAGTGTAAGCTGTAGTGGCTGCAAGAACTCCTAACACTAAACCAAGACAGTGGACTTTTGGGGTTGTCTTCATTGCCTTCAAGATAGTCTTCTTCCTTAGTTGTTTTATCACCTTTGTTGTCAGAGACCAACAAGGATGTGTCAAAAGATCTCGAACCTTATCTCGCATTACTTCCTTTACCATTGCTTAATAAGGCACTCTTCCTCAATATTTTGTCAAAGATTCTAAAAGAAGAAACAAGCGTATTACATAACAAGTTTAGCATGTACTAGTATATGAAACTCATTTCCGGTGAACCAGTTCATTAGTAAGGTGGACAGGATTAAACTACCAAGTCTTCTATTGCCAAGTACTAGTACATAATAATAGCATCAAACAAACATATATGTATGTCCTATGGTCACCGTGATTGTTTCTTGCCAAATCAAAATAGAGACACGGTTCAAATCATATCGCTGCAAGACAAAGGCAAAGTGGAAAGAATACAAAGCGTGGGGAAACTACACGGCACAACAAGATTTCAGATGGGTACCATCGGTTCATATGTACAACAAACAAATACTATTGGCTCTGCTACAGGATGCTAGTGATGTGCATGTGATATGAAAGTCAATCAGATAATACACAATTGAAATTGAAATCAACAGTAGCTATTGATAAAAGCAAACCTCAAGTAAAGAAATACATGTGAACATACCTCGTCAGGCTATTGGAGTTTCGATTGGATCCTTCAATTTAAAAATAAGTTTGTAGTGAGTAAATACAAAGATACAAGAGCAAATCAATCATAGTTAAAGAAGGCGCTACTTAAGCGAAGCGCTTGCTACGCCTAGGCTCTAGTCACAGAAAACGATCATTACAAGCATAACTACAAGATAATCAGTGGGCATAATCAAGCAGACATAAGCATGCGCTTTGTCAAGAAGCGCCGTTAAGGCGGTGGCAAAACGTTACACAATTAACGCTTAGCGCTTTTTTTTGAACTATGATAGCAATGGAATCCTTTAAATTAGAATAGTCGTTTCTTTCGTGTTTGAAAGTGCACTTGTTCTCACATGAACAAGAGTAATAAAGAAGACGCAAGAATAAAAATACTTAAAAATAGAAAATGAGCTCATAGACCTACCACATTCTTGGTTCGTGACCAAGATGGTGCACAAGGCGCCGCTCCTCTATTATCATCCAAAGAAATGTATGTCTCGTGAGAACGTAGCGGGAATTTGATGAGTTTCTTCGCTGCAGTGAAGCACGCTTTCTTCTGTGTAATTTCTTTATATCGCCACTCAAGCATTCTTGAAGATAGCAGGCAGGTATTAGCATTGTGTTACCTCATCATCCCGAAGTTTCCAAATCGGTCCTTCTCTATAGAGAAAAATGGGAAAATTTGTCAGCTATGGATCGGTCTGGTTGTGCTTCCTCCACGTGAATAGGTGTACTAACCGTGGAGTTGGGGTTCGGCCAGATAGTATCGCCCTTTGGGCACCGGAGCTGCCTTTACTAACTGCTTCTTGTTTGGGAGCTCGTATGGTGGAAAGATGGTGATGTGTCAACAGGAACCTGGGTTACTATCGGTTGGGGTTTGGGTTAGATTGGGTGAAGCCGGTTCTCTCATTCCATCGTAGTAGGGGTACAATCATGAGAGTTTACAAGGTTATGTGTGTGGTAGGGCTGGTTCTTGTGCATGTACACAACCGGGTGCTATTCCACCAAGAGGTAGCACTGCTTTTTTATTTGAAGACCGTGTTTTATTCCGCTTAGATATCGCATCACCCCGCTTCTCCAATTCAAAATGGCTGATAAACAGAAACATAGTTGAATGTACGTATACATTGTATGAGAGATGATTGCAATAGATAGTGTGGAAAAAAGAGGGCATGAAATAGTTGATATGTATATTGTTTTAACTAAAACGGATAGCATGACATTACAATTTCACATATATGATGTCTATCTAAACTGGATAGCATAGCATAACATAATTCAAAAGATATGATGAATCAACTAAACAGGATCGCATGACATAATTCACCTACATGTTATCTAAGTAATCATGATCACCATCATTTAATTCACATATGTGATTTATATGCTAAACAAGAGGGCATTCAATATGATGTCCTGAACCAAGAACATGGTGTTGAATATTGTGTATATGATGTCTAAACTATTGAATGCAAGACATCAGATGCATGATATGCGAGCAGCAAAAGATAATCGCAAAAGGTTAGAGCATACACCTCCTGCTGGGGAATAGGGACTGTCAGTCGTCCTGCCTGCCTCGAATCCATCTCTCCTCGAGGAGCTATCGGACCCAAATAAGAGATCTCGCCTCGGCTGTAGCACTGCTTCGCTCAAGGGGCCTTTGTTTTTTGAAGGAAATATGCCCTAGAGGCAATAATAAAGTTATTATTTATTTCTTATTTCATGATAAATGTTTATTATTCATACTAGGAATTGTATTAACCTAAACATAATACATGTGTGAATACATAGACAAACAAAAGAGTGTCACTAGGTATGCTCTCTATTTCTGACTAGCTCGTTAATCAAAGATGGTTATGTTTCCTAACCATAGACATGGAGTTGTCATTTGATTAACGGATCACATCATTAGGAGAATGATCTTGATTGACATGACCCATTCCGGTTAGCCTAGCACTCTGATCGCTTTAGTATGTTGCTATTGCTTTCTTCATGACTCTATACATGTTCCTCGTGAATTCATGAGATTATGCAACTCCTGCTTACCGGAGGAACACTTTGGTGCTACCAAACGTCACAACGTGAATCTGGGTGATTATAAAGCGAGTACTACAGGTGTGTCTCCAAAGGTACATGTTATTACGATTTTTCGAGATTAGGTTTTGTCACATCCGATTGCTCTGGAGAGGTATCTCTGGAAGCCTTCTCGGTAATACACATCACATAAGCCTTGGCAAAGCATTGCAACTAATGAGTTAGTTGTTGTAAGATGATGTATTACGGAACGAGTAAAGAGATCAGTTCTGCTTAAGAATCTAGATTGAATCTAGGTATTGGATACACCCGACTGATCAATCTCTAGCAAGTAACATACCAAATGACAAAGGGAACAACGTATGTTGTTATGCGGTTTGACCGATAAAAGATCTTTCTTTAGAGAATATGTAGGAACCAATATGGGCATCCAGGTTCCGGCTTATTGGTTATCGATCAAGAATAGTTCTGTAGGTCATGTCTACATAGTTCTTTAACTCCGTAGGGTCCGCATCGCTTTAAGGTTCTTTCATGGCTGATCAAGTTATATTATGGAGTTTATGAGTTTTGATGTACCAAGGGAGTTCGGAGTCCTGATGAGATCGGAGACATAGACGAGAGTCTCGAAATGGTCGAGACGTAAAGATCCATATATATATTGGACTCCACTATATATCGAGAGTTCGGAAAGGTTCCGAAATATATCTCGGTATTTTTCGTCGAGTACCGGAGAGTTACGGAATTCGCCGGGAGAAGTATTGGGCCTTATTGGGTCTAAATCAAGGTGGAAAGAGAGAGAGGATGCTCAGGGCAGGCTGCGCTGCCTCTTTCAGGGCCTCTTAGTCCGAATTGCTGGCTAAGGGAGGGCCGACCCCTCCTTCCTTCTTCCTCTCTCTTTTCCTCTTCCTTTGGGGTCCCTCCTACTCCTAATACACATGGAAGGATCCCTAGTTGACTCAGGAAAGGGGAATCCTTACTCCCCGTGGGAGTAGGGACTCCCTATGGCGCCGCCTCCCTAGGCTTCTGCCTCCTCCTCCCTCCTCCTCCTTTATATATCTAAAGGGCAGGGCACCCCATGGATCACACAAGTTGATCTACTTGGATCGCTTCCTTAGCTGTAGGCAAGGTGCTCCCTCTCCACCATATGCTCCACTTCAATTATATCGTCATGCTGAGTTTAGGCTAAGCCCCCCGCGCGCCGGAGAAGTCATATCGTCATGGAGCTTAGGGCGTAAGCCCTGCTTGGAGCATCATCATCGTCACCACTACCGGCCGTTGCAGGTCGACGCGAACTCATCCCCGACACTTGGCTCGGGATCGTGAGTCCGGGATCAGCCATCGAGTTTAACGCGGTGCGTAACTTGGAGGTGCCGTGACGCTTCGTACTTCGGTGACTTCCTGGATCGGGTCCACGGATCGCGGAAGATCGCACGCACTACCATCAACTGGCTATGGTTATAACGCTTCCGCTTACGGCCTCACGAGGGTACGTGGACATACACTCTCCTCTCGCGCCGCTATGCCATCACCATGGTCCCGTGCGCGAGCTGTGGAAAATTTTTGAAATTACTTTACGCTTCCCCAACAAAGTGGCATCCGGAAGCTCAAGGTTTTATGCATTGATGCTCATATGCACGTAGTAGAACACAAGTTGAGTTGTGGGCGATATAAGTCATACTGCCTTACCAGCGATGCTCATACTGTCTGGCCTAGCGGTATTGTGGAGATGAAGCGGCCCGGACCGACATTACGCCAAGACGCTTACGCGAGACCCGGGTTTCACTGCTACGAGCACTCGTGGCTTAAAGGTGGTCGGGCAAGGGTGTCCGTCTTCTCTCACTTCTTTAGTTGAACTGAAAGTGTAATACGCCTCGGGTCCTTGAGAAGGTTAAAACGGAAAGTCTCATTTTGACGAAGTATCGCTATGGTTTTGATGCGTGTAGGTAAGGACGTGTTGCCCTTGCTCACCCGTGAGCAGCTGAGACATTTAAAAGTTGCAAACAACAAAGTAGAGGACGCTCTAACTTGTTTTTAGGCATATGTTGTGATGTGATATGGTCAAGACGTGGATGCTATATTTTATTGTATGAGGATGATCATGTTTTGTAACCGAAGTTATCTAAGCAATCGGGCAGGGAGCCAGTATGGTTGTCGCTTATCGTATGAGAATGCAAATTATTGCCATAATTCCCGCTTTTACTTTATCACTAAGCGGTAGCGATAGTCGAGAAGCAAATAACAGCGTTGGCTTAGACGACAACGATAAGCTACGATGGGTGAGATCAAGGTGTCACTACCGGGTGACGATGGTGATCACGATGGTGCTTTCTGGGAGATGGAGATCACAAGCACAAGATGATGATGGCCATATCATATCACTCTTATATTGATTACATGTGATGTTTATCCTTTATGCATCTTATCTTGCCTTTGATTGACGGTAGCATTATAAGATGATCTCTCACTAAAATTATCAAGAAGTGTTCTCCCGAGTATGCACCGCTAAGCCAAAGTTCTCAGTAAAAATACCCGTGACACCATTACGGATGATCGCGTGTGCATAAGTTCTACGTCCCATCTACAACGGTGCAAACTAAAACAAGCTTGCATTAACGCTGAATACTGTGTTAAAACTTGACGATTGTTTCCAAAGCATATACAATGTATATGGCCTCCTGAACACTCTGTAGATCAAAAGGCTCCAGCGTGAATCATATAGCAGATATGATCAACATAGTGATGTTCACTATTGAAAATTACACCTATCTCACGTGATGACTCTAAGCTAGGGTTTTAGTTGATTTGGATCACGTGAATCACTTAGGATGACTCAGGGAGAGATATCTCGCTTCAAGTGGGAGTTATTTAATATGATTAATTAAAACTTTTAATTTACTGCGAATCCTAGTCTCGCAGTATGTTTTGCAAATTATGTTGTAGATCATCAGCTCTCGCTATTGTTGCTTCCCTATGTTTTTATATGCGTTCCTAGGAGAAAATTGTATTGAAAAAATGTTAGTAGCAATGATGCGGATTGGATCCGGTGGATATGAGGTTTATCCTCATTGCCGCAATAGTACACCTGTTGCATGTCCTAATGCAATCACCAGATGACGTACTCTATCATAGGTGAGCAAATGTAGAAAGTATGAACGCTATTAGCCTAATATGATGACTACTTGATAGTTTAAAAATCATACTTAACAGCCTTTAGAATCGAACTTCAAAGACGTTTTTGAACGCTTTCATGGACCATATGGAGATGTTCCAGGAATTGAAGCATTATTTCAAGCTAAATACCCGAGTTGAAATCTCCAACAAGTCTCCTATAGGCTAAAAGATGGAAGAGAATCAAGCTAGTGAGCATGTTCTCGTGATTGTTCGGGTACTTCAACCGCTTTTGAATCAAGTGGGAGTTAATCTTCCAGGGATAAGATAGTGGACGATGTAATTCTCTCTAGTCACCAAATACCAAGTTACTAGGAACTTCGTGATGAACTACAGTATGCAAGGTGGGCATCTAAAACGATTTCCCAGCTTCTTCGTGTGATGTTGAAATCGCATCGGAAGGTAGAAAATCAAGAAAGAGCATCAAGTGTTGATGATTGACAAGACTACTAGTCTCAAGGAAAAGGCAAAGGAAGAAGGGGAACTTCAAGCTGAACGGCAAGCAAGTTTAAGCCAGCCGAAAGTGAAGAAAACCCAAGTCCGGACCTAAGCCCTAGACTAAGAGCTTTTGGCCGCAATGGAATCGGTCACTAGAAGCGGAACTACCCCAAGTATTTGGCTGATAAGAAGGATGGCAAAGTGAATAAAGGTATATTTGAGATACAAATTATTGATGTGTATTTTACTAGTGTTCAGAAAGTAACCCCTCAGTATTTGATATCGTCTGGGCTTCGCCATAAGAGTAGTAACTTGAAACGGGAGCGCGTAACGAATGTAAACTAGTTGAAGGGGAAGTGAAGATGAGTGTTGGAAGTAGTTCCAAGATTGATATGATCATCATCGCACACTCCCTATACTTTCGGGATTAGTATGGAACCTAAATAAGTGTTATTTGGTGTTGAGTATAAATATGATTTGATCATGTTTTATTGCACACAAGTTATTCATATAAGCAAGAGAATAAATTGTTGTTCTCGCTTATGCATGAATAAAACCTTATATGGTTACACACCCAATGAAAAATGGTTCATTGGATCTCGATCATAGTGATACACATATTCATAATATTGAAACCAAAAGATGCAAAGTTAATAATGATAGTGCAACTTATTTGCAAGTAATCATTGCCGCTTAGGTCATATTGGTGTAAAGTTTACGAAGAAAACTCCATGTCGATGGACTTTTTGGAATCACCTTGATTAAGAATCATTCGATGCTTCTGCGAACCTGCACTCTTTTGGGCAAGATGACTAAAAAATCCGCTTCTCCCAACAATGGAACAAGCCATTAACTTATTGGAAATACGTTATACCAATGTATGCGATTCAATGAGTGTTGATGCTCGTGGCAAGTATCATTATTTTTCCGACCTTCACAGATGGTTTGAGCAGATATGCGATATTTTCTTGATGAAACATAAGTCCTAAAGGAAGGAAAGTTCAAAGAATTTCAGAGTGAAGTAGAAAATCATCGTGACAAGAAAATAAAGTTTCGCGATCTCGATCGTGGAGATGAACATTTGAGCAATTTAGGTTTGGTCTTCAATTAAAACAAAGTGGAATAGTTTTACAACACGCCAATTCGAACACCACAACGTTATGGCGGTGTCCTAACGCTGCAACTGTATTTTATTTTGATATGGAAGCGATCAATGATGTCTTCTACCGATTTACTACCGCTATCAGCTTTTGGGGTCATGCATTAGAGACAAAGTATTCATCGCTTAATAGGGCACCATCTAAAATCCGGGCGGAGGTGACACCAGATGAACCATATTTAACAAAGAAACCTAAGTCGTCGTTTTTCTTAAAATTTGGAGTTGTGATGCTTATGTGAAAAAGGTTTCACCGATAAGCTCTAACTCAAATCGGAGGAGTGCATCTTCATAGAATACGCAAAGGCAATCTGATTGGGTACACCTTCTATCACCATGTATCCGAAGGCAAGTTATTCGTTGCTAAGGTGGATCCTTTCTAGAGAAGAAGTTTCTCTCGAAAGAAGTGAGAGAAGTGAGCGGGAGGAGAAAGTAAGAGCTTGATAAGGTAATGGTACCTTCTCCCGACTGGAAAAGTAGTCTATCGCTGCAATTAGTTCCAAAGTGATTCCTACAATTCAATTAGGTGAGGAAGCTAATGATGATGATCAAGGAAACTTCGCATCAAGTTACTACAAAAACCCGTGTAGAGTCTTCCAAAGTACAAATTCCCGCACTGCAGTGGTACGCAGTAATCCTATTCTAGAAGTTGCGTTACTAGACCATGATGAACCTACTTAACTATGTGGAAGCGTATGATGAGCCCTGGGATTCCGCTAAATGGTTTGGGAGAGACCATGAGATCCGAGATGGGATCCGGCGAGAACAAAGTGTGGACTTTGACGGAGTCAAGTTCAAGGATCGTAAGCCATATTATATAAATGGATTTTCAAGAGAGAAGACAAATGCCGACAGTAGCATATTACTATCTGTTGAAAGTTCGACTTGTCGCAGTAAAGGTTTTTCATAAGTTCAAGGTGTTGACTACAACAGAGATTTTTTTCTCAACTGTGAGCGATGCGTTTTAAAGTCTGGTCTGAATCATGCGCAATTGTCACATTTTTATGAAATCCGCAAATGGATGTCAAAATCACATTCTTTAATGGTTTTATTAAAGAAGAGTTGTATATGATGCAACTGTATGTTTTGTCAATCCTAAAGGAGCTAACAAAATGTGCAAGCTCCAACATCCATCTATGGACTCGTGCAAGCATCTCGAGTTAGAATAAACGCTTGATAGTGTGATCAAAGCATATGGTTTTATGCACTTTTGGAAAAAGCTCAGACATACAAGAAAGTGAGTGGGAGCACTACAACATTTCCATAAGTATATGTGAATGACATATTGTTGATCGGAAATACGTAGAATTATTCTTCGCAAAGGATAAAGGAGAGTATTTGAAAGGAGTTTTTCAAAGAAGGATCTCGTGAAGTCGCTATGACAAATTGGAGCATCAAGATCTATTGAGATAGATCAAAAAAACGCTTTGATGAGTTTTTTTTTCAATAAGAACATAATTTTGTCAAGATTTTGAAGTAGTTCAAAATGGAATACCAAAGAAAAGTTCTTGCTCACTTGCAAAGGTAAAGGTGGTGTTCTGAGTAAGACTCAAATCCTCACCACAGCCAGTAAAATAGAAAAGAGAATGAAAGTCATTCCCCAGTGCCCTACCATAGGTTCTATAAAGTATGATATGCTATGTACTGACCTATTGTATACCTTTTGCTCAATTTTGCAAGGAGGACAATAGTGATTCAGGAGCAGATCATCGGACATTGAGCCAAGAACATCCTTAGTGAGGACTAAGGAAATATTTCGATTATGGAGGTGATAAACATCTTCATCAGAAAGAGTTACATCGATGTAAGTTTTTACACCGATCCGGGGACTCTAAGTCTCAACTGGATACATATCAGAAGTGGGAGCAATTAGCTAGAGTAGCCCCGCAAGTAGCTTTGCAGACATAGGTATTGGTAAAATAGTATACTGCCTCAATGTGATGTACCTCATGGATCTAAGCTTCTCACTTGAGCAAAACATGATCATCCCTTAGTACTCTTTTGGGTGTTAATCACATAGCGATGTGAATTCAGATTATCGACTCTAGTAAACCCTTTGGGTGTTGGTCACATGACGATGTGAACTATGGGTGTTAATCACATACGATGTGAATAATGTTAGTGCTGGAATCACATGATGATGTGAACTAGATTATTGACTCTGGTGTAAGTGGGAGACTCGAGGAAATATGCCCTAGAGGCAATAATAAAGTTATTATTTATTTCCTTATTTCATGATAAATGTTTATTATTCATACTTAGGAATTGTATTAACCGGAAACATAATACATGTGTGAATACATGGTAGACAAACAGAAGTGCTTCTTTAGTATGCCTCTATTTGACTAGGGGCCTCGTTAATCAAAGATGGCTATGTTTCCTAACCATAGACATGAGTTGTCATTTGATTAACGGGATCACATCATTAGGAGAATGATCTCGATTGATATGACCCATTCCGTTAGCTTCTCTAGCACTTGATCGCTTAGTATGTTGCTATTGCTTTCTTCATGACTTATACATGTTCCTCAGAATTCATGAGATTATGCAACTCCTGCCACTTTGGAGGAACACTTTGCGCTACCAACCATTGCACAATCTTAATCTGGTGATTATAAAGGAGTACTACGGTGTGTCTCCAAAGGTACATGTTGCCATGGCGATTTCGAGATAAGGTTTTGTCACTCCGATTGCTCTGGAGAGGTATCTTCGGGAGTTTCTTGCATATTATCACATAAGCCTTTGTAAGCATTGGGTAACCAATGAGTTAGTTGTAAGATGATGGTCACTTTAACGAGTAAAGAGACTTTGTCGGCACCCAGATTGAACTAGGTATTGGATACCCCATTTATCGCATCTCGCAAGCAATATACTAAATGACAAAGGAACAACGTATGTTGTTATGCGCGGTTTCGACCGAGCAAGATCTTCAGAGAATATGTAGGAACCAATATGGGCATCCAAATCTGGCGAGTTGAGTTATCGATCAAGAATAGTTCTAGGTCATGTCTACCAGTTCTCGAACTCCGTAGGGTCCGTGACGCTTAAGGTTTCGGCGATGACAGTTATATTATGAGTTTATGAGTTTTGGATGCACCTCTAAGGAGTTCCTGAGTCCCGGATGAGATCGGAGACATGACGAGGAGTCTCGAAATGGTTTCTAGGACGTAAAGATCGAGACATATTGACGACTTTAATTATATTCAAGTCTCTGGAAGGTTCCAGTCATTCGGGTATTTTTCTGAGTACCTGAGAGTTACAGGAATTGGCCAGGAGAAGTATTGGGCTCCTTATTGGGGTCTCAAGGGAAAGAGAGAGGAGAGGATGCTCTAGGCAAGTCAAGGCGCCTCTCTTCGGCCTCTAGTCCGAATTGGGCTAAGGGAGGGGCCGCACCCCTCCTTCCTTCCCCTTCTTCTTTCCTCTTCCTAGTCTCCTACTCCCAATACATGGAAGGATCCCTTTAGTTGGACTAGGAGAGGGGGGTCCTACTCCCGGTGGGAGTAGGACTCTCCTATGGCGCGCCTCCCTCCCTAGGCCTCTTCTACCCTCCTCCCTCCCTCCTTATATACAAGGCAGGGGCACCCCATGGACACACAAGTTGATCTACGGATCGCTTCCTCAGCCGCAGTGCGGTGCTCCCTCCACCATATTCCACTTCGTCATAGCGTCATGCCGCTTAGGCTAGGCGGCCACGGAGAAGTCATATCGCTGCTGGGAGCTTAGGCTAAGCCTCTCACGGTGGAGCATCATCATCGCCACCATGCCGCTGCGGCCGACGGAACTCATCCCCTACACTTTGCCGGATCGGAGTCCGGGATCGGGCCATCTAGGCCTGAACGCGGTGCGTAACTTGGAGGTGCCGTGACGCTCGGCATTTGGATCGGTCGGATCGTGAAGACGCACGCATCACATCAACCGCGCAGTTATAACGCTTCCGCTTATGGTCTACAAGGGTACGTGACATACACTCTCCCCTCTCGCTATGCCATCACCATGGTCCCGTGGTGTGCGAGGGAAAATTTTGAAATTACTACGCTCCCCAACAGCCACTCCAAGATTTTTCCATCTCCCACCCAAATGGCCGATTCACAGTGAAGAGAAGTTTAATGTGTACGTTATTGCTCGACAAATGGAAATGTAATGAAGAAAAGGATGGGCAAGATATCATTCAAATATATGTGATCCTCGGTTAAATGGTGATGGCATTGCACATTTCACATATATTATGGCTGCCTAAAAGACAAGTGAGACCCATAATTCCCATATAAGGCATAGAAACTAAACAGTGGCATTATGTAACATGTCTAAATCCAAGTGGCTATTACAGGATGGATGTCAAAAGTAGGCAATCGCATAACATATGCATGATATGACTAAGTATCATCATGCTGTAGAGCAAACACCTTGGGGGAAGAAGGAAGTGGTCACGCAAGGCTCGAATCCTCGTAATGTGACATCTTCCTCTCGATTACTAACCGGAGAGGGGTGGGGAGGGTTTGCCATTGAACCTACCATGCGGAGCGATGTCCGGTGATGACATTGTATTGCCGCCAAGAAAACTCTTCTCTTTTTTTTCTACATGTTCAATATGACTTGTGTACAATATCCTCGGTTATGCATACCAAAAAATGGTGAAATTATGTAAGGAGAGCATGAAATTTAGGAGTAATGGTAATAAATCAAAGGATCGAATTTTCCGCTCGAACCAAAAATATTCCTAATGGATCGACGTGAATGCTAGTAATAAGTGATGCAACAAGTGTGGGTTACAACCTTTTGCTGAGCGTCAGGTTTCTAATTCTCAAAGATTGGTTAGGTTGGTCGCTGGAAGCGCTTGAGGCAGAGGTGGCTGCCTGGAGGTGTGGAGGTGAAGATCCAGGAATTGAGACGGGCGCCTGCAGCATCACGCTTCAGAGTTGGATCGTTTCGTCGTTGGAGCATCTTGTGAGTCAGAAGACGCTGGTTAATAAGCAAAGACAAGACGTATACATCGTCAATCTCTCAAGTGGGATTCTACAGCATCTCCACAGATGATGTAAAATGGATGTAAAATTAATATCACCAAAAACTACTCGACTACAACAACAGACATGAGGTAAAATTATTGACTCGAACTTAATCATTTAAACCGAAATTTCATTGAGGAATCTGAATGCTATTGAAATCGAATTCATTGGTAGCAAGAGAGGCACTTGACATGTAGTTTAGGGAGGGCCTCGTAGCTCATCTTTCA